>CM074719.1:16681203-17036126 GCA_037306005.1 Rhinophrynus dorsalis
ATCAGCTTCTCCTGTTCTTTCTAGAGAAAAACATATGAATCAAAATGTCACATACAAGGAAAGAACACACAGTAACCTGTTATAGAGGTGCACAGACAAGGAAAGAACACACAGTAACCTGTTATAGAGGTGTACAGACAAGGAAAGAACACACAGTAACCTGTTATAGAGGTGCACAGACAAGGAAAGAACACACAGTAACCTGTTATAGAGGTGCACATACAAGGAAAGAACACACAGTGACCTGTTATAGAGGTGCACAGACAAGGAAAGAACACACAGTAACCTGTTATAGAGGTGTACAGACAAGGAAAGAACACACAGTAACCTGTTATAGAGGTGCACAGACAAGGAAAGAACACACGGTAACCTGTTATAGAGGTGCACAGACAAGGAAAGAACACACAGTAACCTGTTATAGAGGTGTACAGACAAGGAAAGAACACACAGTAACCTGTTATAGAGGTGCACAGACAAGGAAACACACAGTAACCTGTTATAGAGGTGCACAGACAAGGAAACAACACACAGTAACCTGTTATAGAGGTGCACAGACAAGGAAAGAACACACAGTAACCTGTTATAGAGGTGCACAGACAAGGAAAGAACACACAGTAACCTGTTATAGAGGTGTACAGACAAGGAAAGAACACACAGTAACCTGTTATAGAGGTGCACAGACAAGGAAAGAACACACAGTAACCTGTTATAGAGGTGCACAGACAAGGAAAGAACACACAGTAACCTGTTATAGAGGTGCACAGACAAGGAAAGAACACACAGTAACCTGTTATAGAGGTGCACAGACAAGGAAAGAACACACAGTGACCTGTTATAGAGGTGCACAGACAAGGAAAGAACACACAGTGACATGTTATAGAGGCGCACAGACAAGGAAAGAACACACAGTAACCTGTTATAGAGGCGCACAGACAAGGAAAGAACACACAGTAACCTGTTATAGAGGCGCACAGACAAGGAAAGAACACACAGTAACCTGTTATAGAGGTGCACAGACAAGGAAAGGACACACAGTAACCTGTTATAGAGGTGCACAGAGAAGGAAAGAACACAGTAACCTGTTATAGAGGTGCACAGACAAGGAAACAACACACAGTAACCTGTTATAGAGGTGCACAGACAAGGAAAGGACACACAGTAACCTGTTATAGAGGTGCACAGACAAGGAAAGAACACACAGTAACCTGTTATAGAGGTGCACAGACAAGGAAAGAACACACAGTAACCTGTTATAGAGGTGTACATACAAGGAAAGAACACACAGTAACCTGTTATAGAGGTGCACAGACAAGGAAACACACAGTAACCTGTTATAGAGGTGTACAGACAAGGAAAGAACACACAGTAACCTGTTATAGAGGTGCACAGACAAGGAAAGAACACAGTAACCTGTTATAGAGGTGCACAGACAAGGAAAGAACACACAGTAACCTGTTATAAAGGTGCACAGACAAGGAAAGAACACACAGTAACCTGTTATAAAGGTGCACAGACAAGGAAAGAACACACAGTAACCTGTTATAGAGGTGCACAGACAAGGAAAGAACACACAGTAACCTGTTATAGAGGTGCACAGACAAGGAAAGAACACACAGTGACCTGTTATAGAGGTGCACAGACAAGGAAAGAACACACAGTGACCTGTTATAGAGGTGCACAGACAAGGAAAGAACACACAGTGACCTGTTATAGAGGTGCACAGACAAGGAAAGAACACACAGTGACCTGTTATAGAGGTGCACAGACAAGGAAAGAACACACAGTGACCTGTTATAGAGGTGCACAGACAAGGAAAGAACACACAGTAACCTGTTATAGAGGTGCACAGACAAGGAAAGAACACACAGTGACCTGTTATAGAGGTGCACAGACAAGGAAAGAACACACAGTGACCTGTTATAGAGGTGTACAGACAAGGAAAGGACACACAGTAACCTGTTATAGAGGTGTACAGACAAGGAAAGAACACACAGTAACCTGTTATAGAGGTGCACAGACAAAGAAAGAACACACAGTAACCTGTTATAGAGGTGCACAGACAAGGAAAGAACACACAGTGACCTGTTATAGAGGTGCACAGACAAGGAAAGAACACACAGTAACCTGTTATAGAGGTGCACAGACAAGGAAAGAACACACAGTGACCTGTTATAGAGGTGCACAGACAAGGAAAGAACACACAGTGACCTGTTATAGAGGTGCACAGACAAGGAAAGAACACACAGTAACCTGTTATAGAGGTGCACAGACAAGGAAAGAACACACAGTAACCTGTTATAGAGGTGCACAGACAAGGAAAGAACACACAGTAACCTGTTATAGAGGTGCACAGACAAGGAAAGAACACACAGTAACCTGTTATAGAGGTGCACAGACAAGGAAAGAACACACAGTAACCTGTTATAGAGGTGCACAGACAAGGAAAGAATACACAGTTACCTGTTATAGAGGTGTACAGACAAGGAAAGAACACAGTGTAACCTGTTATAGAGGTGCACAGACAAGGAAAGAACACACAGTAACCTGTTATAGAGGTGCACAGACAAGGAAAGAACACACAGTAACCTGTTATAGAGGTGCACAGACAAGGAAAGAACACACAGTAACCTGTTATAGAGGTGCACAGACAAGGAAAGAACACACAGTAACCTGTTATAGAGGTGCACAGACAAGGAAAGAACACACAGTAACCTGTTATAGAGGTGCAAAGACAAGGAAAGAACACACAGTAACCTGTTATAGAGGTGCACAGACAAGGAAAGAACACAGTGTAACCTGTTATAGAGGTGCACAGACAAGGAAAGAACACACAGTAACCTGTTATAGAGGTGTACAGACAAGGAAAGAACACAGTGTAACCTGTTATAGAGGTGCACAGACAAGGAAATAACACACAGTAACCTGTTATAGAGGTGCACAGACAAGGAAAGAACACACAGTGACCTGTTATAGAGGTGCACAGACAAGGAAAGAACACACAGTGACCTGTTATAGAGGTGCACAGACAAGGAAAGAACACACAGTGACCTGTTATAGAGGTGCAGAGACAAGGAAAGAACACACAGTGACCTGTTATAGAGGTGCACAGACAAGGAAAGAACACACAGTAACCTGTTATAGAGGTGCACAGACAAGGAAAGAACACACAGTGACCTGTTATAGAGGTGCACAGACAAGGAAAGAACACACAGTAACCTGTTATAGAGGTGCACAGACAAGGAAAGAACACACAGTAACCTGTTATAGAGGTGCACAGACAAGGAAAGAACACACAGTAACCTGTTATAGAGGTGCACAGACAAGGAAAGAACACACAGTAACCTGTTATAGAGGTGCACAGACAAGGAAAGAACACACAGTGACCTGTTATAGAGGTGCACAGACAAGGAAAGAACACACAGTAACCTGTTATAGAGGTGCACAGACAAGGAAACACACAGTAACCTGTTATAGAGGTGCACAGACAAGGAAAGAACACACAGTAACCTGTTATAGAGGTGCACAGACAAGGAAAGAACACACAGTAACCTGTTATAGAGGTGCACAGACAAGGAAAGAACACACAGTAACCTGTTATAGAGGTGCACAGACAAAGAAAGAACACACAGTAACCTGTTATAGAGGTGCACAGACAAGGAAAGAACACACAGTAACCTGTTATAGAGGTGTACATACAAGGAAAGAACACACAGTAACCTGTTATAGAGGTGCAGAGACAAGGAAAGAACACACAGTGACCTGTTATAGAGGTGCGCAGACAAGGAAAGAACACACAGTAACCTGTTATAGAGGTGCACAGACAAGGAAAGAACACACAGTAACCTGTTATAGAGGTGCACAGACAAGGAAAGAACACACAGTAACCTGTTATAGAGGTGCACAGACAAGGAAAGAACACACAGTAACCTGTTATAGAGGTGCACAGACAAGGAAACACACAGTAACCTGTTATAGAGGTGCACAGACAAGGAAAGAACACACAGTAACCTGTTATAGAGGTGCACAGACAAGGAAAGAACACACAGTGACCTGTTATAGAGGTGCACAGACAAGGAAAGAACACACAGTAACCTGTTATAGAGGTGCACAGACAAGGAAAGAACACACAGTAACCTGTTATAGAGGTGCACAGACAAGGAAAGAACACACAGTAACCTGTTATAAAGGTGCACAGACAAGGAAAGAACACACAGTAACCTGTTATAGAGGTGCACAGACAAGGAAAGAACACACAGTAACCTGTTATAGAGGTGCACAGACAAGGAAAGAACACACAGTAACCTGTTATAGAGGTGCACAGACAAGGAAAGAACACACAGTAACCTGTTATAGAGGTGTACAGACAAGGAAAGAACACACAGTAACCTGTTATAGAGGCGCACAGACAAGGAAACACACAGTAACCTGTTATAGAGGTGCACAGACAAGGAAAGAACACAGTGTAACCTGTTATAGAGGTGCACAGACAAGGAAAGAACACACAGTGACCTGTTATAGAGGTGCGCAGACAAGGAAAGAACACACAGTAACCTGTTATAGAGGTGTACAGACAAGGAAAGAACACACAGTAACCTGTTATAGAGGTGCACAGACAAGGAAAGAACACACAGTAACCTGTTATAGAGGTGCAGAGACAAGGAAAGAACACACAGTGACCTGTTATAGAGGTGCGCAGACAAGGAAAGAACACACAGTAACCTGTTATAGAGGTGCAGAGACAAGGAAAGAACACACAGTAACCTGTTATAGAGGTGCACAGACAAGGAAAGAACACACAGTAACCTGTTATAGAGGTGCACAGACAAGGAAAGAACACACAGTAACCTGTTATAGAGGTGCACAGACAAGGAACGAACACACAGTAACCTGTTATAGAGGTGTACAGACAAGGAAAGAACACACAGTAACCTGTTATAGAGGTGCACAGACAAGGAAAGAACACAGTGTAACCTGTTATAGAGGTGCAGAGACAAGGAAAGAACACACAGTGACCTGTTATAGAGGTGCGCAGACAAGGAAAGAACACACAGTAACCTGTTATAGAGGTGCACAGACAAGGAAAGAACACACAGTAACCTGTTATAGAGGTGCAGAGACAAGGAAAGAACACACAGTAACCTGTTATAGAGGTGCACAGACAAGGAACGAACACACAGTAACCTGTTATAGAGGTGCACAGACAAGGAAAGAACACACAGTGACCTGTTATAGAGGTGCACAGACAAGGAAAGAACACAGTGTAACCTGTTATAGAGGTGCACAGACAAGGAAAGAACACACAGTAACCTGTTATAGAGGTGCACAGACAAGGAAAGAACACACAGTGACCTGTTATAGAGGTGCACAGACAAGGAAAGAACACACAGTAACCTGTTATAGAGGTGCACAGACAAGGAAAGAACACACAGTAACCTGTTATAGAGGTGCACAGACAAGGAAAGAACACACAGTGACCTGTTATAGAGGTGCACAGACAAGGAAAGAACACACAGTAACCTGTTATAGAGGTGCACAGACAAGGAAAGAACACACAGTGACCTGTTATAGAGGTGCACAGACAAGGAAAGAACACACAGTAACCTGTTATAGAGGTGCACAGACAAGGAAAGAACACACAGTAACCTGTTATAGAGGTGCACAGACAAGGAAAGAACACACAGTAACCTGTTATAGAGGTGCACATACAAGGAAAGAACACAGTAACCTGTTATAGAGGTGCACAGACAAGGAAAGAACACACAGTAACCTGTTATAGAGGTGCACATACAAGGAAAGAACACAGTAACCTGTTATAGAGGTGCACAGACAAGGAAAGAACACACAGTAACCTGTTATAGAGGTGCACAGACAAGGAAAGAACACACAGTAACCTGTTATAGAGGTGCACAGACAAGGAAAGAACACACAGTAACCTGTTATAGAGGTGTACAGACAAGGAAAGAACACAGTGACCTGTTATAGAGGTGCACATACAAGGAAAGAACACAGTAACCTGTTATAGAGGTGCACAGACAAGGAAAGAACACAGTAACCTGTTATAGAGGTGCACAGACAAGGAAAGAACACACAGTAACCTGTTATAGAGGTGCACAGACAAGGAAAGAACACACAGTAACCTGTTATAGAGGTGCACAGACAAGGAAACAACACACAGTAACCTGTTATAGAGGTGCACAGACAAGGAAAGAACACACAGTAACCTGTTATAGAGGTGCACAGACAGGATCATGTTGATAAAGTATGCCTCTAGGTCAATGCTTCTCAAAGGACTTTTCCTGGTGGTCACCAATGTTGCCATACACATGTTCTGCCACTAGCATTTAAAAGGTTTAAAAATTCCATTCAAATCTATGGAAATTTTCATTTCCTACTATAGTGCAATTGAATTGTTCCAGAATTGGTCCTCTTTAGCTTAATGAATGAGACCCTTTAGTTTGTACCACGGCACTGGTAGCCATGATAATAATAATAATTACTATTTATATAGCGCCTTTCTTCCAGTGGGACGCAAACAGCTTTCAGCGCACTCTCTCGGAATTAACCAAAATCGGCAGCTGACTAATAGATATTATTATTACCCAATCAATGGTAATCATTTATCGACCTCGGAAGGATGAAGGACCGAGTTGATCCTGCAGGGATTTGAACCTGCAACCTTGCTGTTTGAACAGACTCTGTAGTCAGGGCAGTTACCACTGAGCTATCTCACCGTTGTTATGATAGAACAACACATACTGACCCTCCCAGTCTTGTCGCACAGCATACACAGAGACACACGTACTGACCCTGCAGCATTATCCCACTGCACTGGTAGCAATAGAACCACACATACTGACACCCAGCCTACTGCACTGGTATCCATAGAACCACACATACTGACCTCCAGCCTTGTCCCACTGCACTGGTAGCAATAGAACCACACATACTGACCTCCAGCCTTGTCCCACTGCACTGGTAGCAATAGAACCACACATACTGACCCCCAGCCCACTGCACTGGTATCCACAGAAACACATATAATGACCTCCAGCCTTGTCCTACTGCACTGATTGCCATAAAACCATACAATGCCTCCATCCTCGTCCCACTGCACTAGTAGCCACAGACCCTCAGATACTGATCTCCCAGCCTTGTACCACTGCACTAGTAGCCATAGAACCCAACATACTGCCCCCTTCCCATTCCTGTCCCTCTGCACTGGAAGCAACTGTACCAAACACATACTGACTCCCTCACAACGTTGTCCCACAGAAGCCATAGAACCATATATACAGGTGGCGGGATAAAAAGCTGCCTCCTTGTTTTTCTGTTTTTGCCTCTATGTCTCCTGCCAGTATGGAACCAATGACAGAAGATGGGGACTGGCATCTGAGACCTCTGCAATGACGTGGGTATGTGCCGGGGTTCCTTCCACTACTGGAGCACCACTTTCAATCATGCTCTCTTTCAACAGCAAGTTTGAATTGGAACTGGCGCTTCAACAGCTGACAGAGAGCCTGGCACATGCCCACGTCTTTGCAGAGGTCTCAGATGCCGGTCGCCAGCTTCTGTCACTGACTCCATAACCGGGGGAAACAGGACACACTTTTCCCTTCACTTCACATATGGAGAGGCAGCAGAGAGTGACGGGAGATACCAACAGCTGTGACAAACTGAATCTGCATTATGGCAGTATCCACCCTGGGCAGAGCTGTGCTGCATAGTGAGTGTGTGTTATGTACACTGGACAATGGGTAATAAACACAGGGTAAATTGGTGTAAAGTCAACGGTATGGGTATCTTCATGCAATGCAGAAGCAAAACCCTGGTACATGTTCTGGGAACTTTCATAACCCACTGGTACATAGATCTGTGTGTGCACTCCATCACCAGATCAGTTCCCTAGAATACCACTGCTCTCTAACCGGATCCTGTGCATTACCAAGCCCTGACCTCTACTGAGTAAGTGCAGGGCTGGTGCAAGGATTTTTGCCACCCTAGGCAAAACCTAATTTTGCTGCCCCTTGGCTCCACCCCTTGTGTCCTACCCCTTTATGCCCCGTCCTGTATGTGTTTAAGTGTGAGTGTGTTTGTGTGTTCCCTATATGTGTATAAGTGTCAGTTTGTGTGTGTGTTCCCTATATGTATATGTGTGTCAGTGTGTGTTCCCTATATGTATATAAGTGTGTCAGTGTGTGTGAGTCTGTGTAAGGATATCAGTGTGTAAGTATGTGTGTGTGCTTCTCTATATGTGTATCAGTGAGACAGAGTGTATGTTCTCTATATGTGACTCTCCCCCCTTTGACTCTCTCCCCCTCTTGACTGCTGATCCCCCCCTTTGACTCTCTCTCTCCCCCTTCGGACTCTTGAATCCCCTCTTGACTGTTATTCCCCCCTTTGACACTTTCTTCCCCCGTCTGACTCTTGATCCCCCTCTTGACTGCTGATCCCCCCCCTTTGACTCTCTCTCTCCCCTGTCTGAATCTTGATCCCCTCTTGACTGTTGATCCCCCCTTTGACTCTCTCTCTCCCCCTCTTGACTCTTGATCCCCTCTTGACTGTTATTCCCCCCTTTGACACTTTCTTCCCCCGTCTGACTCTTGATCACCCTCTTGACTGTTATTCCCCCCTTTGACACTTTCTTCCCCCGTCTGACTCTTGATCCCCCTCTTGACTGTTATTCCCCCCTTTGACACTTTCTTCCCCCGTCTGACTCTTGATCCCCTCTTGACTGTTGATCCCCAGTTTGACTCTCTCTCTCCCCCGTCTGACTCTTGATCCCCTCTTGACCCCCCCCTTCCACTTACTCTTCCCGGTGCACGTCTCTCTCTCCCAGTGAGTACGTTTCGGTGCCCTCCCTTGGCTGGCTATTTTTTAATGTAGCACAGTGATGCCCATTTCTCTTTCCCCCTCCGCTCCTTCAATCCTGGTCCAGGACTCAAGGAGCGGAGGGGGAGAGAGAGAGAGAAACGGGTATCGCTGTGCTACATTTAAAAAATAGCCAGCCAAGGGAGGGCACCGAAACATACTTTTTTTTACTTGGACAGTAATTGGTGAGTGTGGGGGGGGGGGAGGTATGGGGGTTGTGTGTGTGGACCCCAATACGCCCCCAGAGAATATGCGCCCTAGACCGGCGCCTACCAAGCCTATAGGTGGCGCCAGCCCTCAGTAAGTGTCACCCACTCAGTAATACTGACTTGTTTGTCATTGTAACTACAGGAAAGCACACTTTCTACTGTTATGTCATAGTATACCTATTCACAGGTGAGATTAACCCCATCAGAGCAAGTAAAAACTGTTAACATATAGAAAAATCATGAATAAACAGTCAGATGTGTGCTTTAGTATTGTTTAAATGACGAACGAAAGTCAGTATAGGGTGGCGCCCTGATAAACGTCCACGTGTTTAGGTTGCAATGTATAATGTTTAGTTTCTCAAAAAACGTCTCTTCTGGGTTGCTAAAGGTAAATGTTATGTGAGAACAAATTAAACCTTTCAGAGCCAGATTAAGACTCCTTTGGGTCCTAGGCAGGCTACCTATTTGGGGCCCCCTCCCCTCAATTCCACCCCCCCAATTAACTGAGACTAGCAGGCTATACCCTTATCACATGAGACCATGAGACCAGCAGGGCAAATGACCTCATCACATGAGACCAGCAGGGCAAATGACCTCATCACTTGAGACCAGCAGTGTAAATAACCCCATCACATGAGACCAGCAGCACAAATAACCCCATCACATGAGACCAGCAGGGCAAATGACCTCATCACTTGAGACCAGCAGTGTAAATAACCCCATCACATGAGACCAGCAGCACAAATGACCCCATCACATGAGACCAGCAGTGCAAATGACCCCATCACATGAGACCAGCAGACCATTATGCTAATACATGAGAACAACAGAGTATTAAAATATAAAAATGGGAAAGAATGTTTGAGGGGAAGAAATTGTAGTGTATATGGGCATGTTTATGTAAGAGATAGCATGCTAGTGTTTGTGAGACTGTCACTAAGACTGGAGATTATAATAAATGAAGGGGCAGCTCAAAACCTAAACTGACAGGTATTTCCCAATAGGAAAGTCACCACCCCATACAAGTTAAACATATTTCTGCTTACCCTCTACTCACAGGTCTCCCCGCCTACAGGCCTTTAAGTCTTCTTCATCCAGATCTGTTCTTCTCCTCCCAAGTACACATACACATACACACACACACACACACACACACACACACACACACACACACACACACACACACACACACACACACACACACACACACACACACACACACACACACACACACACACACACACACACACACACACACACACACACAGGATGAGGTAGAGCTCAAAGATGAAAAGGTGGAATCTAAAGAGGAAGGGGTGGGGTTTACAGAGGAAGGGGTGGATCCTAAACAGGAAGAGGTGTGACCTGGACAGGAAAGGGTCAGGCAAATGAAGACTGGGAGGGGGCATGAGTTTAGTCAGGCCTAGGGCAGCACAAAACTTAAATACCCCACTGATTATGATTATTATTTACAAATATTTTCAAGGCCAATACAAAGAACTCTTTGGTGACCTCTTTACTCAAAGAGCTGAGCAATAAACAAGGGGCATCCATTAAGGGCTCGTTCTGATGGGCAACAGAAGTGCCCTGAGACATATAAAGATTACCATAAGTTTCAACTGGGCTGTTATCCATCAGTGCTAGGGTCTTAAGCCCATTTCAAACCAATGTGTTGAAGATGTCTCTAGCATTTAAGGGGTTAAAATGACACTTAAATGAACAGAACTTTAGATCTGTCTCCTATGGTGCAGCAGGTTTGATCTAGAATTGCTCTAGTTCTAGTGAATGAGCCTCGATCTGTTCCTACTCTCACTGCATTCAGTCAGTGTACGGGTCAGGTCAGTGACTCTGGATATCACCTGTCTCTGTAACCTCTTCTCTTCCCTCTTCCGTTCCAGCTGAGCCTCCTTTTCCGATGCCTCTTGCCGTAGTCGCTCGTCTTCTTCTGCCTTCAGCTGGGCCTGTAGTGAGTCACAAGAAGGACCAAAATCGCTCTATGACTGTGCACAAGAACCCCAAGTTTCCAGCGTTAGCCTTTCACACTAATTGTATCATAGAGGAAGCATCATGTGGATTGATTTAAGTCTGTCCCTGGAGTTACACACCCAGCGGTGTCAGTAAAGACGAGTTATTCAAACCTCATCTAAATTGCCTGTCCCACTGTTGTGAACATGGGTCGTGTTTTTCACAGGTGGGCACAATATATATATATATATATATATCTCCTATATAATAATAGGCCAGAAAGTTTGTCACGATGCAGTCATGTGCAGTAGAGACTGTCTGCGTTCGGCCAGTCTCTACTGTGCATGATTGCATCGCGTGAGTGAGGCGGCGCAACTGCATGCAGCAGTGATGTAACAGCAGTACGCAGAGCAGGTCTGGGTAACGTTAACCCTTTGAGTGTCAGAGAGGTACACAACACATTGCTCTGCAATGTGTTGCTTACCCCTCTGGTACTCAAAGGGTTAAGAGGCAGGTCACTGCTCCACGGCCCGTGCACATGGGCTTTTACACTAGTATATTATATATATATATATATATATATATATATATACACACACACACATACACAATACAATACACGCAGGCACGCACAATACGCAGAATGCAAAAAGCTATACACAATACGCCAAGTGCAAAACGGTATACGCAAAGCACAATATACAAAATGCAATACGCTATATGCCAAATGCGATACGCCAAACACAATATGCAAAATGTTATAGGCAGAAAAGCTATATACAATGTGCTATACGCAAAACCTTACACGCAATACACAAAAACGCTATACACAATACACAAAACACTATACACAAATCGATATACACAATACACAAAACGCTATAAACAATACACAAAACACTGTACACAATACACAAAATGCTGTACACAATACAGAAAACGCTATAGACAATACACAAGAATACAATAAGCAGAACTTTATACGCTATACACAAAACGCTATACACAATACACAAAATGCTGTACACAATACACAAAACGCTATACACAATACACAAAACGCTGTACACAATACACAAAAATACAATACACAGAACTCTATACGCTATACACAAACGCCAAGCGGCATACACCAAAAGCAAAACGCTATATGTAAAACAATAGGATAAAGCCCCTCACTCACACACATGAAGGTGCTCAGATCACTAACAATGGAAGAAAGTGAAAAACTGAAACAGATGAACACACAATTTAAAGGGGAAAAAGTTGGCAAGCAAAACAAATTAACCCCTTGGATGCTATAAATGCAATACACTGCAGATGTCTCCAGTATCCAAGGGCCTGATATAGACAAATAAATTAATAAAAGTTCAAACAAAAACAAAGCCTTACTAATCCTTTAACCCTTTGAGTGCCAGAGGGGTACGCAACGCATTGCTTTGCAATGCGTTGCGTACCCCTCTGGCACTCAAAGGGTTAGTTATAAACTGCATCTATAATTTGCAAATACGCATTTCAGTGTCTACTAATATTCTTATCCAGACCGTCCCCTGACATAAAACATGCAGTAAACCTTTTCTTGTGAAAATATATATAATGTAAGACTTTTTCTGTTGAGTAAAACCAGGGGAATCCCATTTCAGGGAGATGTTTCATGTACAAGATATTATGGCTCAAACTTGCATTTTTCTTTTCTTTAATGGCAGTTTTCTGTGCTAGACATCAGGTGGCGCAATTCCCATCACTTACTATAGACAGCCGTAGTTTAAGCTTTCCCACGGAGTGTATTATAAGGAAATTGACCTTTTGGACACTGGGTGGTGTTTGAGTATAAAAAGTAATAATAATAAAAAATAATAATAGTTTGAGCTGTAATAATCTTTGGATAAAGCTCCCCCTGCAGTGGGCGTGTCCTTACTCACCAGTTTCTCTTCCTCCCGTCTCCTTCTCGTCTCCTCCAGTTCTTTCCTTCTTTCCGCTCTCTGTGCTGCTCTTTCTTCCATGGCTACAAGGGAAATTACACTCTGAGGGCCATACGTGCAAAGTAAATGTAGAGAAATTATGGGACCAACCAACTCCACCACACGGGACAAAGAAAATTCCCATTGCCTTAACCCCTTAACGACCAACCAATCTGCGCGGCACAGTCAGTTAAGGACCACGGAGCATTTTTTTTTGTTCTTCCCAAATGGCACGCAGACGCGGGGGGGAGCCCGGAATTCCGTGACGACCCATGATGTACTATGACCGTCAAGGGTCGTTAAGGGGTTAATTTTTTTTTTTTAACCCCTTGAATGCTAGCGAAGTCTCCAAAGAATTGTGAAGCGATATGTTGGAGTCATATTTAGCATTCCATTTATAGTAACCAGGATTTTGTTTGTCCCCTGTGGTGCTGTTGCACTGCCCATTAACCCCTTAACGACCCTTGACGGTCATAGTACGTCAAGGGTCGATTTGACTTAACGACCGATGACGTACTATGACCGTCATCGAATTCCGGGCTCCCCCCGCGGCTGCACGTCGTTCGGGGAGTCCGGAACACAACGGAGCAATAAAAAAAAAATTGCTCCGTGGTCGTTCAGTCGGGTTGCGGAGCGGATTCCCCGGTCCTTAAGGGGTTAATTAACAATTTCAGTGCCAGAGGTGTAAGCAAGGCATTGCTGAGTGTTGAGCACCCTCTGGCACTTAAAGGGTTAATCCACTTTTTTATGTGGCTATAACCCATAATTCCAGATTTAAAATCCAGAAAGAGACATTGCAATGACTCTAAATTAGGGAAGGGTAACCTAAGGCCCTCCATCTTGATGGGGATGATGGGAATTGTAGTGTTCAACAGCTGGAGGGCTTCGGGTTGCCCAGCCCTGCTCTAAGCAGACATATTCTAGGGCTAAATCTACATCTCAGGAGCACCCAGGCAAGTCCCGCCCATGACCACACCCCCAGCCCTTACATAGCTCCACCTTCAAACATGGTTGCCTGGCAACTCTTGGTGCTTCAGTAATCTGCAGCCCTTCAATCACTGGATGGATGAGGATTATGGGAGATGTAGTTCAAAAAAGCTGGAAGGCCTTACATTGCCAACTCTGATACAGGCACTTAGAAAAATTAAAGGGGCACACACATCTCTCCCTCTATAAACAATGCATAGTATTAAAAAGGCAACTACCATGGCGGATAGTGCTCTATGGGCAGGCTTGTTGCCCTGGGTATAGAGCTGCAGATAAAGCCGGGGTGACATTGTGAGCATATTAAGAGTCAGAGACGATCAACTAGGAGCGAGCCTGCAATACAAATATGCAGGATCTGTAGGAATGGTGTCCTACCCAGGGTGCAGTCTCTTTTAGCCCACTAGTGCCTTTCACAGAGAGGAAATATCCTAAAGCACATCATACGGATCCTACCATCACAGCAGTCCAACCACGAAATGCCAGACAATTCCTCTCTGAACACAAGAGAAGTAGCCAACCCCAGACGTACGTTTCGGTCTTGTTGGGTTTCATCAGTGAAGTGTAGCTGATCTCTCAAAGCACTGTGAGCAAGGGGTCCAGTGCTGGATTCCCCCGATTACCCTTGGGGTGACTTATCCCAAGGGGAATTTGCATATGTATATTAAGAGTCAAAGACGATCAACTAGGAACGAGCCTGCAATACAAATTTGCAGGCTCTATAGGAATGCTATCCTACCCAGGGTGCAGTCTCTTTCAGCCCACTAGTGCCTTTCACAGAGAGGAAATATCCTAAAACATATCATATTGATCCTGCCATCACAGCAGTCCAACCACGGAATGCCAGGCAATTACTCTCTGAACATGAAAAGCAGCCAACCCCAGACGTACGTTTCAGCCTTGTTGGGCCTCATCAGTGAGGTGTAGCTTCTCTCTCTAAGCACTGTGAGCAAGGGGTCCAGTGCTGGATTCCCCCTATTACCCTTGGGTTACTAATTCCAAGGATAATTTGCATATGTATATTAAGAGTCAGAGAAGCTCAACTAGGAATGAACCTGCAATACAGATTAGCAGTCTCTATAGGAATGGTGTCCTACCCAGGGTGTATTCTCTTTCAGCCCACTAGTGCCTTTCAGAGACATCAGCTACACATCACTGATGAGACCCAACAAGGCCGAAACGTACATCTGGAGCTGGCTGCTTCTCTTGTTCAGAGAGGAATTGCCTGGCATTTCGTGGCTGGACTGCCTTTTGGTAGGATAAGTATGATGTGCTTTAGGATATTTCCTTTCTGTGAAAGGCACTAGTGGGCTAAAAGAAATTGCACCCTGGGTAGGACACCATTCCTATAGAGCCTGTAAATTTGTATTGCAGGCTCATTCCTAGTTGAGCGTCTCTGACTTTTTATTAGGCTGACCAGACCTCACCTTTAAAAAGGGACACACAGGAAACAGGCATATTTCAGGAATGCACCAAAATCAAAGCAGCCCTGTAGTATGCATTTTTCATGTGTGTCCCTTTTTAAAGGTGAGGTCTGGTCAGCCTACTTTTTATTTACATTTGCCAATTACCCCTGGGATTAGTCGCCCCAAGGGTGAAAGGGGAATCCAGCACGGGGCCCCTTGTTCACAGTCAGGGCCAGCCCAAGACATTGTGCTGCCTGGGTCAAAGGATGAAATGCTGCCCCCCACCCCCGCACACCAAAACCACGCCCACCAAAACACGCCACATCCTTAATTATATTAACCCCTCTCCTGCCCCTAAAACCACATACAACTGTAGTGTTTTGGGGTTTTTTTTTTTACACCCCTTGTACCTTTCTACCCCCTTGCCTTTTTACACCCCTTGTGCCTCTCTTTTCCCCTCTTTTCACCCCTTGTGCCTCTTTTCCCCTCTTTTCATCCCTTGTACTTTTCTCCCCCTTTGCCTTTTTACACCCCTTGTGTCTCTTTTCCTCTCCTTTCACTCCTTGTGTCTCTTTTTTCAACCCTTGTGCCTCTCTTTTCTCTTCTTTTCACCCCTTGTGTCTCTTTTCCCCTCTTTTCATCCCATGTGCCTCTTTTTCACCCCTTGTGCCTCTCTTTTCAACCCTTGTGCCTCTCTTTTCCCCTATTTTCACCCCTTGTGCCTCTTTTCCCCTCTTGTGCCTCTTTTCCCCTCTTTTCATCCCATGTACTGTGCCTCTTTTTCACCCCTTATGCCTCTTTCTCCCCCCCCCCTTGCCTGTTTATCTTTTCCTTCTGGCTCGCTCCCTCTCTTCTCTGCTTCTCTGGCTCTTCTCCTGCTTTTTACTCAGTCTCCCCACTGCCCGCACTGATGACAGCCGGGACCTTGTCACATGCGGAGACGCAGCGTGGTGCATGCTGGGATTTTCCTCGTCAGTCTGGGCGCCAGCTTTAAACTTGCACTGGCCTCCGAACAGAGGAAGAATACCCCAGCATGCTCCACACGGTGTGACATGTGACATGGTCCCAGCCGTCATCAGTGAGGGCAGTGGGGAGACGCTGCTCACGAAATAACATGCCATGCATGCAAATTGCCGCCCCTGTCAGAGTACCGCCTGGGTCCATGGCCCCACTGGGACCCATGTAAGGGCCGGCCCTGCTCACAGTGTTTAGAGAGATCAGCTGCACCTCACTGATGAGGCCCAACAAGGCTGAAACGTACATCTGGGGTTGTCTGCTTCTCTTGTTCAGAGAGGAATTGCCTGGCATTTCGTGGTTGGACTGCTGTGATGGCAGGACAAGTATGATAATATGCTTTAGGATATTTCCTCTCTGTGAAAGGCACTAGTGGGCTAAAAAATGTATGTGTACATTATAGTAAAAAGATGTACATAGTGGACTTACCGGATACCTGTTTTCTGTCTGCAAGTCTCCTTCACTCATTCTAGCAGCCTCCTCACCTATCCAATTTCATTTAATTATTTATATATAGCACAAATATTATTGCACAATTAGTATCACAGTATCTTTATTTCCATTTTTCACACTTTGCCTTTAAGAGTAGGCCTTAAAGGGATAGTAATACTTAGTTTTATCTTTATTTGATTTTGTAGGCATTAAAAAAACATGAAGAACGATATAAGTCTTATCTCTCAAACCTTTATGGTTTAAGAGATATTCACAAGCAAAGTATCCCCCCCCCCGTTCAGCCAGATCAGAAGGGAGGTGCCAGGTAGACTGCAGAGAGGGACAATCTTCAATTAAGATAAGGGAAAAACCTGAAAAACTTGTCAAGGGGGGCAGGGCTTTCATTATTCTCATAGGAAGAAGATTGTCCCCTGCTGTTATCTGTCTGGTCTATGTACTGCATTCCACATCTGAGAAGAGATGGCTTACACTAGGTAAAAGGGGCGGGAGGGGAAACTTTGCTTGTGAATATCTCTCAAACCATGAAGGTTTGAGAGATAAGATATCATTCTTTATGTTTTTTTAATGCCTACAAAATAAAATAAAGTTAAAACGAAGTATTACTATCCCTTTAGCTATCCCTTTATGCCTTCTCTAGCTTGCATGCTCTTTGTTTGGTATCAACTATTCCTCACATGACCTGTGGGGGTTGATATAAAGGTTTCATTTATGGAGTGAGCTGTTGGATCCACAGCCCTCTCATATTCTCACAATGTAGATCCATTGGGGTCTTTCTGTATCAGGTAAGTCCACTATGTACATCTTTTTACTATAATGTATGTCTTCTTTTTTAATTGCACCACACTGGGACCCAAAAGCAACAAAAAGAGCATATTTAGAGGGTCCCCTCCTCTCCAACTCGTTCATTATAACATCTCTTCAGGGATTTCTAAGTTTTATTTTAATCTTTAGATAGGACATTACAGATGTAATAGAGTAGGACTTGCCGTACAGTGAGAAACCTTGGCTTACCCACAACTTAGCCAACTTGTGAAAACTAATATCTCACTTATTTTATTTAGAAATATCATATATGCCAAATACAGGGCACACATCTATTCTTAACATAGAGGAGCGCTGGTTTGTCTTGTTGTCTGAATATTGAGAATTATGACAGTTTGTTTCAAAGCAGATATGATGTTGATCCAGGGAAATATCTGACTGCCATTTGGAGTCAGGAAGGAATATTTTAACCCAATTGGGGCTTAATTGGAAATCGCTCCAATTTTTATTTGTTTTTTTGTGCCTTCTTCTGGATCAACATGGGTGATTTGGCACGGGCTGAACTTGATGAACGCATGTCTTTTTTCAGCCTCATCAACTATGTGACCTTTTAAATGGTTAAAAATTAGTTTGGATGCATGAACAGCCATTAATGGGAGTCTCCAGGGCATGAGGGAAGGTTGTGTGAAGTCACAAACCAATTTGCTACCAAGTGGCATCTAACTCATTTTCACACTATTTGAGTGTAGTGTGCGGACATGACATGACACGTACATGATAATGTTTTGCTCAAAATATAGCCAGGACTGACTCAATTTTATCTTTTGAACCAAGAATCAAGAGAAAAATGAATCAGGGCCATTGGCTCTTCTGAAAACACAAGTTACATGGTTATTAGGAGTTATTTACCTTTATGGAGCATTACAGTCTTTAGTAGATGCCCACCCTTATGACTTCATCAGAATCACGAGATCTGGCCTTACCATGGACTAATAATAATCTGCTAATAACACTTTCATGAGAGAGAGAGAGAGAGAGAGAGAGAGAGCGCGCGCAACACTAAAAATACAAGCTAGAACGGTTTATGTTCTGCGTTCATTTCTAGAAATTACACATCTTTTGTGTCTAATCAAACAGAGCAATCATTCGTCTAAAATCGTGTCTTATAAATGTACCTTTCACTACCGGATGAGCAGCTGTTCTTCTTGCACTGGACGCGGTACTTTGGGGAGGGCTCGAATTGCTCCTTTCAGAGCGGACGCTGGGAATATTCAAACTGCGAAAACATAATTAAAAAAGCAAGTCATAAAGACAATGGGCCACGTGAATAAGGGGAGATGTGGATTAATTCCAAGGCAAACCAACTGTATGAGACAGGGAATAAAAATTCACAAGGCTTACAATGCATTGGCTACTCCTCTGGCACTCAAGGGGTTAAATCAACAAATGGGAATTTGTTGGTCATGTTGCGGCTGTTTTGCCCCAGAATTGCGTCTCTTTTCTTTGTGCGTACTGCATGTTCTGTGTTGCCAATTCGGTGTGTTGTGCTACAAGGCTAATTTCACTGTTTGATAAGTGCCGGTCACTGTGTTGAAGTGAGTATTTAAAGGGATAGTAATACTTTATTATTATTACTATCCTCCATATCGTAGATATTTGCAAAATAAGTTAATAGCCCCCAGGTTCATCTCTCAAACCTTTGTGGTTTGAGAGATAACCAAAGGCAAAGTTCCCCCCTCCCTGCTAACTGCAGGGATATCCAGTTTTATTTTCATCATGCGGCTCTGCAGCTGAGCCGAGATCTTGTTAGTGAAAAAGAATTATTTCACTGAAACGGTCTTCTACGTGTGCTTGTAAACCAAACATGTGTAGAAGACCGTTTCAGTGAAATAATTCTTTGTCACTAACAGGATCTCGGCTCAGCTGCAGAGCCGCTAGCCTGTTGTACAACAGACTTCCCCTGCAGTCAGCACAACGGGAAGGGGGAGGGAGGGGGGAACTTTGCGTTCTGTTATCTCTCAAACCATAAAGGTTTTAGAGATGAACCTGGGGGCTATTAACTTATTTTACAAATATCTACAATGTGGGGGATAGTAATAATAAAGCATTACTATCCCTTTAAAGCGGAACTTTCACTCCAAGTTGAGTGAACTTAATTCTATTCTCCTAATCAAGTTTTGTTTAGCTCTTTGGTTTTTTTTTTATTTACATACTTATAGCAAGTAAAATATAGTGATTTATAAGTGTACCTGGTGACGTCGGTGTAAGCTCTGTGCGGTACAAGTTGTACCGTACGGCTTTCACTGTAATTCCCCCCGTTTTGAAATCCCTCCTTCAACGTACCCGATTTTCCTCACATCCAGGCCTGAACCAACAGTAAGCAACGGGTGTGAAGAAAAAGAGAGAAGGGGAAGTCTCTTACGCTTCGATTCACAGGTCCTGAAATGGAGAGAGCAGTCTCTCATCAGTCACGTCACCAACATGGCTGCGCTCTCCCTGAGCTGAGGGGATGAACTTTCGGTAAGTTTGCAAATGGGGCAGACACGTCTAAACCTTTTAACATGATTTTCATGATTTTATTGAAGGGATACATCAATAGGAGAGGACATGTGTATGCGTTATAGATCTGCTTAATTCTGAGTACCAGATGGGTGTGCAATGCATTGCTCTGCAGTCTGCTGCTCAATCCTCCAGAAAGGAAAGGGTTAACAGGTTAATCCAAGGGTAGTCAATCTTTAGACCTCCATCTGCTGGAGACTACATCTCCCATGTAGTCTCCAGCAGATGGAGGTCTAACAAGGTCTACCCCTTGGCTAACCCTACCACTTGTACCTGGGAGCACCACCGTTTTTTGAAACTGGAGATGCAGCAGTCCCGGTGTCAGTCTTTTTCCTACACATCTCCTTGGGATGAAGAACCTGGCTGTTCAGCTCAGCGGTGAAGGCTGTGGCTTTCCTGGCTTCCTGGTTGGAAATGATCAGCCTCTGGTTCTCCATCAACCCCAATATCATCTCCTTCTGCTCCTGCAGCTGCCTCCGCTGCTCCTCGATCAGCTGCTGCTGGAACAGGTGGCGGTTCTCAAAGTTCTCCCCGTAAGAAGGGGCTCTTTTTTGGAGTTTACGAGCGCTATTGGAGGACTGCATCCTGTGCTGATCCAGTTCTTCCTGGGTCAGAGCTGCATGCTCCCGGGTTACCTGCCAGGCGTGTTTTGGAACCATTGGTGGGTTCTTGGATAAAGCAACAGGTGTCCTAGGTTCTACATCTTCAGCTCTACTGCCTTCCACCTGTAAAGAGATCGGGGGATCACGTGAACAGGGATAATGGTCCATAAGGAATATGCAGAGTACAGTTTGAGCCCCAGTTCATAGAGAGGACATTATGGAAGAGGAAACAGGTAAGAGATGGACAATACGATTAATAAAAGAAGACCTTAGTATGACTGTTGCTTTGCCCAATATTTGCTTCTTTTTTTCTTTGTCCATATGAAGAAAGCAAGAAATAGCTATTTTGGAGCAGAGCAAACATCACTATAGGGGACATATGGAAATTCCCATTAATTTGTGTGGGGTTTTTAACCCATGAATGCTAAATAGGTTTCCAACACATGGCTTCGCAATGCATCTGAGACCTCTCTAACATTGAAGAGGTTAAAGCGACACCATCACTTAAAAACACATTTGGTGATTTTGAATTAACTTTCATAATCACCATTATGTTGTATTAGCTATTTTTTATTTACATAACTAGTTTTTTAATTAGGTAGACTATGTTAATTAAGGCACCTTCTTGGCACGTTCTTCCTGTCTTATCCCTATATTACCTCCCCCAATCACTGACAATTAGCCTTTTTAGTGCTAGGGGAGGTGGGCAATGCATTACTGAGCAGTGTCAGTGAGTGGGGAGGTAATGTAGAGATAAGACAGGAAGTCAGTGCTAGGGGAGGTGGGTAATGCATTGCTGAGCAGTGTCAGTGAGTGGGGAGGTAATGTAGAGATAAGACAGGAAGTCAGTACTAGGGGAGGTGGGTAATGCATTGCTGAGCAGTGTCAGTGAGTGGGGAGGTAATGTAGGGATAAGACAGGAAGTCAGTGCTAGGGGAGGTGGTAATGCATTGCTGAGCAGTGTCAGTGAGTGGGTAGGTAATGTAGGTATAAGACAGGAAGTCAGTGCTAGGGGAGGTGGGTAATGCATTGCTGAGCAGTGTCAGTGAGTGGGTAGGTAATGTAGGTATAAGACTGGAAGTCAGTGCTAGGGGAGGTGGGCAATGCATTGCTGAGCAGTGTCAGTGAGTGGGTTGGTAATGTAGGGATAAGACAGGAAGTCAGTGCTAGGGTAGGTGGGTAATGCATTGCTGAGCAGTGTCAGTGAGTGGGGAGATAATGTAGGTATAAGACAGGAAGTCAGTGCTAGGGGAGGTGGGCAATGCATTGCTGAGCAGTGTCAGTGAGTGGGGGATGTAATGTAGGGATAAGACAGGAAGTCAGTGCTAGGGGAGGTGGGTAATGCATTGCTGAGCAGTGTCAGCGAGTGGGGAGGTAATGTAGGGATAAGACAGGAGTGTCAGTGCTAGGGGAGGTGGGTAATGCATTGCTGAGCAGTGTCAGTGAGTGGGGGAGGTAATGTAGGGATAAGACAGTAAATCAATGCTAGGAGAAGTAGACAATGCATTGCTGAGCATTGTCAGTGAGTGGGAGAGGTAATGTAGGGATAAGACAGGAAGTCAGTGCTAGGGGAGGTGGGTAATACATTGCTGAGCAGTGTCAGTGAGTGAGGAAGTAATGTAGGGATAAAACAGGAAGTCAGTGCTAGGGGAGGTGGGTAATGCATTGCTGAGCAGTGTCAGTGAGTGGGGGAGGTAATGTAAGGATAAGACAGGAAGTCAGTGCTAGGGGAGGTGGGTAATGCATTGCTGAACAGTGTCAGTGAGTGGGGGAGGTAATGTAGGGATAAGACAGTAAATCAGTGCTAGGAGAAGTAGACAATGCATTGCTGAGCATTGTCAGTGAGTGGGGGAGGTAATGTAGGGATAAGACAGGAAGTCAGTGCAGGGAGAGGTGGGTAATGCATTGCTGAACAGTATCAGTAAGTGGAGGAGGTAATGTAGGGATAAGACAGGAAGTCAGCGCTAGGAGAGGTGGGTAATGCATTGCTGAGCAGTGTCAGTGAGTGGGGGAGGTAATGTAGGGACAAGACAGGAAGTCAGTGCTGGGGAGGTGGTAATGCATTACTGAGCAGTGTCAGTGAGTGGGGAGGTAATGTAGGGATAAGACAGTAAGTCAGTGCTGAGGGAGGTGGTAATGCATTACTGAGCAGTGTCAGTGAGTGGGGAGGTAATGTAGGGATAAGACAGGAAGTCAGTGCTGAGGGAGGTGGTAATGCATTACTGAGCAGTGTCAGTGAGTGGGGAGGTAATGTAGGGATAAGACAGGAAGTCAGTGCTAGGAAAGGTGGACAGTGCATTGCTGAGCAGTGTCAGTGAGTGGAGGAGGTACTTTAGGGATTAGACAGGAAGTCAGAGCTAGGGGAGGTGTGTTCTAGTACATCCCCCATAGTAGTTATGAACAAGTTTGTCCCTCAAACTGGGGGCCCTCCGAGCAACTAAAGCATGGCAATCTCCAACTATACGCCTAATTGTATCATTTTGTGTTAAAAGATTCCAATGTTTAATCAACATGCCCCTCAATTGTTGCCAATGGGCACCATAAGTACTAATAAACCGAACTCTGTCATCATTTTTTATCATCTATATATATAAAAGAGAAAGGCTCATTGCATAATTTATGTCTCCTCAGGAGACACACACACCCAGGGGTGGCAATAAGGAGGGGTTACTGTTCCCATTGGGTGATTCAATGGGGGAGTGATTTGGCCCGCCCCCACTATGCAGCCACCCACCACTATCAAAGTCAGAAAAAAACAATATGGCCGCCACTTGCTCCTACACCACAGACAAACACACACATGCCCCACTCACACAGCACCAAACTCACACACATGCCCCACTCACACAGCACCACACACACATGCCCCACTCACACACACAAATGCCCCACTCACACACACAGCACCACACACACAAAAGCCATAAAGAAATATGGCTGACACACAGTCACTCACCCTGACTCCCAGTGGCCTCAGCAGGACCTGTACTACAGCCACTGAGGAACAAAATGGCACTCAAAGGGTTAAGGTAAGTCCTCATTGCTCAATTATTTCTTCACTGTCATCATTTGCCATGCAAAACACAGGACAGACAGCCATCAGGTACACACTTAACCCACTGACTGCCACAGGGTTGTGTATCAAGTTTTAGCCCTCAGGGAGTGTGTTCAACCCCCTCACACTGTAAACTTGCATTTCCCTCCCACTTCTCCTCCTTCCTCAGCCTATTACTAACACTTTTCCACATTTCTCTTAAGCCCCGCCCCCTACTCGCGATTAAGCCCCGCCCTCTTTTAACCCAAATTGCCCCATTGCTCTCTCCACATCAGCACCACATGAGGGACTCCACAAGTAAAACTTCCCAGGTATTACACACTCATGCCCCACTCACACAGCACCAAACAACCATACACACACACAAAGCCAGAAAGAAAGATGGTTGACACACAGTCACTCACCCTTACTCCCAGTGGCCTCAGCAGGGCCTGTACTACAGCCACTGAACGGTGCTGAATCACCAGGTGAACAAAATGGCACTCAGAGGGTTAAGGTAGGCCCTAATTGCTGAATTACTTCTTCATTGTCATCATTTGCCATGCAAGACACAGGACAGACAGCCATCAGGTACACACTTAACCCACTGACTGCCACAGGGTTGTGTATCAAGTTTTACCCCTCAGGGAGTATGTTCAAACCCCTCACACTGTAAACTTGCATTTCCCTCCCACTTCTCCTCCTTCCTCAGCCTATTACTAACACTTTTCCACATTTATGTTAAGCCCCGCCCCCTACTCGCGATTAAGCCCTGCCCACTTTTAACCCAGCTTGCCCCATTTGTATCTCCACATCAGCACCACATGACTCCCTTCGAGGGACTACACAAGTCAAAGTTCCCAGGTATGAATACACTTCCCACTGCTATTTAACTCTGACATGCCTCTCTATACATTAACAATTTGAGTGCCAGAGGGGTGCACAACTCATGCACGCATGTGTTTCTGCACCTATATGTTGCGTGTGTGTGTGTGTGTACATCTCTGTTACATATTTGTGTGCATCTCCGGTGTGTGTGTGCATGTCTTTTGCATGTCTCTGACGCTCACTGTGTGTATGTGTCTGCCTGTGTGTTGCATATGTCTGTGTTTATCAGTGTGTCTACATTTCACACACGTGCGCCCAACACCGTCCCACATTGGTAGTGTATATATATATATAAGAGAGAAAACCTGCGTCCCCTGCCACACACACCCAGGGGCAGCTGTAAGGAACAGTTAGCCTGCCCCCCAACATCAGTCTTAACCTAGGCTGACCAGACCTCACCTTTAACTGGGGACGCATAGGAAAAATGCATACTGCAGGACTGCTTTCATTTCAGTGAAGTACTGCAAAATGGCTATTTCCTATGTGTCCCCGGTTAAAGGTGAGATCTGGTCAGCCTACCTTAACCCTTTGAGTGTCAGAGGGGTACGCATACATTGCAATGCGTTGCGTACCTCTCTGGCAGTCAGACGGTTATCCCTTTCCTCCACAACTCACCTACTGCTACATCACTTCTCTCGACTTACAACTCCTACAGTAAACAACTCATGGCACAATACTATAACCCACCAACCAGCAGCTCCCATTTTGCTGGGGAGCCACACATTGATCACTTCTTTCAAAGACACACTGGGACACTCAGAGTCAGCTGGGGAATAGGTTAGAACACACAGATCTTCAGTTTCCATGCTAAGAACTGGGGCTGATGGACTCACTTTGTTCAATTTAACCCTTTGAGTGCTGTTGCAATGCCTTGGATACCTCTCTGGCACTCAGAGGGTTAAGCCCATTAACCCTTGGAATACCAGAGATGATATGCAGCACATTGCTCTGCGTACCTCTGTCACTCAAAGGGTTAATATCTGTTTGGAAAGCTTCCACATTTGGGTATTGTGCAGCCCACTCTTTCCTCACAAGTGGCCCACAGGGTTAAACTGATTTCTTTGAAAATGTCCATTGATTTCAATGAGACTATTAATTCCATGACCGCTACAGACAATGCAAACACATTGCCAAACCAACGCGTTGGGGACCATTGTAGCATTCAAGGGGTTAAAGCCCCATTTATGTCAACATGATTTTCCTGAATTTTCAATTCAACCCTACGGTGTCAGGTTTTTTTTGAGTTGCACCCTTTATCTTGATACATAAGGCCCATAGAGTTCTACTCTTACCCCATTAATCTAAACCCATTTATACTTTTGGCTCTTGCAGCAGCTGACTGCGCACTGTGATCTGTGAGGCTGATGTACTAACACAAAGAGGAACAATTCATCTGTACCATACAGAACAAATACAATGCTTTGCTGACCTCTCTAGCGTTGAAGATGTTAAAACGCCCATTTAAATAAATGGGTATTGTTCCCTGTGCTGCTGTTACTTTTCCACAAAATTCCACCACTTTCCTTAGTATATGAGCCTTCCTGTTTTGAAGCCTATTAGCTGTTAGGGGTCCCTCTATTGATCCCTTGCCTACGGCCCATGGACAAATAATCCGGTTCTGTCCCAGACGACCACCACGGCCCACTAATGCAAGGAGTGCCCAACATGTGTCACATATTCCTTTCACTGCCAGAGGACTATACAACTCATTACACAGCAATGTGTTGTGTACTTCTCTCACACTCACAGTTAAAGTGCTTCACTCCAACCTACTGCTACACTAGGTCTGTATAATGCAGTAACCCTACAGCCCTGTATTTCATGTCTACTTCACTGTCTATGTATAGTCATTTCTCCCCCTCACCCATTACTTTACTGTAACACTTCACTGTCCCTCCTCTCCTCAATCTCTCATCTCCTCCTCCCTTGTCACCCCCACTCACCTATCCCCTTGCCATTCATCCATAGTCCCAATCTCGCCATTTTACTCCCACATCACTATTACATTATCTATCACTGCATCTGTCACTTAACCCTCTGTCTGCCAACCTATTTCTTCAAATGTACTGCAGTATCCACTGCTGTAATCTAAATTATTCCTTTACTCACAAACATCTTCTCACTGTGACCTTCAAGTAACACAGCACACTCACTTCAACTGTAAGGATACAGGGCCTTATTCATCAAGTAACACAGTACACTCACTTCAACTGTAAGGATACAGGGTCTTATTCATCAAGCTGAAGAGCTGCAATTAAAACATTTTTTACAAATCTTATCAGCATATCTACATCCCCACTGCGTCTGTCACACACTGTCTACACATGTGACATCATATGCCTATGTGTGTGTGTCTCCGTATGTATGCGTTTCACAGTGTGTGACACGCTCTGTCTCTTTAAGTGCGTGTCTGTAACACTGCATATTTCTGTTTCACACAATGTCTCTCTGTGTAAATAATATGACGGGCAACGCCGTCCCACATTGCTAGTATTATATATTATCCTTCATTCCAAAAACTACCTTCTCACGATCTTGATTTAACGCTCTTTGATAACCCTTCTTAAGGGAGGTAAACAAATATCCTCCATCTAAGAACCTTCTTGTCATCTCTTTTGCCTGAGATCTGAATACATCCACATCACAACAATTTCTGCGTAATCACAGATACTGTCCATATGGTATTCCTTTAATTTGAGCAGGTACATGAAAACTATCAACATGCAACAACGTGTTGCATGCAGTAGGTTTCCTAAATGTCTTAGTTTTCAGATGTCCATTTTATAAATTTTCAGGTCGAGGAAATCAATTTCAGTCTGACTAATATGTTGAGTCAATTTAATATTGAGATCATTGTTGTTGAGTTCAGCAACAAATAATTCAAAATTTTCCAAATCAATTCCAAATCAAAAAAATATTGTCAATGTATCTGAGCCAAAGGGCGACGTTCTCACCAAACCCACGCGCGCCCGACACTACAAACTGCTCTCACCAGCTCAGGTGCAGACACGCATAGGTAGGTGAGCACATCGCCCCCATGGCTACTCCTCTACAATGACGATAAAAAAATCCCCCAAACACAAAATAGTTATTATTCAAAACAAAATCCAGTAAATCCACTATAAATTAATTTTTATGACAAAAATCACTATGTCTCATTTCCAGATATATCTGGCATGCCCTAAGCCCGACAGCATTCAGGATCGACGTGTAGAGGGACGCCACACCCAAAGTTACTAGGTAAGAGTCCCCCTCCACGTCAATTCCCGAAAGCAGTCGGATCACGTACCCGTATATTCCACATAGGAAGGCAAAGATTTTAGAAATGGCTTTAAACGTTTATCTATAACTCTACAGATATTTTCAGAAACACTCCCTATGCCAGATATTTTTAACCCCTTAACGACCGGGGAATACAGAAGCGGAAGTGACTCAACGACCACGGAGCAATTTTTTTTTATTGCTCCGTTGCGTTCCGGACTCCTCGAACGGCATGTAGCCACGGGGGGAGCCCGGAACTCGATGACGGTCATAGTACGTCATCGGTCGTTAAGTCAAATCGACCCTTGACGTACTATGACCGTCAAGGGTCGTTAAGGGGTTAATAGATTTGTGAAGCTTAGGAAGGATATATATATAGTGGATACCACCGGAGTGTCTACCCACATATATTCCATTTCTTTCTTAGACATCAAGTTTTCCTCCATTGCATACTCTAATTTCTTCCTTAATTTATTTTGAATCACAGATGTCAGATCCCCAATTAATCTCTCATAACATTTTTTGCCACTAAGTTGTCTCTTGATTTCTCTAGTATAATTTTCTTCTGTCATTAAGACCACATTGCCCCCTTATCACTTTGTTTTATAATTATTTCAGAGTGTGATCTCAATTCACTCAGAGCCACTCTTTCTCCCTTTGACAAATTATCTCCATATAGACAACTAAAATCAAAATTTTGTGTGTCACTTTGTACTGCCTCCGTGAATGCCATGATAAATGGATTTAACGATAATGGAGGCATTGACTTGGACTTTTTCCTTTAAGTCCGTATATCTGGAATCACCAAGTTCAATCTCTCCGCAAGTAAGATCTCCTCCTTCCGATTTTAATTCTCCCAAAATTTCAAGAGTTTCTCCTCCAGATGATTTTGTTAGATTTATTTTTGCATATTGTGGGTATGTTATTTTAATAAATTGATATATTTGTAGTGACTTAGTTATTATTTAATTGGACTGAGTGCTTTATTTAATTCCACACTGTGTATTTCGTTTTATATATAGGTGGGCAATGTATAGCTGAACAGTGTCAGTGAGTGGGGGAGGTAATGTAGGGATAAGACAGGAAGTCAGTGCTAGGGGAGGTGCGCAATGCATTGCTGAGCAGTGTCAGTGAGTGGGGAGGTAATGTAGGGATAAGGCAGGAGTCAGTGCTAGGGGAGGTGGGTAATGTATTGCTGAGCAGTGTCAGTGAGTGGGGGAGGTAATGTAGGGATAAGACAGGAAATCAGTACTAGAGGAGGTGGGTAACGCATTGCTGTGCAGTGTTAGTGAGTGAGGAGGTAATGTAGGGATAAAACAGGAAGTCAGTGCTAGGGGAGGTGGGTAATGCAATGCTGAGCAGTGTCAGTGAGTGGGGAGGTAATGTAGGGATAAGACAGGAAGTCAGTGCTAGGGGAGGTGGGTAATGCATTGCTGAGCAGTGTCAGTGAGTGGGGAGGTAATGTATGGATAAGACAGGAAGTCAGTGCTAGGGGAGGTGGGGAATGCATTGCTGAGCAGTGTCAGTAAGCGGGAGAGGTAATGTAGGGTTAACACAAGAAGTGCTTGCAAGAGGTGCCTTATATATCATCATATATATAGCTAAATAACTCAAAAACTAGTTTTCTAAACAAAAAGTGGATGATAAAACATGCAGTGTCTTGCATAAATATTCAACCCCTGCTTTTTTCACATTGTGTTTGTGTTACATCCTGGAATTATAATTATTTGATTAGGATTTTTTGTCACTCAACTGCAATAAAATATTTCATAATATTAAAGTGGGAAAAATACTATATATTTTATAAAATGATTTACAAATAACTGAAAAGTTTTGATTGTATAAGTACTCAGAACTTCTGCTGTGACACCCTTAACCCCTTAAGGACCAGCGGTCCCGGGGCGTGCCGTCCCTTAAGGACCACATAGGAAACTTTGACGTGCCATCCCACGTGACTGATCACGTGGGGCGGCACATCAAACGGGGAACTGGAAGAGATTGCTCCGGTCTTGGAGCGATCAAGTTCAGTCCCCGGTATTACTCACCGCGCTCCTACAGGAGCGCGGTGAGTAAAAGTACATGACGTGCCAGGACCGTCACTGGTCCTTAAGTGCCGGACCAGCGTGACGGTCCTGCCACGTCAATGGTCCTTAAGGGGTTAATTCCCATGGACGTGCCAGGACCATCACACGTTTTGGCCCTTTATGAACCAGTGACGGTCCTGCCATATTATGAGTTAAATGATCACAGTGTGTCCGAAGGCAGGCTGTGATCATGCTTGAGCAGTCAGTTTCAGTCTTTCCCTCGGCTCAGAGAATTAAATGGCTCTGGTCCTCGCATGTAAAAAAAACAAAAACAAAAACGTGTCCTTAAGGGGAGAAGTATCAGTCAGGGTTGGGTTATAAAAATATGTCCCGAACTATGAACATACCCCGGAGCACTGTTAAATCCATTATTATAAAGTGGAAAGAACATGGCACAACCTTGACTATTCCAAGAGAAGGTCGTTCACCACAACTCAGTGACCGATTCAGTACAGAAACAGAGAAGCAACCAAGAGGCCAGCGATAACTCTGAAAAAACTGGAAAGATCTACATCATGGGACAACTATAACCTGGACGTTACACAAAGAGGGGCGAGAAGAAAGCCATTGCAGGAAAAACCCTGTTTGGATTTTGCCAAAACGCATGTGGTAGACAGCAAATATGGAAAAAGGTTCTCCGGCCTCACGAGACCACAACAGAGCTTTTGCGCCTTGGTGTAAAACGCCATGTGAGCTATAATGTTATAAAGTATCCCCCTCACCCCTATTTTTACGTCACTCTGCCTCTCATGCAGGTCTGGATGGAGCACAGCGAGGGACAATCTTCAATGAGTATAAGGAAATTCCTGCCATCCTTCTTCAAGGGGAGCAGCATTTTCCTTATGCTCACAGCAAGAAGATTGTCCCTCGCTGGGAGCTGTCCGGTCAAGCGTCCGGATCCCACATCTGAGACGAAGTGGTTAAGGGTAGGTAAAAGGGGCAGGAGGGGATCCTTGAAAACTTTGTAACTCTTGAACAACTCAGATAGGATCATGGGCGGATTGTCCTATCGGGGGATCGGGCATCCCCCGGTGGGCCTCTAGATCATGGGCCGGTGGGGGAGATCAGAGGATCTCACCGTCGCACGATATTTTGAAGGAGAGGTCTGTGTTGCCACTGGCGCTCTCTGTGACAGCCTTCGCGTTCCTTGTTAATGCATAGCGCCAGGATATGACATAATATCCCGGCACCTGCTCTCACATGCCGCACAGGGACCACAAGGGGCATCAATAGGGACGTCGGTGCAGCTAGTGGGCTGCTTTAAAAAAAATGCCTGGGCTGGTATTCCCCCACAATCCGCCCCTGGATAGGACTGACATACCACTCTACAAGCTGAAAAAGCTATACATATGAATACAAGCTCCGTTTATTTCAATCTATTACTATTAGGGTTGCACCGATACCGATACTGGTATCGGTGCCAATACTGGCACTGGTATCGGTGCCGATACCGTCATTTACGTGAGTACTCGTGCAAATGCGGCCGATGCCAGCAACGATACCCTGTGTCAGGGTCGGTGCTGCAGAGAGGGAGCCCGGGGAGCTGCTCACAATGCTCCCCGGTCGCCTCTCTTCCTCCTGCAGCATCGGAGCGTTGCCGCGGGTTACCATGGCAACGCTCAGACGCTCACCTCTTCCGGGGCTCGCGAGAGAACAGCGAGCACCCGGCAGAGGAGGGTAAGACAGGCAAAGGGGGATCAAGAGGCAAGATGGGGCATCAAGAGAGGTGGTGAAAGAGGCAGAGAGGGGGGTCAAGAGGGAGAAAAAGAGACAAAAGAGACTAAGGGAGAGAAAAAAAAAAGGCAAAAGGAGGAAGGATCAGGAGACAAAAGGAGGGGGTCCAAGAAGAGGCAAAAGGAGGGGGGATCAGGAGGGAGAGACAGGCAAAAGGGTGGGATCAAGAGGCAAGGAGAAAGGGGGATCAAAAGGGAGAGAAAAAGCCAAGGCAAAAGTAGGGGACTCAAGAGGGGGAGAATGAAGTAAAAGGTGGGAATCAAGAGGGGGAGAAAGAGGCAAAAGGGGAGAATCAAGAGGTGTGTGTGTGTGTACTTCAAGTACTCACAGATACCGATACTTTTTTCTTTGCGGTCATTTGCCAGTTTTCCAAGTACCTAAAGTATATATATATATGCGCTTTAGGTACTTGGAAAACTGGCAAATGACTGCAAAAAAAAAGTATCGGTAATTGGTATCGGTGAGTACTTGAAAAAAGTATCGGTACTCGTATTCTGTCTTAAAAAATTGGTATCAGTGCATCTATAATTACTATCCCTTTAATTCTAGGTTGTAAGCAAACAAAATGTAGAAAAGTCAAACGGGATAAATAATTACCCAAGAAACTACATATGTGATTTGAAAGCTCTCTCCAAACCCCTTAACCCTTTAACTCTAAGGGTTAAAAGCCCCACTTAGTTTTATTTCCACAACATGGTGCACCACATCAGCTTCCTGAATATGGCCCTTTGTGTTTTGGTGACTGACATATATTTCTATTATTTTGCACACAGTACTAAAGACAGTTTCACAAGGAAGGTAAATCTGAGGCGACTCACCCCCAGCCCATGACTTGCAGGACTCCCCATGTTGGAGTCTCTTTGACCTTCGTTGACCTCTCTGGGTACTCCAAGTGAAGAGGCTGCTTCAAGCAGAGCAGCCATCTTCCTTTTGGTCGCCTCCTTCCGAGCTTCCAGTTCTCTCTTTTCTTTCTCCGCTCGTGTCCAGAGCTGCCATTCCACCAGGTAGTGGCGTAGGAGCCGCTTACGGTAGCTCTCCTGCGCCAGCTGCTGTTTTCTAGAGGAACAACAAGAGAGAGCAAATTAGGAGATATCTATGGCAAATATCACTCTGGATTAGGGGGTGAGCAATCTGTTACTGTCAAGCTGTTACTGGACCAACTCTAATCATTCCCTCAATAGACAACAACCTTCAACAGTGTGAATGAGAAATGCCAAAAAGAAAAACCTACAAATGGTTCTTTACAGCACAGTAAGCATTTCCACATAACGAACTGTCACTGTCCATCTGAAGAATACAACAGAATTTATGTGCAATTAAAAGGGTGAAGTTATACTTTGCTGTTGTATGCTGGACTCCTACCTAGGTAAGTCCTTCTGTTACACACAGTAATTATATAGATACACCTGACTGTTGTATGATGGACTCCTACCTAGGTAAGTCCTTCTGTTACACACAGTAATTATATAGATACACCTGACTGTTGTATGATGGACTCCTACCTAGGTAAGTGCTTCTGTTACACACAGTAATTATATAGATACACCTGACTGCTGTATGATGGGCTCCTACCTAGGTAAGCGCTTCTGTTACACACAGTAATTACATAGATACACCAGACTGCTGTATGATGGGCTCCTACCTAGGTAAGTCCTTCTGTTACACACAGTCATTATACAGATACACCTGACTGCTGTATGATGGACTCCTACCTAGGTAAGTGCTTCTGTTACACACAGTAATTATATAGATACACCTGACTCCGGTATGATGGACTCCTACCTAGGTAAGTGCTTCTGTTACACACAGTAACTATATAGATACACCTGACTGCTGTATGATGGGCTCCTACATAGGTAAGTCCTTCTGTTACACACAGTCATTATACAGATACACCTGACTGCTGTATGATGGACTCCTACCTAGGTAAGTGCTTCTGTTACACACAGTAATGATATAGCTACACCTGACTGCTGTATGATGGACTCCTACCTAGGTAAGTGCTTCTGTTACACACAGTAATTATATAGATACACCTGACTGCTGTGTGATGGACTCCTACCTAGGTAAGCGCTTTTGTTACACACAGTAATTATATAGATACACCTGACTGCTGTATGATGGACTCCTACCTAGGTAAGCGCTTCTGTTACACACAGTAATTTTATAGATACACCTGACTGCTGTATGCTGGACTCCTACCTAGGTCAGCGCTTCTGTTACACACAGTAATTCTATAGATACACCTGACTGCTGTGTGATGGACTCCTACCTAGGTAAGCGCTTCTGTTACACACAGTAATTATATAGATACACCTGACTGCTGTGTGATGGACTCCTACCTAGGTAAGTGCTTCTGTTACACACAGTAATTATATAGATACACCTGACTGCTGTATGATGGACTCCTACCTAGGTAAGTGCTTCTGTTACACACAGTAATTATATACACCTGACTGCTGTATCATGGACACCTACCTAGGTAAGTACTTCAGTTACACACAGTAATTATACACATACACTTGACTGCTGTATGATGGACTCTTACCTAGGTAAGTGCTTCTGTTACAAACAGTAATTATACACATACACTTGACTGCTGTATGATGGACTCTTACCTAGGTAAGTGCTTCTGTTACACACAGTAATTATATAGATACACCTGACTGCTGTATGATGGACTCCTACCTAGGTAAGTCCTTCTGTTACACACAGTAATTATATAGATACACCTGACTGCTGTGTGATGGACTCCTACCTAGGTAAGTGCTTCTGTTACACACAGTAATTATATAGATACACCTGACTGCTGTGTGATGGACTCCTACCTAGGTAAGTGCTTCTGTTGCACACAGTAATTATATAGATACACCTGACTACTGTGTGATGGACTCCTACCTAGGTAAGTACATCTGTTACACAATAATTATACAGATACACCTGACTGCTGTATGATGGACTCCTACCTAGGTAAGTGCTTCTGTTACACACAGTAATTATATAGATACACCTGACTGCTGTATGATGGACTCCTACCTAGGTAAGTCCTTCTGTTACACACAGTAATTATATAGATACATCTGACTGCTGTATGATGGACTCCTACCTTGGTAAGTGCTTCTGTTACACACAGTGATTATATAGATACACCTGACTGCTGTATGATGGACTCCTACCTAGGTAAGTGCTTCTGTTACACACAGTAATTCTATAGATACACCTGACTGCTGTATGCTGGACTCCTACCTAGGTCAGCGCTTCTGTTACACACAGTAATTCTATAGATACACCTGACTGCTGTGTGATGGACTCCTACCTAGGTAAGCGCTTCTGTTACACACAGTAATTATATAGATACACCTGACTGCTGTGTGATGGACTCCTACCTAGGTAAGTGCTTCTGTTACACACAGTAATTATACAGATACACATGACTGCTGTGTGATGGACTCCTACCTAGGTAAGTGCTTCTGTTACACACAGTAATTATATAGATACACCTGACTGCTGTATGATGGACTCCTACCTAGGTAAGTGCTTCTGTTACACACAGTAATTATATACACCTGACTGCTGTATCATGGACACCTACCTAGGTAAGTACTTCAGTTACACACAGTAATTATACACATACACTTGACTGCTGTATGATGGACTCTTACCTAGGTAAGTGCTTCTGTTACAAACAGTAATTATACACATACACTTGACTGCTGTATGATGGACTCTTACCTAGGTAAGTGCTTCTGTTACACACAGTAATTATATAGATACACCTGACTGCTGTATGATGGACTCCTACCTAGGTAAGTCCTTCTGTTACACACAGTAATTATATAGATACACCTGACTGCTGTGTGATGGACTCCTACCTAGGTAAGTGCTTCTGTTACACACAGTAATTATATAGATACACCTGACTGCTGTGTGATGGACTCCTACCTAGGTAAGTGCTTCTGTTGCACACAGTAATTATATAGATACACCTGACTACTGTGTGATGGACTCCTACCTAGGTAAGTACATCTGTTACACAATAATTATACAGATACACCTGACTGCTGTATGATGGACTCCTACCTAGGTAAGTGTTTCTGTTACACACAGTCATTATATAGATACACCTGACTGCTGTATGATGGACTCCTACCTAGGTAAGTGCTTCTGTTACACACAGTAATTATATAGATACACCTGACTGCTGTATGATGGACTCCTACCTAGGTAAGTCCTTCTGTTACACACAGTAATTATATAGATACATCTGACTGCTGTATGATGGACACCAGCCCACCTGGACATATATTGCACAGTCCACTGGTAGTCATAGAACCACACATACACTGTCTGACATTCCAGCCTTGTTCTAATGTGCACTAGTAGTCAAAGAAGCACAGGCACAGTCTGATGCTCCAGTCCTGTTCAACTGGTAGTTATGGTCCCACACATACACTGTCTGGCACCCCATCCCTTTTCAGTTTTACTAGCCATGGAACAACACATACACTGTCTGAAACTCCAGCTGTGTCCCATCCACTGGCAGCCATAGAATCACACGTGCACTGCCTGGCACTCCTGCCCACTCCCTTCCACTTCAAGGAACTGCATCCCACGGGCTCTGCATCACCTCAATGATCAACTCTTTGTCCTGCCAGCTAGTATGTGACTGCATAACTGGAAGGGCAAACCTGAGTGGGAGCTCTTCAATAGTGTCTATGGGATCTATTTGTGAAGCCCAATGAGACTGATTTGAGAGACTTCAGTACTACAATTTAATCTTCTGTGAGACCATCAATGGTGGGGGAGGTGTCTTATGAGACACTCTTCTTCTCAATGGACTCCTCCTCCTGAATACCTAGAGAGTCATGATGAACTGGAGTTCTCCCCCGACGGTTTTTGTGTAGGCTTCTTATCATCCATGTGGACTTTGGCTTGTTTTGAAAATGGGGGTTGTTGGAAGAAGAATGTGACTGTGCGCTTGAGTAGGACAAGGATTTATGAGGTATAGTATAGTTTTATGAGGCTCTTACAAAAAAAAACTTATGATGGAACTCAGATTTCATTTGCTATAGAGAAAAAAATAGAATCTGACTGTAGATAAGAACCATTCGGCACTTTTTCCTACGGATATTACTTCTAGTCACCTGGCTAATCACGTTTTGTAATTCTGGCCTGAAAAGAGACTTTCCTAGAAATGGTAGGGTTACCATGGATGGTTTGGAAGAAAAGTCGGCCAGCTATATTTTGAGCTACAAAGTGTAACGGGCTCCAACCGAGATAGCCAATAAACGTTGCCGTATCTACCACTGCATCACATGAGTACTGGTTATCTTCCTGAATCTGCAAAGCCAATCAGAGTAACTCCTCTAAGGGAGTATTATTTCTAAATTGACCAAAACATGCATTAGTTCTTCTTACCCAAGCAATTGTGAAATCAAGACATAGTGCTGCACATGCTGGTGAATACACCATTTTTAAAACAATATCAAGTCTCCTGTCCATAGAGTCTCTGATCACTCCTGAGTCCGTGATCTGCATATTCTCTTGGACAGCAGAGAAACTGGTGGATATACAACAGGTGTTGACTTCCCATTCTCATGTGCAAAATGATACATATTGTTGAATCGTTTTGACATCACTTTCCTATCTGGGTATTTCTATTCACCCTACAGGATTTAATCAAGTTGGTCATATGCTGGGAACACCGCTAGGGACTTCTTCCTATGTTTCAATATGTCTTTTGAAGGTTTCTCTGAATACCCCATCAGACAATTTCATAGTCTCCAATCATGATCTAATAAGGTCCTGAACAGATTCCTTAGGTATGTTTGTTGGACTTTCATCCAGAGAAGTTGAGGATAATACTTTATCATCCTTGATGTACTTCTCTCCTTCCTACAGAGAGGACTTGTTTCCAGGGACAATATATGACTCCTCTTCAGCCCTGGGAGATAATGGGAGATATAGCGCTCAATTTTATAGATAGAGGAAGGTCTGAGACAATTTCTGAAAAACCTTTGCAATGGACACTGACAGATTATTTGATAAAGTATCCATAACAAACTTTATACACAGTGGCTCTATCTTATTACAGTCCTCCTGTGTGGGAGGAACAACTTCCACTGAGGTGTTCGGAGAGGATCCTTCCATGCACGATGGGCAGGTTGGCCCTGAATGTCCTGGGGCAATTTGACATAACACACAATGCATAAATAACTATTCCTAAATGGTTGATCCATAGGAGACCCAGAACCCTTGTGGCACCTCATTACATTTCTGCTTAATATGTTATTTGTGTACAGACATGGTAACCCTGACCCCCCCAAATACCTGATAAGCAACTAGAGGAGAAGAAACGGTTTACTGGTTACTTTGAAGCTGAGCGAGATCTGATTCTTATGGCTGCAAAAAAGGCCCATTTCCTTTACACTGTCTCCACCTAGCGGTCATATTTGGATTTACCACTACAATATTATGAGAGATGTGGTTTTAGTAGTCTGGGGGAAAGGTGGTACTGCCTTAGCCGTGATAAAAGTAGGAGACCTCTAGAGTAAAAGTGATACCTTTATTGGCCAACTGAGTAGTTTTAGAGTACAAGCTTCAAGACAACTTAGATCTGTTTGTCAGATATGATAACATGCCTGATAAAGATACCCAAGTTGTCTTGGAAGCTTGCACTGTAAAACTACATTATCAGCCAATAAAGGTATTACTTTTACTCTACCATTCAACTGTATTCGCAATACATATAATTGTACAAACTCACACACATACTCAAAAGCATACATATACCCCACAAGCATCTCTGTTATCTTCTACTGCAATCTACTAAATCCCAAGTGTTCCCCCAATTTGGAGGAAATAATTAGGGATAGATGGATCTGGCCCATCTGGATGAGGAATATAAGGAGTATAGTCCATAGCCTCACTTCTTCAAGTCCTGGACCCTCAAGTCCAACATCTTAGATCAGAAACACTGAATATAGTTAAAGAGTGACTTTCATGAATATTAAACTGACCCCCAAATAATTTTTCACATAGTGTGAAGCATATCAATACTTGTATTATCCTTAGTAAGTCCGGCATTATTTAGAAATTCAACTTCTTAGATGACAGAGCAGACATCTTGCTGAAGAGGCATTTGTGTGACTACACTGTCCATCCCTGTCTGCTCAATGACTGGCTAGTGGGATTTGCATTGTACCTTAAGGTACAGAAAGGTGCACAGTTTCCTCTGCGTCAAGATGCCTGCCGGTAAGTCTCCGAAGAAGTTGGATTTCTAAATAATGATGGACTTACTAAGGATAATACATGTATTAATATGTTTACTAGGGAAGTCTGTACAGAAACATTTACTTAAAGGGATAGTAATACTTAATAATTACTAACCCCTATATTAAAGTCAAATTAAAAAGAAATGTATTGTCCCCAGTGTCATATCGCAAACATTTATGGTGTGAGAGATAATCGCTTCTAAAGTTCCCCTCTCCCCCCCTTCCCCGCAGTCAGAGTTCTAGCTGATTGCAGGGAAGCCTGTCGTAGAACCGTCAGGCAGCTCTGCAACAGAGCCAAGATCTCGTTAATAAAAAATAAATCTTTCACAGAGCCGCCTGATGATCGTAAGACCGGATTTCCCTTCAGTCAGCTACAACGCTGCCTTCGGGGAAGGGGGAGGGAGGGGGGAACTTTAGGAGAGATTATCTCTCAAACCATAAAGGTCTGAGAGATGACACTGGGGGCAATACATTTATTTTTAATATGACATTAATATAGGGATTAGCAATTATTAAGTATTACTATCCCTTTAAAGAGGAACATTTTTCACATAGCGTTAAGCATATTAATATATTTATTATCCTTAGTAAATCCATCATTATTTAGAAATCCAACTTCTTCTGAGACTTACCGGCAGGCATCTTGACGTAGAGGAATCTGTGTGCCTGCGACGTCTGTCCCTTTCTGTACCTTAAGGTACAATGCAAATCCCACTAGCCAGTCATTGAGGAGACAGGGACGGACAGTGTAATCTGAGTTATATGTCAGATTATGCGGAGCTGAGATTGAGGCTACCTCCTCCGGAGGCTTTTGTTAACGTGCCTTGTCTCCTAATGAGAGAGAAGTTAACTCCATGGTCACTGTGTCCCCTATGGGATGACTAATAAAAGCTTTTAATATCTGCAGCTGCGTATCCAATATCAATTACACTGTTCTGCCCTGGTATACAATCTCTCCCCCTGCTCTCATGGTGCTGATACCTGTTCTGATCTCTTAATTCTGTCTCCATTCTCTGGGTCTCACGTTCCAGCTTCCTTGACCAAGCATAGTCCCTCCATGCACGGAATGCCCGTAGCTGGTGCTTCCAGTCCGCTAGAGCCCTGGCCTTCCCCATCTTGACCCTGCGCTCCAGGACCAGTTTGTACCAGGTAGAGAAATATGTCTGAAGGCACTGCAGGGAGGCAGAACAGGTGAAAGGTCATCAAATTGCCACAAGGAGAGGAGTATCAACAGGCAACAGGTCAGACATAAACCCTTTAAAGGGATAGTAATGTTTCATAATAAAAGCAGCTCTAATTAATCATCATAGTATTTGGACTTTGGAGAGTGTTATTTCAATACTGTCAGAGTTGTAGTTCAAGAGTAATTGAATGATAAAGTATCCCCCTCCCACCCCTTTTACTGATGTAACTCTGTTCAGCCAGAGCAGAAGGGAGGTGCCCAGGTAGATTGCAGAGAGGGACAATCTTCAATTAAGATAAGGGAAAAACCTGAAAAACTTGTCAAGGGGGGCAGGGCTTTCATTGTTCTCATAGGAAGAAGACTGTCCTCTTCTGTTATCTGTCTGGTCTATGGACTGCATTCCACATCTGAGAAGAGATGGCTTACACTAGGTAAAAGGGGCGGGAGGGGAAACTTTGCTTGTGAATATCTCTCAAACCATAAAGGTTTGAGAGATAAGACTTATATCGTTCTTCATGTTTTTTTAATGCCTACAAAATAAAATAAAGATAAAATGAAGTATTACTATCCCTTTAAGAACCAGAAGGCAGTGAAATACTCTGTGAAGCAATGCATTTTAAACTCACTGGTCCTGAAAGGGTTTAAAAAGTAGTAAACATTTTGCTGAAATAAATGTGCTAGCGAGCATTTCCTGCATAGTAAAATGAGGATACTCTCAATGTCAGGAGAATTAAAGAGCAGTATCATATAACAAAGGAAAAGTAAATGCTAGAGAGATACTTATCACTGATATCAGCATCGTAAACCCTCAGAGAGACATCAGCAAGGGACATCAGACACCAAGGTATCCGATCTGCAATAGGACCATCCCAACACGTGTCTCTAGCATTCACTTTTCCTTTATTTTTATAAGATATTGTTCTTTAGTTTATTGATCCTTCATCACTCTATGTTTTGTGATTGTTTTGTAGCACTCTTACACTTTATGAGCTTTGTAACACTTATATTGTGAGATTATACTTATCTTATTTTTGTATATTCCCAGATGAGATTCATCAGTTTACTTATGTATCATTATTCAAGTGTGTTATGCTGATTATACTTGGAACTGTATCCTAGGTATCATCTCTTTTGCTATGTTTTTAAATTATTTTAATTGTGATTTGCTATTCTGTTTACCAATAAACAATTTAGATTTTGTACGCATTTTAGTCACTTACTTTTTGAGTGCCCCCATTAATGAATATCCCTCCCGATGAGTCCACTGCAAGAAGCTCTTTCTGTCTCTCCTCTCCTCTTGATAAAGAAATCTCTTGAATATATATGGAGGCACAGGGAAAGGCAAGAGTACCTGTGGACCAATTAATGGCAGGGAGCCACAGATAACCCAAGATCATAGGATTTGTGGAACATGATATCAAAGGACGGTATTTCGGTATGGGAAGAGCCGACGAGCAGTGTAAGGGGAACGGTAGAGTGAGTAATAAAACAGAGAACCATTAATGGTGACAATATGGATAGGCACTTCTTTTTTCATAGAACCATGTTGGACAGCAAAGATGGTGTCCATGAAGAGACCTGTGGCCCCCGGAATGAAAGAAAGGAGACACTGAAATAATCTCACAATCACATGTTAAAGAAATTGAAATGACAAGCTAATTTACTTCCTTTGACGGAACAGAAGACAGACTTAGGGTGAATCCCTCAGTAGACCCTAAATCTGGGCATTTCCCGACTTGTTAGAACATAGGTGGGTGAAGTGTCCGGTCTGCACACAATACAGGCATAAGCCTAAGGAACATCATATAGTCTTCTCCTCTTCAGACAAACGGAGAACCTGTCCTACCTCCATAGGTTCTCCAACAGTATCAGGGGTAGAAACCGGAGTCTGGAACTTGGGGCAAGATGTACAGGAGGTTTAGTCACCGGACAACGAGTACGATCTCTGTTCAGCCCGTCGCCCTTGATTACGGTGTTCCAAAGTAGCACACAGGGTGATAAGATCTTCCCAGGTATCTGGGATAGGTGGAGTAGTTAACTCATCCTTGAGACATTCAGTCAAACCCCTTCTGAAAGCCGCTTTCAAGGCATTGTCTCCCTACTCCGTATCGTATGCCCAGGTCTGGAATTCTATTGCATATTGACAAAGCATTCTGGAACCCTGTTGACAATCTAAAATAGCAGATTCAGCCATAGTCAGTCATCCAGTTGTATCGAAAATGGAAGGAAAAGCTGAAATAAAGGTACCAAAACCAGCTAGAATAGGGGACTAGTGATTCACAAGTGGTGAGACACAGGTCAATGCAGAACCACGTAAAAGTAATGCGGGCCTGGTAAGAGGCGTAAGCCTCCAGCAGACTCTGGAGATGCAGATAGCATTGATTCAGGGACCCACATAGTTCAGAGGGAGAACCATCATAGCGATCCGGCAAAGGTAGCCTAGATGGCAATGGACATGTGGCAGCAGACACAGCAGCTGGAAGCCCAGTAGGACTACTCCGAGGTGGTACAGATGCCTCAAGACGTTGTTGCATATGCTGAAGCATATTAGTAATACAGTCCTGCTTGGAATCAATTATTTTGTACAGAGTGATGTTCAAGTCTAGATCCTTGTTGGACTACAACTTGAGAGACCCGCTCTGGATCAGCTGTCATGGAATGATCAAAGTGTGATGATCTGACAGACTAGGTAAGCGCCCAATGTAAGCTGCCCGAGTTTAGCTTTATGAAGTGACTTCTTCACAAAGTGAAGACAGACCGCTATTGATATAAATATGAGATATATACAACAATCAGCAATACAGAAATAATGCAAGGAAGGCCTCAGTGAGCAAGATGCAAGAGAGCGGTGGATAGAGTGCAAATCTGTCTGGCTATGGCTGCGCTTTGGGTTGCTTTGTTATGGCCTAGGCCCGATATAAGGTGCTAGCTGTAAGGCCAGATTAGTGCCGACCGGAGGAGTCGGCCTGCACCCTGCATGACAACCCAAAGGACAGCTGCTATTCACTGAGGTTGAAGGAAATAGTAAAACAGGGAACCTACCTGCAGTAATAGTTGTAGTTGTTGTCAAAAGCTGAGAGACCTGGAATACAACAGACAGAAGAGGAACTGGGTGGTCGATGTTCGACCTGTAGTGGTGGTCAGTGCTCGGCAAGTGGTCAGTGTTCGACCGGGGGAGCAAGAAGAAGAACCACCAGAGACGAGACACATGAGTGGTCAAATAAGCCAGGACAGGAATGGGTGGACAGCACAGCATCAAACAACAGACAAAGAATAGCCAGACGAAGCCAAGGTCAGGAACCAATTGGGCCGTAACCGTACGCTGGAAGCAGGCAAGAGAAGAGTCAAGGTCGGCAACAGGAGATCTCGAACACAGAGCCAAATCACAAGCGGAAGGAGAGTCAGTGGAAAGCCAGGTCAAAACACTGGAAGATCACTTGAACAATACTAGAACGCAGGTCACGACAAGAATGCGTTAATCGTGCAACGAAAACAGAAACAAAAGGAAATAGGGTCAGAACATGACAGAGTCCACCTTTTTTTTCCTTTTATAAATAGACATGTACTGCACCTTTAACTCTCTGAGTTCCAGTGTCCAACACTTTGCAAAGCACCGAGTTGGACTTCCCTCGGACATGCAAATTGTTAAGATTAGCAGTTCAAAGTGGACCATAAGATACAAAAATGACTCGAATTCCCATTGATTTTGCTGATTTTAATCCCTTAAATCCCAGAGAGGTCTATATTTTATATCTATACTCAAAACATTATAGGAAAAACACCATATGCAAAAGCTATATGCACAATGCTATACGCAATATGCCAAATGCTATTCACAAAAGGTAATACACCAAACACCATACACAATATGCCAAATACTATACGGCATATGCAAAACACAATATACACAAAACGTTATATGCACAATGCTATACACACTTCATACGATGCACAATACACCAAATTCTATACTCAAAACATTACACGCAAACCCCTATATGCCAAACACCATAGGGGAAAAGCTACACACACAATGCTATACGTAATACCCAATGGTATATGTGAGGGCTCAAAATTTCCACTCGCCACTAGCCAATGGCGAGTGAAAATTTAGCCCTGGCGAGTAGAAATTCAGCCCTGGTGGGTATGTTTTGACTTGCAGTGGCCAGTAACTTTTCAGGTCTGGCTAGTAGCAAAGGACTTAAAATTATAATCCCTGGTCTATGCAATATGCCAGATGCAAAAAGCTATGTGCACAATGCTATACGCAAAAAGCTGAAGGCGAAACCCCAGACATTATATGCAAAACGGCAAACACTATCCACAAAATAATATTTGCAAACCACCATACACAAAATGATATACGCAATATGCCAACAAAACGGCAAATACAATTCACCAAACATTATATATACCAAACACAAAACGCTATACACAAAAGGCAATACACTATCACCAAACGTAAAATGCTATACACCCAATTCTATATGCAGAACACAATACTTACAAAGTTATACTTACAAAGCTATACACTAATCTCAATACGTTAAATGCAAAAAGCTATTTACAAAACTCCAAATGCAATATGCCAGATGCTATACGCCAAACTCCATATGCACAACGCTATACGTAGAAGACTATACACAATAAGCCAGACGTTACCAGGGCCGGATTTCCCGTAAGGCAGAGTAGGCATCTGCCTACAGGCGCACCCTACAGAGGGGCGCCTGCCACTACAATTATTTATTTATTTTTATTTTTTTTACTTGGCGCGGCTTGTCATGCCGAGCCGCGCCGAACAGCCAGCAGCCGCCTTGTAGGCTGTGAGCTCTCCCGGCTCTTTAGCAATGCAGAGCGCTGGGAGATAAAATCTCCCAGCGCTCTGCATTACTAAAGGGAAGGTCGCGCGGGAGCTCCAGCAGCTCCATGTCTGTGCACAAGCACAGATCTCTCCAGCCGCTGGACCACCAGGGAGTTAAGAAAAGGATTAATGAGGCTTAACCCTTTAAGTGCCAGAGTGGCACGCAACGCATTGCAAAGCAATGCGTTGCGTACCACTCTGACACTCAAAGGGTTAATCTGGGGATAATGGGAGCAATGTTAGGTCAATATGGGGATGTTAGGTCAATATGGCGCTTCAGGTATCTGTGCCTACAGGCTCCTGAGATGTAAATCCAGCCCTGGACGTTACATTCAATACACTGTATGAAAAACAAAATACGCCAACCACAATATGCCAAATGCAACCCACCATATGCACAAAGCTAAACATAAAACTCCATGTACAATACACCAAACACAATATACACATTACCGAACACAAAACACAATAAGCCAAAGGTAATATGCACAACGTTAAATGCAAAACTCCATATGCAATAAGCCAAACAATATATGACCAACGCAGTCCGCCAAACACCATACACCAAATGCTACACGACAAACGCTATATGTGAAACACCCAAAGCAACACACTAAACGCACAATGCTATACTCAATATGCTATACGCCACACACATTACACTAAACACCACATGCAATACTCCAAATGCTATACGCACAACGCTATATGTACAACAGTATACGCAATACACCAAGTGCTATACTCAATACACTATATGCCAAACGCAATTTGCCATAAGCCAAACACCATAGTCAAATACTATACACCATGGGCAAAACGACATACACAAAGCCCTATATGCAAAAACGCAATACATTACACACCACCCTCTGTACGCTATACACAAAACACAATGCGTTATACGCACAATGCTATATGCACATCGCTTTAGGCAATTCACTATAGGCAATTCACTATACGCAAATCGCTATACGCAAAACGCTGTGCAAGCAAAACACACACATGCTCTCGCTCACACACGCTCTCACTACCAGAAAGACTCACATGCGCTTTCTCAAACACGCTATCACACATGCTTCCTCACATACTCACACTCAACGATGGAGAGTTGTGTAACTCCGTGCTCTGCAATACGCTGAACAGGTTGGAGCTGAAAGGGCTAAGCACTGAAAATTCAACAAGCCACTCATTAACAGTCATTGTTTTATTAAAGTGGAACTTTGAGGTAATACCAAGTCGCCATACATTCATTAACCCTTTGAGTGCCAGGGGAGTATGCAATGCATTGCTTTGCAATGCATTGTGTACCCCTCTGGCACTCAAAGGGTTAAACGCATGACGACTAGATTGAAAATAGAGGTCTTACCGTAAAAAAATACTTGTGTCTAAAGGAATCCGTCCCGTTTCAGGACTGACGGGCAGGTTAGTGCGGTCTGTGCGCCTGCGCCGTCAGTCCCTTCCGGTGACCATATGGTGCAAAGCAGTCTACTCTATGGAGACCGGGACTGACGGCGCATGTGCACAAAGATGTCTGCATTGTAGCCTGGGTTCCTGTCTCCAAATGGGACGGATTCCTTTAGACACAGCTATTTTCAAGGTAGTCGCCATGCGATTAATGAATGCATGGTGACTTAGAATTACCTGAAAGTTCTGCTTTAACCACAAGGGCAACACTGTGACAATTTTGCTAATATACAGAGCGAGGGATAGACACCCAGCCATGACTATAAAGGTCTTGTATACATTCTCAAGGTACTAAAATATCCATGTTTAGTTACAGACAACGGAAGAGTTCAAGCGCTAAAAGCTTCCCTGTAATTAGATATGTGACTGCCGTATGAAGAACACCTGCCTAAGGAACTCTTTCAGTTAAAGGGATACTAATGGTTAATTTTAAGTTGATTTAATATTGTAGACATCAAAAAAAGATTAACATCAATGTAAATCTTATCTCTCAAACCTTTATGGTCTGAGAGATATAACTTGCTTAAGTTACCTTTTCCTGGCTGTTTTACTCAAGTCTGCCATCTAGCTGACAGCTGCAGATTCCAGTCATTTGACCAGACAGAGGCTCTTCAGCAGAGCTGAAATCACGCTATTTAGAAATAAATGCTTAATTGGAACGGTCTACAAAGTGTGCTTGCAAGCCAGGCACACTTTGTAGACCGTTCCAAATTAAGTATTTATCTTTAGATATCGTTATATCAGCACTGCTGAAGAGCCACATCTGGTCAAGCGACCAGAATCTGCTTCTGACAGCTTTACAGCTCATCAAGCAGAAAGGGGAGGGACCAGAGAACTTTATTTTCCTATATCTCTCAAACCATAACAGTCTGAGAGATACGAATAAGTGCAAGTACTCTCTTTTAATTGTATCTACCATATAGTTATTACTTTTTTTCTGACATCACTATCCCTTTAAAGACCCAATTATATCAGTGGTACAATTTCCCTTTAAATACTACAAAGCCATCTCTGACCTTGTGGTTCTCTGCATAAATCTGGCTCAGGAGCTCTTTAATCCTGTCCTGTTTCTCCACCTTCCTCTTCTCATCTTCTCTCTGCAGGTCTCCCTGTGTCGAGATTCTCTCCTGCAGTTTCACGCTCTTTCCCATCTCCTGCCGTTTCCACTCACTAAAAGGAAAATCAGTCAACATTAATTTCCAGAAATGTTTGCATAGAGAGCAATTCTAGGGACACTCGCATCAAGCCTAAAGTGCAGCAATTCTGAGGCATCAACTGCTCCACAAGGGACAATTAACATTCCCATTCAGGAGCACTAATATCTTGTAATAATATCCATCTCCGTTCTATTTTATCGGAGCAGTAAATCCTAATGGCCATTAAGGGAAATGTGCTGCATACCAACTTCCCCATGAGGGTCAAATGAAAAAGAAGTCACAGAATGTGAAATAGTCACGGAGAATGAACACAAGCATTACTTGCTTGTCCTACAGCTAGTCAGCACTCCAGAACTTCGCATTTTAGGTAACTAGCACCATTACAAATGAAAAATATCCATGTTCCTATCAAACTAACCCTGCCCAAAAGGGCAGCCCAGTATCAAAATAGCAGCCGATACCAGAGGTACGTTTCAGCCTTGTGAAGCCTTGTCAGTGAGGCCTAGTTGTCTTCCCTATGGATTATACTCTTAAGGAGACATTAGGGTGACTATTGCCCATGACCAATCCTGGATTTTAAACGTTTGTCCCTTGAGTAGGTCAGCCCTCTTTTGGGACAACGCAAAGTCAAAGAATAAAGCCTCCAAAGCAGAGTGTTCCGAACACTAGACAGCCAATTGCCCATTGACTGCTGTAACGCAAAGTGAAACCCATGCTGAGCTACAAGAAAATGGCCTCCACAAGAAGATCTAAACTCTAAAGGGAGAACCAGTTTATACTTCCTAATGCTGAACAGGAACTGTAGTGCATTTTCTTATATATTAAGGCTTCACATTCACTCAGAAGCACACAAACAACCCCCTAGACACACACATTCATTTTTGCACACAGTCACACTCACTTTCGGTCACAGACCCACACACGTGAATACACTTAGAAACAAACCCACTCTAACCAAAAGACACACACCCAAACGCTAAGACACAAACCTACAGATACCATACAAACACACAAGACACACATATGTCATTTTACACAAAAGCACACAAACATTTACTATAATCTAGACACACACAAAAATACATTTTCTATGACACACATATTCCCACTCACACATACACAAAAATATACATTTACTATGACACACACACACACATTCCCACTCTCACACACACACAACCTTACACAAAGATATTCATTCACACAAAAATACTCAGGCTCATACACCCACTCTCATACACCCAGTCATACACAGACACACTGTGACATAGGTGCCAACAGACACCCTAGGGGTTTTTAAAATGAAGCCAACAAATATGAAAGCACTGAGAATATTATAACAAGACTGTTATTTGCGTGTTCTAAGGCTATTTACCAGCAGGAGCTTCACATTTTTTTAACAAAATAATTATTTACTTGTGCTACTCTTATTTTATTTTTAAAACCATAAGGGTGCCTCGCTATGGGTAAAGAGTAATCCACACATGGACCCCTTGATGTCACTGCCTATGGAAACCAGCTACGTTTCACTCACAAATCCTGACAAGGCCTACATGTAATCTGGGGTTAGCTGGAATACTTGTGAAGACTTGCCTGTCATTTTGGACCTGGACCTCTGTATTGGGCTGGATTAATCTGATATGTACATGGAAATTTCTCTACTGTAATGACGCTGGTGAATGGAAATATCAAACTGCTGAGCGGTGAAAAGGAGAAGAACAAAACACGTTTTGATCTTGTTCGTTTTCAGTCAACATTTCGCATTTTTATGTATTGACAAATAAAATTTCCCATTGATCTAACTTACAAAACAATGCCCTGGAGAGGTTAAAAGCCTCATTTAGATCAATATGAATTTTGGGAAGTATTATTTCTAACTTATGATGCAGTTGTTTTGCCGCATAATTGATCATATTTTCTTCTATAGTCCTTCTGTCATATGGTATTCTAAAACCACAATGTAATATGCCACAGTATAGGAATTTCCCATATAGCCAAAGAACATCTTGGTACTACGGACTAGGAGCAATGTAAGAGGATGAGTCCATGTTTCTCCTCCCTTTACATCATGGTTACATCTCATCCTGACCACTAGCAGGAGCATGTACCCATATTTCAATCCCCGCCCACTTCCTGGTTTGGTTGCATCACACAACAAAATGTGTTTTATCAGGCCACTCTCCTGCTGCACATGCTGCCTCTGTGATAATATGGCTCCTTCAGCATCATCCTTATCTTTCTCCTAAAACAACTTGCCCAGGATGAAGCCTGAACACACAGGCAAAATGCGTTAGGCTATGTAGGACATAATACTATTATGAACCATTTCTATGATTGAAGTAATTGATTTCACTGACCAATGACCCATTAGGAGTCATATGTATTCACCATACACTATAATTGTGTTGTACTTGAATGGGTACTTGATTTCTTTTGAGTGAACTGAATGCAGTACTCTTCTACGCAATGTCTGACTTAGTTGATCCAGATGAGCTTACGAAATAGTGATATCTAACACGATATTTCCTGGTGTTAGATATGATTGGGTACTTGGATTTATTCCAAGTTATTTTGAATAAGTACCCTCTCTTTAAAGGGATAGTAATACTTTGTTTTATCATTATTTTATTTTGCAGGCATTAAAAAAACATGAAGAACGATATAAGTCTTATCTCTCAAACCTTTATGGTTTGAGAGCTATTCACAAGCAAAGTTTCCCCTCCCGCCCCTTTTACCTAGTGTAAGCCATCTCTTCTCAGATGTGGAATCCAGTCCATAGACCAGACAGATAACAGAAGGGGACAATCTTCTTCCTATGAGAACAATGAAAACCCTGCCCCCCTTGACAAGTTTTTCAGGTTTTTCCCTTATCTTAATTGAAGATTGTCCCTCTCTGCAGTCTACCTGGGCACCTCCCTTCTGATCTGGCTGAGCAGTGTTACATCAGTAAAAGGAGAGGGAGGGGGATACTTTGTCATTGAATTACTCTTGAACTACAACTCTGACAGAATTGAAATAACACTCTTCATGGCCCAAATACTATGATGATTAATTAGAGCTGCTTTTATTATGAAACATTACTATCCCTTTAAATGTCTGTTTGTAGTTGGCTCAGATGCCCTGATGAATAGTGTTGTCTGGCACATCACCCTGCTGTGATAGTTGGAGTGTATGAGTTAGATATTTATACATGTTGAGTTTCAACAAAAAAATCAAAAAGCTCATAGAACTACATTGTGATGTATATCCCTACAATACCCTCTATTGGGTGATTTGAATAGCTGTTTGCTATTATTAATCTATCTTGGAGTCCTGGCTGCTATGCTGTTTTCAGTAGGCTTTATTGATCATTGTTCAGTGATTTACTTTTATGAAATGGGAAGTCCCGTTATGTATGTTTTTTCACTCGCTTTTCCTTTCTCCCCTCTCACATTATTTTAATTGATATTAATAAAGTTGACTTTTATTATTTTATTAGCCTTTATCAAAGGATGTGATAGCGTGCATTTGTGGATATGTTAGAGCAGAGGTTCTCAGCCCATGCCCTCAGTGGCCACTAACAGGCCAGGACTTAGGAATTTCCCTGCTAGAACACAAGTGTGTTGATCAGACGCTCAGTCATATTGATTAACTCACCTGTGCTCTTAAAAGGAAATTCTAAAATCCTGGCCTGTTAATAGCCACTGAGGGCACAGATTGAGAACCACTGCTATACAGTGCCAGACCATTGTAGAGAATTTTTAACCCTTTGAGTGCCAGGGGGAAGCTATGCATTGCATCCCCTCTGGCATTGAAATGGTTAAGTTACTCTTTCTGTAAGTGAATGATTTAGAAGAAGATGAAAGTATTTTTTACACAGACTAATTTAACAGATATATACAGAAGTTTATACCCACATTACTGTGGGTTTTACTGATGTGGAGCGATCTGATACACTGGTATATACACCACACAATGTGATCTCCTAAATAGAGGAGCAGAGGGATTTGGGTATCAAACAGGGACTGTCCCTCCTATACTGTATAGTGCCAGTCCTTATACACAGACACATGCAGACTGTATACTATACAGCAGAGGTTCTCAGCCCATGCCCTCAGTGGCCACTAACAGGCCAGGACTTAGGAATTTCCCTGCTAGAACACAAGTGTGTTGATCAGAGGCTCAGTCATATTGATTAACTCACCTGTGCGCTTAAAAGGAAATTCTAAAATCCTGGCCTCTTAATAGCCACTGAGAGCACAGGTTGAGAACCACTGCTATACAGTGCCAGGCCATTGTAGAGAATTTTTAACCCTTTGAGTGCCAGGGGGAAGCTATGCATTGCATCCCCTCTGGCATTGAAATGGTTAAGTTACTCTTTCTGTAAGTGAATGATTTAGAAGAAGATGAAAGTATTTTTTACACAGACTAATTTAACAGATATATACAGAAGTTTATACCCACATTACTGTGGGTTTTACTGATGTGGAGCGATCTGATACACTGGTATATACACCACATAGTGTGATCTCCTAAATAGAGGAGCAGAGGGATTTGGGTGTCAGACAGGGACTGTCCTTCCTATACTGTATAGTGCCAGTCCTTATACACAGACACATGCAGACTGTATACTATACAGCAGAGGTTCTCAGCCCATGCCCTCAGTGGCCACTAACAGGCCAGGACTTAGGAATTTCCCTGCTAGAACACAAGTGTGTTGATCAGAGGCTCAGTCATATTGATTAACTCACCTGTGCTCTTAAAAGGAAATTCTAAAATCCTGGCCTCTTAATAGCCACTGAGAGCACAGGTTGAGAACCACTGCTATACAGTGCCAGGCCATTGTAGAGAATTTTTAACCCTTTGAGTGCCAGGGGGAAGCTATGCATTGCATCCCCTCTGGCATTGAAATGGTTAAGTTACTCTTTGTGTAAGTGAATGATGTAGAAGATGAAAGGTTTTTTTACACAGACTAATTTAACAGATATATATACAGAAGTTTATACCCACATTACTGTGGGTTTTATTGATGTGGAGCGATCTGATACACTTGTATATACACCACACAGTGTGATCTCCTAAATAGAGGAGCAGAGGGATTTGGGTGTCAAACAGGGACTGTCCCTCCTATACTGTATAGTGCCAGTCCTTATACACAGACACATGCAGACTGTATACTATACAGCAGAGGTTCTCAGCCCATGCCCTCAGTGGCCACTAACAGGCCAGGACTTAGGAATTTCCCTGCTAGAACACAAGAGTGTTGATCGGAGGCTCAGTCGTACTGATTAACTCACCTGTGCTCTTAAAAGGAAATACTCAAGTCCTGGCCTCTTAATAGCCACTGAGGGCACGGGTTGAGAACCACTGTGTTAGACTGCCAGTATAGTGGTTCTCTCCTTATTCTTGTTTGGTGCGGAGGTCTGTTTTCGTGCACAGTAGGGGATATCACTTGTGAATTATAGGTGAATGTGCCTCTTTACAGGGTGGAAACTTGTACGCATGTCTGTGAATGTTACAACTTGCCCTTTCAAAAAACAGCAACTTAAAAAGGATAGCAATACTTAATATGTAAACAAATATATATATATTGTATTGTTCATCTCCCTGAGTAATTCAAGGGTACTAATCCCACTGCTGAAAGGTGTTTCATTCAAAAGTTATTACAGCTGAAAATTGAATTTTTTTAGGTGCAATATCACAGTGGCCTGAAATTGTAAAGTGGCGCCGTTGCTACACCATCCTATGGACAGCTCTGGTCAATTGACCATAAATATCTATAGAATAGTGTTGCAACAGTGCCACAATTTCAGGCCACTGTGATACTGGATCTAAGAAATTCAACTTTGGGTTGTAATAACTTTTGAGTAAAACACCTTTCAGCAGTGGGAGTAAACCTGCTTCACTTAGGGGTATACACCCTACAACATATATTTTGTCATTTTAAGTATTGCTATTCCTTTAACCCCTTAAAGATGGCCGATCGCGCATGCGGACATCACTTAAGAACCACGGACCATTTTTTTTTTATTTTCGCTCCACTGTATGACGTGCAGCTGCGCAGGGAGACTGGAATTCCATGACGGTCCTGGCACGTCATGGGTCCTTAAGGCAAATCTACCCATGATGTACCGGGACTGTCAAGGGTCGTTAAGGGGTTAATGGCTTGTGGCTGGTTTCAGCAGTACAGGACCATGTTCCCACATGCTTACAGTTGCCTCGCCTCCTCCATGACCCTCCTGCGTTCATTCATCTCCTTGCGGAGCTTCACCATCTCCCGCTGGATTTCTTCCTCTTCCTTCTTGGCCTTTAGAGCTTTTTTCTTACTCTCCTCCTGGACCAGCGCTTGGGCCTGGGAGAGGGCGGACTTCTTCAGTGCCAGCTCCTGCCTCCGCTTTTCCTGCTCCTGCTGGCGCCTGGCCCGGTTCTCCTTCACCTAAACACATGGTGTCACACTTACAGCTGCAGTGAAGGTGAACACTTACATTTATAAGTATCATAATCCTCCTGCTTAAAGGAGCGGTAATGTTTATCTATGAAAAAATATTTAGCGGGGATTTTCCTGCTGACTATAACAAGGGGACTCCCAAAACTGTGAGATGCTTCGTTCTGACTCTTTTTTTTCTGTTATTATTAATTACACTGCAATATCAAATGGTGGTCAGTAGGTCATGCTGTTGCTATCATTTAGGAGCGCCGAGTCTAAGACTCAAGCTTTATCATAGACCGCAACAAAAAAATTACTGTAAAAACTTGAATAAAGCAGCTTCAGTAAAAGTTTATACAGCAGCAATCAAAAGTTTGTGCATATATTTATACTTGTTTAGATTTGTCTGTGCTCAGTTAGATGGAAGTGTGTGAGTGTGTGTGAACAGCAATCAAAACTGGGGCAATGGGGGTATGTATGGATTTCCTTGTATAGATGTAGCTGTGTTTGTGTGTGTGTGAGTGTAAATGTGTGTGTATACACAAAAGAAATAACCCCCTTTTAACAGTGTACTCACATTTATAATATGTCTGTCAAACACTTATGTGTAACACAGACAATCTGGGCATGTGGAAGAACTTGTTGCGCCCACTTCCACTCGGACTCTGTTCTTTCACATGTACACTAGCTGCTCCTCAAACCTCCACAACGTACACCCATACAGGTAGGTTTACTTTTAAAAGGTTGCACGCAAGAGACCGTGTGTCACCACGAGAGGGGTAGGAACCCTCGTAGCCTAGGTACTGGTAGCTGCTTGGGTTCGACGCTTGGGAGCGATGCTAGGGTGAGTTGACGGCGTGCCAGGTACTCCCTTGCTACAGCCGAAGCTGGGTAGAGGTGCTGGTCACAAAACCAGATTGTTCCACCCCAGTTGAGCTGGGGTGCAACCAAGATGAGAGTACCTGGGATCCGTGTAAACCAGAACCAGAAGGCCAACTGAGGGAGGAACAGACTAGCCGGGAAGAAGGGTTCCAGAGAGCTAAGAGTGGTCTAACAAGCCGGGATCAGGATACCAGAGTGCCAGGAATGGTCAAACAAGCCGTGTCAGGATACCAGAGAGCCAAGATAAATCAGGAAAAAGGAATACGGAATAAGCTCGTGGAACGGGCAAGGACTAAAGGACAAATAGGGGGATATAAATACCAATAGCTACCAATAGGAACAAGAGGCAGACCTGAGTCCCATTGGGTAATACTGCCCAATAGAGAACAGAAGGACTGCCAAAAACCCAAATGGACTTATGAGATGTCCAATGGGTGAAGTCCATCCTCTCTTATTGGGCGTAGGACAATGCCCAATGGAAAGAGAGGAGGACAGACAGAAAGGAGGTGCTGCTACTAGTAAGCAGCGACTATACATCTGGTGCATGTGCGTCGGCTGTGAGAGCCGGAAGAGCACGCGAATGCGCAGTAGCAGGAACCCGACGGCCGTCTCACGCATGCACAGAGTTCGGCGGTGGTCCCGGACAGCGCGGTGGCGACCGCGAGAGGTGACAGTGTGTGACCAATTGACAGAGCAACCATGTCGCAGTAATAAAAATGTCGACATGAGAGTCTTGCCCTGCATAAAAGAGCAAGGTTCTCATATCGCCTCTTTAAAAGTCGCTACCTTCAATCTACTGCACTGCCCGTAGCATCCAAGCAGTATGCATGTGCATATAACAAGCAGTATATTACACTACAACTCCCATCATCCTTACCTTGTCTGGTGGTTCGATTGCACTTCACAACTGCCCTGAACATTGCTTTGGTTGAGTGCCAGGTGACAGGGTGGAGCTGAGCTGGCATCTATATTTTAATTAATATAGTTTTGTTAAAAATAATGTTTTGGTTGAACAACTGTGCTTTTCGTGCACTGATTGAGTGCCAGAGAAGCTGTGAATGAGCGCTGCCCCGGCTCTCTCTCTCCGCTCAGTCACCTGGAACTCAACCAAAGCAATGTTCAGGACAGTAGTGAAGTGCGATTGAACCACCAGACAAGGTAAGGATGATGGAAGCTGTAGTGTAATATGCTGCTCGTTATATGTTATATGAACTTGCATGCTGCTTGGATGCTACGGGCAGTGCAGTAAATTGAAGGTCAGGGGCGGATTGTAGGGGAATACCAGCCCGGGAATTTTTTTTTTAAAGCAGCCAACTAGCTGCACCGACATGCCTATCGACGCCCCCTTGTGGTCCCTGTGAGGCATGGGAGAGCAGGCGCCAGGATATTATGTCATATCCTAGCGCTCTGCATTAACAAGGAATGCGAAGGCTGTCACAGAGAGTGCCTGTGCCAGTGGCAACACAGACCTCTCCTTCAAAATATCGTGGGACAGTGAGGTGAGATCCTCTGATCTCCCCCACCAGCCCATGATCTAGCGGCCCACCTGGGGATACCCGATCCCCCGATAGGACAATCCGCTCATGTTGAAGGTAGCAACTTTTAAAGAGGCAACATGAGAACCTCGCGCTTTTATACAGGGCGAGATTCTCATGTCTCCATTTTTATTATGGCGACACGGTTACTCTGTCAATTGGTCACATGCTCTTTTGCGTGCGACCTTTTAAAAGGATACCCACAGGTACAACGATGGACCAAGAAATACAAAACAGAAAGAAATGTGCCAGTAGTTGCTCTACCAGAATAGCACTTAGGTACATATAATTGGACAGGAAGATGTTAATAATAACAGTATCAATATTACCAGTGTGCTTCCCCCGCCGGTAATTTAAAAAGCTTTCAGGGATAATAGCTTGTCCTTCTCAAGCGGCCAGGTAATTCTCCAGCGGGTATTAAGGCAGTAATTCTTCAACAGGTATTCAGGCAGTATACAGACACTATCCAGAGAGTTAAAAAGTATCAAAATACATTTATTTAAAAATAAATAAAAAAGACTGGCACTTTGTCAAGTATGAATTTACCTGTGAATGAACACTAATGTTTAGTGTTCATTCACACATAAATTAATACTTGACAAAGTGGCGCTGTATATATCGCCACGAAACGCGTTGCATATCTTTGTGCAGAGTGAACATTTATTTTTTAACATTAAGTGACATATAATTGTCCTTTTTATTTATTTTTAAATAAATGTATTTTGATACTTTTTAACTCGCTGGATAGTGTCTGTATACTGCCTGAATACCTGTTGAAGAATTACTGCCTTAATACCCGCTGGAGAATTACCTGGCTGATTGAGAAGGACAAGCTATTATCCCTGAAAGCTTTTTAAATTACCGGTGGGGGAAGCACACTGGTAATATTGATACTGTGAGTATTAACATCTTCCTGTCCAATTATATGTACCTAAGCACTATTCAGGTAGAGCAACTACTGGCACATTTCTTTCTCTTTTGTATTAAATGTGTGTGTATAGCTGTGTGTGAATTTAAATGTGTGTATCTGTGTGTTTATGTGAGCATAGATGTAAAAATGTGTGTGTGTGTATATCTATCTATCTATATATATATATATATATAAAAGAAGACTTCTGTGTGCCTGGCAAACACACCCAGGGGTGGTATTAAGGAGGAGTTACTGTTCCCATTGGGTGATTCAGTCATGCAGGGAGTTGGCCCCCACTATGCAGCCCGCCCACCACTATCAAAGTCAGAAAAAAACAATATGGCTGCCATTTGCTCCTACACCACAGACAAACACACATGCCCCACTCACACACACAGACCACCACACACACATATGCCCCACTCACACAGCACCAAACAGACATGCTCCCACTTACACACACAGCACCACATACACACACAAAGCCAGAAATAAATATGGCTGACACACACACACAGTCACTCACCCTGACTCCCAGTGGCCTCAGCAGGACCTGTAGTGCAGCACCAGGGGAACAAAATGGCACTCAAAGGGTTAAGGTAGGCCCTCTGCTGAATTATTTCTTCACTGTCATCATTTGCCATGCAAGACACAGGACAGACAGCCATCAGGTACACACTTAACCCACTGACTGCCACAGGGTTGTGTATCAAGTTTTACCCCTCAGGGAGTGTGTTCAAACCCCTCACATTGTAAACTTGCATTTCCCTCCCACTTCTCCTCCTTCCCCAGCCTATTACTAACACTTTTCCACATTTCTCTTAAGCCCCGCCCCCTACTCGCGATTAAGCCCCGCCCACTGTTAACCAAATTGCCCCATTGCTCTCTCCACATCAGCAGCACATGAGGGACTCCACAAGTAAAAGTTCCAAGGTATAACACACACATGCCCCACTCACACAGCACCAAACACCCATACACACACACAAACCCAGAAAGAAAGATGGCTGACACACAGTCACTCACACTGACTCCCAGTGGCCTCAGCAGGACCTGTACTACAGCCACTGAGGAACAAAATGGCACTCAAAGGGTTAAGGTAGGCCCTCATTGCTCAGTTATTTCTTCACTGTCATCATTTGCCATGCAAGACACAGGACAGACAGCCATCAGGTACACACTTAACTCAATGACTGCCACAGAGTTGTGTATCAAGTTTTACCCCTCAGGGAGTGTGTTCAAACCCCTCACACTGTAAACTTGCATTTCCCTCCCACTTCTCCAGCCTATTACTAACACTTTTTCACATGTATGTTAAGCCACGCCCCCTACTCGCGATTAAGCCCCGCCCACTTTTAAACCACATTGCCCCATTTGTCTCTCCACATCAGCACCACATCAGTCCCCTCTAGGGACTCCACAAGTCAGTGTTCCCAGGTATGAATACATTTCCCACTGCTATTTAACTCTCACATGCCTCTCTATATCTTAACACTTTGACTGCCAGAGGGGTGCACAACTCATGAGTGCATGTGTTTCTGCTCATATATGTTGTGTGTGTACATCTCTGTTACATATGTGTGTCCATCTCCAGTGAGTCTGTGTGTGTGCGTGTCTTTTGCATGTCTCTGCCGCTCACTGTGTGTATGTGCATACCTCCCAACATTTCACATGGCCAAAGAGGTACACTGTAGTTTTAGGTGATATTGTTGGGGGCGTGGCTGGTGGGCGGGGCATTCATAAGAATTTTTAGGTTATTTCATGACCTATTACTGACTATTTATGTAACTGAATAAATGATTTAGTGCGAGACTAAAGTATTTTCTTTGCACAGACTAATGTATAAGCACATATACTGACGTTTATTGCTTTATTGCTGTACAGCAAAGTAATACACGCCACACAGTCAGGGCTGGTGCAAGGATTTTTGCCACCCTAGGTAAAACCTAATTTTGCAGCCCATTTCGCTCCGCCCCTTGTGTCCCACCCCTTTATACCCTGCCTACTTATACCCCACCTCTTTTCATGATTATCCTCTCTCTGCCCCCTGAGCCACTCTGCCCCTGGTCTGGAGATGTCTGTAAGAGATGCCCCCCACCAGCTCCAACTTGCCCCTTATCAGCTTCACTTTGGCCCACCAGCTCCACTTTGCCACCATCAGATCCAACTTGCCACCATCAGCTCCACTTTGCCCCCCATCCACTCCAACTTGCCCCCATCAGCTCCACTTTGCCCCCCATCCGCTCTAATGTGCCCCCACCAGCTCCACTTTGCCCCCCATCTGCTCTAACGTGCCCCCACCAGCTCCACTTTGCCCCCTCAGCTCCACTTTGCCCCCATCAGCTCCACTCTGACCCCCATCCTCTCCAACTTACCCCCATCAGCTCCACTTTGCCCCCCATCCGCTCTAACTTGCCCCCCATTCCCCCCAACTTGCCCCCCATCCGCTCCAACTTGCCCCCACCAGCTCCAACTTGCCCCCACCAGCTCCACTATGCCCCCCATCCGCTCCAACTTGCCCCCCATCCGCTCCAACTTGCCCCCCTTCAGCTCCACTTTGACCCTCATCCGCTCCACTTTGACCCTCATCCGCTCCACTTTGACCCTCATCCGCTCCACTTTGCCCCCATCAGCTCCAACTTGCCCCCACCAGCTCCAACTTGCCCCCACCAGCTCCACTATGGCCCCTCAGCTCCAGCTTTCCCCTAACTGCTCCAACTTGCCCCCATCATCTCCACTTTGCCCCACATCCGCTCCAACTTGCGCCCTCAGCTCCACTATGCCCCCTCAGCTCCAACTTGCCCCCCATCACATACCTGTAGCTCCCGCGCAGTCTTCTCTTCAGTAATGCAGAGCGCGGCGGGAGATCATGACTCCCAGCACGCTCTGTATTACTAAAGATCCGACCAGATGAGGGAGCGCTGTAGCAACACAGACCTGACTGTGTTGTGGTTCCCTGCGTGGTGTGTGCGGGCGCAGCTCTTCTCCGCTGCATGCCCGCACCCCCAGTACGTGTGCGCCCTAGGCCGGCGCCTACCTCGCCTATAGGTGGAGCCGGCCCTGCACACAGTCTGACCTCCTAAAAAGAGGGACAACAGGGTGAGAAAGAGGGACAGAGGGATTTGGCCCTCAAAGAGGGACTGTCCCTCCTAAAGAGGGACACTTGGGATGTATGGTATGTGCCTGCCTGTATGTTGCATATGTCTGTGTTTATCAGTGTGTCTGCATTTCACACACGTGCGCCCAATGGTCATAACATGACGGGCAACGCCGTCCCACGTTGCTAGTATATATATAAAAGAAGACTTTGTGCCTGCCAAAACACACCCAGGGGAGGCATAAAGCAGGAGTTACTACTCCTATTGGGTGATTCAGTCATGCAGGGAGTTGGCCCTCCCCCACTATGCAGCCCACCCACCACTATCAAATTCAGAAAAAAATAAAATGGCCGCCACTTGCTCCTACACCACAGACAAACACACATGCCCCACTCACACAGCACCAAACAAACACACACACATGTCCCACTCACACACACACAGACCACACATACACACATGTCCCACTCACACACACAGCACCACATACACACACAAAGCCAGAAATAAATATGGCTGACACACACACACAGTCACTCACCCTGACTCCCAGTGGCCTCAGCAGGACCTATAGTGCAGCACCAGGGGAACAAAATGGCACTCAAAGGGTTAAGGTAGGCCCTCTGCTGAATTATTTCTTCACTGTCATCATTTGCCATGCAAGACACAGGACAGACAACCATCAGTTACACACTTAACCCACTGACTGCCACAGGGTTGGGTATCAAGTTTAACCCCTCAGAGAGTGTGTTCAAACCCCTCACACTGTAAACTTGCATTCCCCTCCCACTTCTCCAGCCTATTACTAACACTTTTCCACATTTATGTTAAGCCCCGCCCCCTACTCGCGATTAAGCCACGCCCACTTTTAACCCAGATTGCCCCATTTGTCTCTCCACATCAGCACCACATCAGTCCCCTCTAGGGACTCCACAAGTCAAAGTTCCCAGGTATGAATACACTTCCCACTGCTATTTAACTCTCACATGCCTCTCTACACCGTAACCATTTGAGTGCCAGAGGGGTACACAACTCATGCACGCATGTGTTTCTGCTCATATATGTTGTGTGTGTGTGTGTGTGTGTGTGTACATCTCTGTTACATATGTGTGTCCATCTCCAGTGTGTCTGTGTGTGTGTGCGTGTCTTTTGCATGTCTCTGCCGCTCACTGTGTGTATGTGCATACCTCCCAACATTTCACATGGCCAAAGAGGGACACTTTACTTTTAGGTGATATTTTTGGGGGCGTGGCTGGTGGGCAGGGCATTAGTAAGTTTTTTTGCATATAGAAGAGCTTAAAAAGCTGTGCTATATGCAAAAACCGTATCTCTCAAACCGCTATGGTTTAAGAGATACAGGCGTTTAAAGTTTGCTGTTTCCTACTGACAGCTGTAAAGCTGTCAGCAGGAGATTCGTGTCGGTCGACACGGAGGCGCTTGAGACGTTCCAGATCTCGTTACTTACACGGAATCCCTTCATTGGAATGGTCTAAAACGTGTGCTTGAACACCAGGCACACGTTTTAGACCATTCCAATGAAGGGATTCGTGGTAAATAACGAGATCTCAGCACTTCTCAATCGCCTCCGTGTCGACCGACACGAATCTCCTGCTGACAGCTTTACAGCTGTCAGTAGGAAACAGCGAACTTTAAACGCCTGTATCTCTTAAACCATAGCGGTTTGAGAGATACGGTTTTTTTCATTTAGATCAGCTTTTTAAGCTCTTCTAAATGCAAAAAAGTTTTTTTTGACATTACTAACACTTTAAATGTACGCATGTGTATGTAAGTGTATGAGTGTGTAGATGTGTGTGTGGTTACAGATGTAAGTGTGAATGTGTGTGCTCTTGTGTACACATACAAGTGTGTGTGTTTGTATGTATAGAGTTCAAAGTATGCATTTGTGTATATAAGTATGTGTTTGTATGTGTATGTGTGTAGTTACAGATGTAAGTGTGAATGTGTGTGTGTGTGCGTTTGTACAGATATATGTGTGTGTGTGTGTGTGTGTGTTTGTGAGCATAGATTTAAATGTATGCATGTGTGTAAGTGGTTACAGATGTAAGTGTGAGTGTGCAGATATAAGTGTGTGTGTGTCTGTGAATGTGCTTCTGTTTATATGTGTGTATACATGTGTTTGTGTGTGGTGTACATGCTGGGGGTGGGGCACTGCAATAAAATCCCTTCATAAATGAGCCACTTGGCTGAAAGGTACCCTTCCAAAGCCAGTGACTGGGTGATAAAAGTGGACCTAGATATCTAGATTTGTACAGCTATTTAAAGGGATAGTAATTTTTCACAAAAACAGCAGCTTCAATGAATCTTCATAGTATTTGGGCCATGGAGAGTGTTATTTCAATACTGTCAGAGTTGTAGTTCAAGAGTAATTGAATGATAAAGTATCCTCCTCCCGCCCCTTTTAATGATGTAACACTGCTCAGCTTAGAGCAGCAGGGAGTGTCCAGGTAGATTGCAGAGAGGTCAATCTTCAATTAAGATAAGGGAAAAAGCTGGAAAAACCTGTCAAGGGGGGGCAGGGTTTTCATTGTTCTCACAGACAGAATATTGACCCAAGATGTGAGCTGTCTGGTCTATGGACTGGATTCCACATCTGAGGAGTTGGGGCTTCCACTAGGTAAAAGGGGCAGGAGGGGGATACTTTATCGTTCAATTACTTTTGAACTACAACTCTCACAGTATTGAAATAACACTCTCTATGGCTCAACTGCTATGAAGATTAATTGGAGTTGCTGATTTTGTGAAACATTACTATCACTTTAATATCTATATATATGCTCTGTATTCAGTGGGACTCACCTGCTGGTGCCTCAGTTCCATATTAAGCCTCGGGTCCCTCTGCTTCTTGGATTTGCTATTCCGATCACTCCTCAGGCTTTCCAGTATCCCAGAATCCACCACTTCTTTCTGGAGCAGCTGCTGGAGGAAATCCTGAGTTGTGGTGCTCTCTGTCTCCTGCTCCAGATATTCACATAGATCTAGAAAAAGAAGAATTATTTCTCCAAAAATAAATGTTTAAGAATGTCTTTGTAGTGTTCTCCTTCTTAATTACCTGTGGAGGTGGCCGTGCTTGACATAGGCAGATACAGATGTCACATATATACAATACTTTGCTCTCAAAGGGTTAAACACACTTCACATTATCATTTTTACTGTCTATATATATAAAAGAAGACTTCTGTGTGCCTGGCAAACACACCCAGGGGTGGTATTAAGGAGGAGTTACTGTTCCTATTGGGTGATTCAGTCATGCAGGGAGTTGGCCCGCCCCCACTATGCAGCCCGCCCACCACTATCAAAGTCAGAAAAAAACAATATGGCTGCCATTTGCTCCTACACCACAGACAAACACACACATGCCCCACTCATACAGCACCAAACACACACACATGCCCCACTCACACACACAGACCACCACACACACATATGCCCCACTCACACAGCACCAAACAGACATGCTCCCACTTACACACACAGCACCACATACACACACAAAGCCAGAAATAAATATGGCTGACACACACACACAGTCACTCACCCTGACTCCCAGTGGCCTCAGCAGGACCTGTAGTGCAGCACCAGGTGAACAAAATGGCACTCAAAGGGTTAAGGTAGGCCCTCTGCTGAATTATTTCTTCACTGTCATCATTTGCCATGCAAGACACAGGACAGACAGCCATCAGGTACACACTTAACCCACTGACTGCCACAGGGTTGTGTATCAAGTTTTACCCCTCAGGGAGTGTGTTCAAACCCCTCACACTGCAAACTTGCATTTCCCTCCCACTTCTCCTCCTTCCCCAGCCTATTACTAACACTTTTCAACATTTATGTTAAGCCCCGCCCCCTACTCACGATTAAGCCCCGCCCACTGTTAACCCAAATTGCCCCATTGCTCTCTCCACATCAGCAGCCCATGAGGGACTCCACAAGTAAAAGTTCCCAGGTATAACACATACATGCCCCACTCACACAGCACCAAACACACACAAAGCCAGAAAGAAATATGGCTGACACACAGTCACTCCCAGTGGCCTCAGCAGGGCCTGTACTACAGCCACTGAGGAACAAAATGGCACTCAAAGGGTTAAGGTAGGTCCTCATTGCTCAATTATTTCTTCACTGTCATCATTTGCCATGCAAAACACAGGACAGACAGCCATCAGATTCACACTTAACCCACTGACTGCCACAGGGTTGTGAATCAAGCTTTACCCCTCAGGGAGTGTGTTCAAACCCCTCACACTGTAAACGTGCATTTCCCTCCCACTTCTCCTCCTTCCCCAGCCTATTAATAACACTTTTTCCACATTTATGTTATGATTGCCCCATTTGTCTCACCACATCAGTCCCCTCTAGGGACTACACAAATCAAAGTTCCCAGGTATACACTTCCCACTGCTATTTATCTCTGACATGCCTCTCTATACATTAACCATTTGAGTGCCAGAGGGGTACACAACTCATGCACGCATGTGTTTCTGCTCATATATGTTGCGTGTGTGTGTGTGTGTGTGTACATCTCTGTTACATATGTGTGTCCATGTGTGCATCTCCAGTGTGTCTGTGTGTACATGTCTTTTGCATGTTTCTGCTGCTCACTGTGTGTATATGCATACCTCCCAACATTTCACATGGCCAAAGAGGGACACGTTAGCTTTAGGTGATATTGTTGGGGGCGTGGCTGGTGGGCGGGGCATTAGTACAAATTTTTAGGTTATTTCATGACCTATTACTGGCGATTTATGTAACTGAATAAATGATTTAGTGCAAGATCAAAGTATTTTATTTGCACAGACTAATGTATAAACACATATACTGAAGTTTATTGCTTTATTGCTGTAGAGCAAAGTAATACACACCACACAGTCAGGGCTGGTTCAAGGATTTTTGCCACCCTAGGCAAAACCTAATTTTGCCGCCCATTTCGCTCCGCCCCTTGTGTCCCACCCCTTTATACCCAGCCTACTTATACCCAACCTCTTTTCATGATTGTCCTCTCTCTGCCCCCTGGGCCAGTCTGCCCCTGGTCTGGAGATGCCTGTAAGAGATATCCCCAACAGCTCCAACTTGCCCCTTATCAGCTTCACTTTGGCCCACCAGCTCCACTTTGCCCCTATCAGCTCCACTTTGTCCCCCATCAACTCCAACTTGCCCCCATCAGCTCCACTTTGCCCCCCACCAGCTCCAACTTGCCCCCACCAGCTCTACTTTGCCCCCCATCCATTCCAACTTGCCCCCACCGGCTCCACTTTGCCACCCACCAGCTCCACTATGCCCCCAGCAGCTCCAACTTACCACCATCAGCTCCACTTTGCCCCCCATCCGCTCTAAATTGCCACCATCAGCTCCACTTTGCCCCCCATCCGCTCCAACTCACCCCCATCAGCTCCACTTAGCCCCCCATCCACTCCAACTTGCCCCCACCAGCTCCACTATGCCCCCACCAGCTCCACTATGCCCCCTCAGCTGCAACTTTCCCCTATCAGCACCAACTTACCCCCATCGGCTCCACTTTGCCCCCCAGCAGCTCCACTATGCCCCCAGCAGCTCCACTATGCCCCCAGCAGCTCCAACTTGCCACCATCAGCTCCAACTTGCCACCATCAGCTCCAACTTTGCCACCATCAGCTCCACTTTGCCCCCCATCAGCTCTAACTTGCCCCCATCCGCTCTAACCTGCCCCCCATCCGCTCTAACTTGCCCCCCCACCAGCTCCACCTTGCCCCCCTTCAAGCTCCACTTTGCCCCCCTTCAAGCTCCACTTTGCCCCTCTTCAGCTCCACTTTGCCCCCCTTCAGCTCCACTTTGCCCCCCTCACCTTCACTTTGCCCCCCTCAGCTCCACTTTACCCCCTCAGCTCCAACTTGCCCCCATCAGCTCCACTTTGACCCTCATCCACTCCAACTTACCCCCATCAGCTCCACTTTGCCCCCACCAGCTCCAACTTGCCCCCACCAGCTGCACTATGCCCCCTCAGCTCCAGCTTTCCCCTATCAGCTCCAGCTTGCCCCCATCAGCTCCACTTTGCCCCCCATCCGCTCCAACTTGCCCCCAGCAGCTCCACTATGCCCCCTCAGTTCCAACTTGCCCCCCCATCACATACCTGTAGCTCCCGCGCAGTCTTCTCTTCAGTAATGCAGAGCGAGGCGGGAGATCATGAGTCCCAGCGCGCTCTGCATTACTAAAGATCCGACCCAATGAGGGAGCGCTGTAGCAACACAGACCTGATTGTGTTGTGGTTCCCAGCGTGGTGTGTGCGGGCGCAGCTCTTCTCCGCTGCATGCCCGTGCCCCCAGTACGTGTGCGCCCTAGGCCGGCGCTTACCTCGCCTATAGGTGGAGCCGGCCCTGCACACAGTCTGACCTCCTAAAAAGAGGGACAACAGGGTGGGAAAGAGGGACAGAGGGATTTGGCCCTCAAAGAGGGACTGTCCCTCCTAAAGAGGGACACTTGGGATGTATGGTATGTGTCTGCCTGTGTGTTGCATATGTCTGTGTTTATCAGTGTGTCTGCATTTCACACACATGCGCCCAACGGTCATAACATGACGGGCAACGCTGTCCCACATTGCTAGTTTTCAATAAAAGTTAACCCACTAAGGACCATAGGTGTGTGCTACGTATTGCACAAGTTGGTCCTTAAGGGGTTAAGTTGTATATAATTTGATGTTTAGGTGCCCAATCTGTCTTGTGGGATGACTGAGGGCCTCATAAGTGGTCATTTTCTTTCCTAATTATCTAATATCGCCCCCCTGACACCATCATCCTTCTACAAAATGGTGGCTAGTCACTGAATACTGTTCCCATTTGTGCTGAAAACATTTTGTTGTTTGTAAAACAGACTGAGCCTTTACTTTTATATGGGTAACTGGGCAAAAATGTCACCCTCAAACATGTAAACTGATGATCTTGTTTGACTTGTGTCTTTTTTTCAACCTCCATAACTATGTAACAAGCAAACAAATGTATATAGGTATACCCAACTGCTGCGTAGGTGTCCTTGGGGGGGATTCACTAAGAGGTGATAAAGTGGAGATAACTTCTCCAGTGATATCACTTCTCCAGTTCCTATGTTAATCTATGGAGCCAATACACTAAGATTTCTTCAGCTTTGGAGATCTTAGTGAATCGGCTCCATAGGATAACATAGGAACTGGAGAAGTCATCTCCACTTTCACCTCTTTATCGCCACTTTGTGAATCTCCCCCTTTGTCTGCTGGAATACTGTGAGAAAACAAATGTGACCTTGCTACACTATTAAAGCGAAACTACCACCTGACAAAATCTTTAGCTTAACTAAGTCCCCATCTGGCGACTAGCTGCTTAGTAGCGCTACTCGCCAGAATAATTACCTTATTTAATAGATTTCTGCTCTCTTCCATGGGTGACAGTAGCAGGAAGCGCGGACATCTTGCCATTGTGACGTCCGCGTGCCTGCGCTGACAGCTGCAGCCATTAGCAACGCCTCCTAGACCCGGCTGGGACTGACAGCGCAGGCACGAGGACGTCACAATGGCAAGATGTCCGGGCTCTGTCCTGCCTGTCGCCCATGGAAGAGAGCAGAAATCTATTAAATAAGTAATTATTCTGGTGACTATCACTACTAAGCAGCTAGTCGCCAGATGGGGACTTAGTTAAGCTAAAGATTTTGTCGGGTGGTAGTTCCGCTTTAATGTAAAACACAGCAAACTGCATCTCTTTTTTTTTATACCATTCCAACGCTTCAAACCCAGCCATCAAAAATAACCTTAAAAAATATAACTTTAAAGAGACAATAATCGAGTCCTACTAGCATTCTCCTCACATGGCTGGAGTTGCTCCTTTAAGACTAGGAAGAAAGAACATTAATTTCCTGTCTGTGATCGGTGACTTGTGTAATGAGAAATGGGACATCTTAAAAGGATAGTAATACCTAATTTAAAGTTTATTTAGTATTGCAGGCATTAAAAAAAAACATTAAGAACTATGTAAGTCTTATCTCTCAAACCTTTATGGTTTGAAAGATATTTGCAACTAAAGTTCCCCGCTCCGTGACATCAGTGCTCTAGCTGACAGGTTTGGATTCTGGTCCGGCAGATCTTCAGTAGAGCCGAGATTGCGATCTTTAAAAAGAACTACTTCATAGGAATGGTCTACAAAGTGTGCTTGCCAATCAGGCATGCTTTGTAGACCGTTCCAGTGAAGTAGTTCTTTTTAAAGATTGCGATCTCGGCTCTGCTGAAGAGTCGCTGGCTGGTCTGCTGGACCAGAATCCAAGCCTGTCAGCTAGATGGCAGACTTGACTGAAACAGCCAGGAAGAAGGAGCTTTAATTGCGAATATCTCTCAAGTCATAAAGGTTTGAGAGATAAGACTTACATATCTTTTTAATGCCTACAATACTAAATAAACTTTAAAGCGGAACTTTCAGATAATAGCAAGTCGCCACGCATTCATTAAATGAATGGCGACTAGCTTGAAAATATATGTCTTACCGTAAAAAAATACTTGTGTCTAAAGGAATCCGTCCCGTTTGGAGACCGGAACTGAGGCTACAGCGCAGACATCTTGTCTGTGCGCATGCACCGTCAGTCCTGGTCTCCATAGAGTAGACTGCTTTGTACCATAAGGTCACTGGAAGGGACTGACGGCGCAGGCTCACAGACCGCACTAACCTGCCCGTCTGTCCTGAAAAGGGACGGATTCCTTTTGACACATGTATTTTTTTACGGTAAAACATCTATTTTCAAGCTAGTCGCCATGCATTTAATGAATGCATGGCGACTGGCTATTATCTGAAAGTTCCGCTTTAAATTACGTATTACTATCTCTTTAAGTGCTTTTGTGTAGATCTGAAACACTGCATGGTTTCAGCTCTAAACAAGCTCACTGACTCTATGGGGACTGGAGACATCAGTACCATCCCACATAGCACCAGTCACGATCATGGACTGGAATTGGAGGCTCCTTCTTCCTAGTCTCAAGAAGCATCATGGGACTGGCCACGCAACTTGATAAGGAATTCCCAGAACATGCCAGTGGAAGTCAGGGACACATGACCAGTCTTACTTAGGGTAGGTCTTTCTGTTTACTGTCGCTAATTGACACCCTTAAAAACAATATTTTTTGCCAAATATTTAACCCTTTGCATGCCACAGAGGTATCTTCGTTGGATACCACTCTGACACTCAAAGGGTTAAGCCTTAGCATCCTCCTTCCCTTTATGTAATATCAACCCCTGTCTCATTGGAAGAGGCTGATCGGGAAGAAGGATTGCAAAAGCTGGGGTTGTCATGGCAACCCTACCCAGATATTTAGCGATAGTAGCGGTATAGTAGCTGCATTGTAACTAGTGCTCAGGACACACTTACAGCAATCACACACAGGGGAGTGTGTAATTAATCCATTACTATCTCTTTATACACAAAATGGATCTACGCTTAGAGGTGGCATAGTCTTGAGTCCAGAAGTCCTACCATCAAACCTGTTGTACTTGACAAACTCTGGAGGGGGCTGTTTTGGTGCGGCTGGGACATTTCCAGGCTCATCCTCGTCCTCCTCACTGCCCAGCTCCAATTTCAACTTCGAACTCAGCCACTCGCTTAACAGGTCTTGAGCTGTAGATGGCATAGGGCAAGGAAAATTATTATACCATTAATAAGACTCTTTTACAACCAGTTCACCATCAGAAGGGTCAATTACATATTTGGCCATATGCACAAACTAAAAGTAGGTACATTCTTGGGGCAAACCAACTGCACCATAGGAGAAAAGTAAAAAATCCATTGATTTAAATGGAAACAGTTCAGTGACAGCTTTATCTTCAGGTCCACAGTCACTCACCACTTACAATGCCCAGGTGCACTTATCAGTTAGACTGCTTGCGGGAATTACTGTACCCTTCCCACTTATTTAATGTTTGTGTTATTTGATAAATGGTTCTTCGAGTTAAAAAAAAAAAAAAAGAACCCAACAAGGCTCTGTGTATATTCTAGGCATTAATTCAGTCTGTCAGGGGTAAGGGATCTCATTTTAAAGATCCAAAATGGCTATCTAGCATTGACCAGATGAAACATGATCCTGAAGAAGGCAGAATTGTTGCCTAGCAGCAATAATACCACCACCACCATGAGCACAGATCAGCTGCCTGCTGCTAGTGCTGCCAGTCTGCCTTCTTCAGCTCAACAAGAGATGGTAAGTGTGACAGCAGAGGACTCTCTGTCACATTTCTCATCACCTCCTCCAACCGGTGAGACGTCTGTAATAGAGCAGCAGCAACAAGGAGGGACTGGTTGTGTTGGTGATGATTATGGTGTCCTTAGCAGAGAGTTGACAAAGGGCATAGTGACAGCAGCAATACTTGGTTTCTGATGGGATGATTTCACACTGGGGACCCTAAGCATCATGGAGTTTGGTTATAGTTGTGCCAGGTGTTTGATGTGAGTGCAGATGCACCCATTGTTCCCAGTCCTCCCTTATTTACCATACACACACTGTGCACACTGCAGTTGCTGATGAGAGGCACAATTCCTGCTCTCAAGGGACAAATGTACATTCTAACAACACACCCATGATTTTGGAGGAAGGGCAGGTGGAGAAGAATTACTGGCTAACTTCTTCTTTTCTCCACATATACCTGAATTGGTGGGGGCTAGTTGTGGTGCTGCTACTGCCTTAGGGGCATCACTGGAGCTAGTAGTGGCAAGTGGAACCATGATCATCCATCACCCATGTTACTGCTGTTGCTGATGCCATTCCCTTTGAGCTGCCTAATCATCTTGCTGCTTAAACAACTCAGCAGCAGCAGCAAGAAAAGCAGATTCAAATCCTGCAGTGACACCAGGGCATTTGAAAATGGTAACTGGCTACCACAACATATCCTGCTGGCACTCAGGGCTTTTTCTTTAAAACAAAACAACATAAAAAAAAACAAAAAAAAAAAACAATTTTTGGGGGCTTGTTTCCTACAAATCACTGATTTCTCAAGGCGTGTGATGCAAACAAGCCAAAGTCCTACAAATCAATGTTTCCTCAGGGCTTGTTCCACTAACAACAGGTCTAAGTGCTACAAATCATCCTCTACAAAATTTGCTATTCCATCAAATATCAGTCTCCCCCAGTGGCAGCTTACAACAGGGGATCCCTGTCTCTGTCATTTTACGTAACAATGTCTTATTTTATTTCACTTAATAAAAAAAAAATTAACTGTCTCCCCAATACCAGTTAACAGGCCTTCCTCCAAAAAAATTCCCTGTTCAACTGATTCTTTCCCCAAACTCAACTCACCAACACAGGCACCCTCCTCAGACCCCTTTTATACCATCTTATTTTTTTAATTGTATTTATTTTTTTTATTAACTGTCCCCCCAATCACAGTCAGTAACCCCCCCAAAAAAAATTCCCTGTTCAACTGATTGTTTCCCCACACGCCACCAACTCAGGCTCCCTCATACCCCTTTTATACTAAAATAGCATTTGCTATGAGTTGTGTGTAAATTCAATGCTCCCATTTACTTCAATGCAATCAGCTAGAGAAAAAAGTGGAAAACCTGCACTTTTCACAGGAAATTTTCCAACAAGTGGGAAGTGCCATTATTTGCTGATTTTAGTTTAAGGCAAAAATTTTCGCCCATCCCTAGTCTATGCCTCTTCCAGAGGAGGAGAAAGATGTGGGGGGAGAAAGAGTGTGAAACAGAATGGGAGGGAAGAGGGGGACTGGAAGAGTGGCATATGTGGTTCACTGATTATTAGTGGACAATGGAACAAGGCTGAGTTGTCAGAGAATATGTAACTCTGTGACTACTAGTGGACAGTGCGACAAGGCTAGGGCAGGGCATCAGACAGTGTATGTGTGAGTCTGTGACTAACAGTGGACAGTGGAGCAAGACTGAGTCTGTCTGATAGTGTATGAGTGGATATGTGACTACCAGTGGAACAAGGCTGGGGTGTCAGACAGTGTATGTGTGGATCTGTGACTAGCAGTGGAACAAGACTGGTGTGTCAGACAGTGTATGTGTGGGTCTGTGACTACCAGTGGAACAAGACTGGGATGTCAGACAGTGTATGCGTGGTCTGTGACTACCAGTGGAACAAGGCTGGGGTGTCAGACAGTGTATGTGTGGATCTGTGACTAGCAGTGGAACAAGACTGGGATGTCAGACAGTGTATGTGTGGTCTGTGACTACCAGTGGAACAAGGCTGGGGTGTCAGACAGTGTATGTGTGGGTCTGTGACTACCAGTAGAACAAGGCTGGGGTGTCAGACAGTGTATGTGTGTGTCTGTGAATACCAGTGGAACAAGGCTGGGGTGTCAGACAGTGTATGTGTGGGTCTGTGACTACCAGTGGGACAAGGCTGGGGTGTCAGACAGTGTATGTGTGGGTCTGTGACTACCAGTGGAAAAAGGCTGGGATGTCAGACAGTTTTCACAAGCAGGATAATGATGGAAGGAGAAAGAGGATAAAAAAATACTAGAGAGACAAACAGGGGGAGAAAACAAGGGTATCCTTTTGAAAGGTCGCATGCGAAAGAGCGTGCAACCTTTTAAGTAAATCACCACATCGCCATGATCAAAATGGCGGCATGAGAGAGCGAGATTGTCATGTCATCTACTTAATGGTCGCATACATCTGCAGCACATGGAGGCGCTCCAGCTAAGAGTATCTATTACTTAAAATCCTGTAGCAGCTATATAAATCAAACTCATAGCAGGGCACCTACAGGAACATCCTGATAAGGTTGTATGCAGGGCACACGGAGTATTATGTACACAGCACACAGAGGTGATCCAGCTGCTACAATATTTTAAAGGGATAGTAATACTTAAGTATTACTAATCCCTATAGTAAAGTCCTTTTAAAAATACATGTATTGCCCCAGTTTTATCTCTCAAACCTTTATGGTTTGAGAGATGATCACTCCTAAAGTTGCCCTCTCCCTCCCCCTTTCCTGAAGTCGGCATTGTAGCTGACTGAAGGGAAATCCGGTCTTAGATCATCAGATGGCTCTGCAGCAGGGCCGCGATCGTGTTAATTAAAAAAAATCTTTTACTAAAATGGTCTTATACGTGTGCTTGCAAACCAAGCACACATAGAAGACCATTGCAGTGAAATTTTTCTTTTTTATTAATGCGATAGTGGCTGTGCTGGAGAGCCGCCTAAAAGTTGTATGACTTGGTTCCCTGCAGTCAGCTAGAACGCTGACTACGGGGAAGGGGGAGGGAGAGGGCAACTTTAGGAGAGACTATCTCTCAAACCATAAAGGTCTGAGAGATTAAACCGGGGGCAATACATTTATTTTTATTAGGACTTTACTATAGGGATTAGTAATACTTAAGTATTACTATCCCTTTAAGTAATACGTACTCTTAGCTGGAGCGCCTCCGTGTGCTGCAGATGTATGGGACCATTAAGTAGGCAACATGACAATCTCGTGCTGTCATGCAGCGCGAGATTGTCATGCCGCCATTTTGATCATGGCAATGTGGTGAAATAGTTGAAATGTCACACGAACTTAAGCATTTCAAAAGGATACCGAAAATAAGGGGGCTGGAGAGACGGGTACACAAGACATTGCTCCACCATGCGTTGACTACTCCTCTCTCACTCAAAGGATTAATGATGCCTGCTGCATGGATTCTATGAAATGTTGCAATATATAAAAGGAGAGGAATGAAGCATCACGTATCCCCTGTAAGCACACGAAAGACAGGAACCTAGGACACACAGGAGCAAATAAAAAAAAGAGGGGCAACATCGTCTCACTCTGCTCGTAATATAAATATATCAGGAATGTGCAGACGGGTATTAGGATTAATTATACACAAACTAGTACTAGTTGAAGAGCTCATTACATGGGCCACAGTGCCACTGCCAGCCGGTCGCGGGGCAGTCGTGTGCAGTAGAGACTGCCCGCGCCGCGGCCGATACAGAGCTGGACGCTCCAAAGGAGTGGGGGTTAGGGCTTTCTCACATTACACATTCTTTAGGGGTGGGGCTAGGGATTGCTCACGTTACACATTCTTTAGGGGTGGGGTTAGGGCTTGCTCACATTACACATTCTATAGGGATGGGGTTAAGGTATTCTCATGTTACACATTCTTTAGGGGTGGGATTAGGGCTTGCTCACGTTACACATTCTTTAGGGGTGGGATTAGGGCTTGCTCACGCTACACATTCTTTAGGGGTGGGATTAGGGCTTGCTCACGTTACACATTCTTTAGGGGTGGGATTAGGGCTTGCTCACGCTACACATTCTTTAGGGGTGGGATTAGGGCTTGCTCACGCTACACATTCTTTAGGGGTGGGGTAGGGCTTGCTCACGTTACACGTTCTATAGGGGTGGGGTTAGGCTTTACTCAAGTTAGAGGCTTGTGCTGGAGTTTTATGTGCCAGTGTGCACTACAGGTGTCCTTACATCAGCACAGGTGTGGGTACTGGATTTTGAAGCTTACATATTAGCATAGCCAATGGGCTGTGCTGTCGGCTTTGTACATTCCCTGACCTCGAAATAAATAGGATAACCTGTAGTTCAGCGTGCTTTGCAAACAATTTTCAAAGGTTTATCAACCCCCTTTTGAGGCTAGAGAGGTATCTAACATATAGTATTCAAGGGCTTAACCCTTTGAGTGCCAGAGGAGTGTGCACAACCATTCCATTAAAGGGATAGTAAAACTTGAAAAATGATATAAGTCTTATCTCCAAAACCTTTATGGTTTGGGAGATATTCAGAAGTAAAGTTTCCCCTGGAGTGACGTCATTAATCCACCCTTCAGATTTCGAATCCGGTCCCGGGACCGGCTGTGCCTCTCCAGACGTGCTGAGATCACCATCTTTAAAAAGAATTGCTTAATTGGAATGGTCTACAAAGTGTGCTTTCAAGCCAGGCACACTTTGTAGATAGTTCCAATTAAGTAGTTCTTTTCAAAGATTGTGATCTCCGCACTGCTAAAGAGCTGCCGGTTGCTCTGTGGACCGAATTCCAAATCTGTCCACTAGATGGCAGACTTGGCTGAAACAGCCAGGAAAAGAGCATTTTACTATATTTTACATGTAAATATCTCCCAAACCATAAAGGTTTGGGAGATAAGACTTATATCATTTTTCATGTTTTTTTAAGGGCTACAATATAAAATAAACTTATTTTCAAGTATTACTATTCCTTTAAATAACACCCCACGCAAGAAGTGTATCCCATGTAAATATACAGAGTTGACTCCTTGTACCTTCAGTATAAGCGTCATCATGATCGTGCAGCTGATCTGTTGACTCGAGATCCAGCACAGAAGATAGGGGTCTCTGTCCACGAGCTGTTGGCTTCTTGAGTGAAAACACTTCAGACACCGCAAACTCTGAGGCCTGCTCCACCCTCTTCAATGAAAAGGAGAACATCAAAAGCTTAAATGAGCATAAAATGTTTACTATGTAAATCGGAACTTTCATCAATATCACATTTAGCCCCAAATTCTTAATATGTTAGCGATATACATAGAAATACGTGTCACTTGCAGTATAAACCCAGAATAAGTAAGAGACAGAGAACATTTTCAACAGGCAGGCAACGGCTAGGATCTTGCAGTTGGCGCTGTCTGCACCTGCGCTGTCAGTCCCTTCCGGTGCCTTTCAGCACAAAGGCATTCAACACCATGCGCTGTATGCCACGGGCTGCCTGCCAAAATCGTTCTCTCCCTTGCTTATGCCGGACTTATACTGCAATGTATTTCTATGTATATCGCTAACATATTAAGGATTTGGGGTGAAATGTAATGTTGATTAAAGTTCCGCTTAGCATGCTGTGTAAAACATGGGTACGCCTTTTGTTGGAATATACTTCATTCAAAAGTTATTACAGATCAAACTGACCCAAAGGGTGGAGCTGTTATTGTCACATTCTATGGAGAACTGTAGTCTGTGACTCCCCTCTCCCACAGAATGTAACATAATAACTGCCATGTGCTAGAGCTGTTACTATCACATTCTATATAGAACTGTAGTCAGTGACTCACCTCTCCCATAGAATGCAACATAATAACTGTCATGTGCTAGAGCTGTTGCCGTCACATTCTGTAGAGAACTGCAGTCAATGACTCATCTCTCCCACAGAATATAACATAATAACTGTCATGTGCTAGAGCTGTTACTATCACATTCTATATAGAACTGTAGTCTGTGACTCACCTCTCCCATAGAATGTAACATAATAACTGTCATGTGCTAGAGTTGTTACTATCACATTCTATATAGAACTGTAGTGTGACTCACCTCTCCCATAGAATGTACCATAATAACTGTCATGTGCTAGAGCTGTTACTATCACATTCTATATAGAACTGTAGTCAGTGACTCACCTCTCCCATAGAATGTAACATAATAACTGTCATGTGCTAGAGCTTTTACTATCACATTCTATATAGAACTGTAGTCAGTGACTCACCTCTCCCATAGAATGTAACATAATAACTGTCATGTGCTAGAGATGTTACTATCACATTCTATATAGAACTGTAGTCTGTGACTCACCTCTCCCATAGAATGTAACATAATAACTGTCATGTGCTAGAGCTGTTACTATCACATTCTATATAGAACTGTAGTCTGTGACTCACCTCTCCCAAAGAATGTAACATAGTAACAGCTCTAGCACATGACAGTTATTATCATATTCTATATAGAACTGTAGTCAGTGACTCACCTCTACCATAGAATATAACACAATAACTATCATGTGCTAGAGCTGTTACTATCACATTTTATATAGAACTGTAGTCAGTGACTCACCTCTCCCATAGAATATAACATAATAACTATCATGTGCTAGAGCTGTTACTATCACATTTTATATAGAACTGTAGTCAATGACTCACCTCTCCCATAGATTGTAACATAATAACTGTCATGTGTAGAGTTGTTACTAGAGATGCACCGATACCACTTTTTTTAAGACTGAGTACGAGTACCAATACTTTTTTCAAGTACTCACCGATACCAATTACCGATGCTTTTTTTTTGCGGTCATTTGCCAGTTTTCCAAGTACTTAAAGTGCATAAAAGGTGATTCCTACCTTTTGCTTTATTCCCCCCTCTTGAGCTCCCTCCTTTTGATCCCCCTTTGTCCCCCTCCTTGACTCTTGATCCCACTCTTTTGCCTCTCTCTCCCTCCTGATCCCCCCTCCTTTTTGCCTCTTCTTGTTCCCCCTCCTTTTGTCTCCTGATCATTCCCCCTTTTGCCTTTTTTTTTTTTCTTTTTCTTAGTCCCTTTTGCCTCTTTCTCCCTCTTGGCCCCCCTCTCTGTCTCTTTCACCACCCGCTCAATGTCCCATCTTGCCTCCCTTACCCCCCTCTGCTGGGTGCTCACTGTTCTCTCGCGAGCCCCGGCAGAAGTCAGCGTCGGAGCGTTGCCATGGTAACCCGCAGCAACGCTCCAACGCTGCAGGAGGGAGAGAGGCAACCGGGGAGCATTGTGAGCAGCTCCCCGGGCTCTCTCACTGCAGCACCAACCCTGACACAGGGTATCGGCGCTGGCATCGGCCGCATTTGCGCGAGCACAAGTACTCGCACAAAAGCGGGTATCGGGCATCCCCCGGTGAGCATCAAATGCTGGGATCGGGCATCCCCCGGTGAGCTGATAGATTATGGGCCGGTGGGGGAGATCAGAGGATCTCACCTCACCGTCCCACGATATTTTGAAGGAGAGGTCTGTGTTGCCACAGGCACTCTCTGTGACAGCCTTCGCGTTCCTTGTTAATGCAGAGTGCCAGGGTATGACATAATATCCTGGCGCCTACACTCCTATGCTGCACAGAGACCACAAGGGGGCGTCGATAGGGCCGTCAGTGCAGCTAGTGGGCTGCTTTAAAAAAAAAATGCCCGGGCTGGTATTCCCCTACAATCCGCCCCTGACACTTGTTATATTCGGCAGGAAAAACCCTACAAAATATACATTTTCCATATTACAAAATAGTTTCCTTGTAACTTAAAATAAAACAGAAGTGGAGTAGAGACAAATTATTCTGTAATTGTCATAAACCATTAACATAGTGTGTATGCATTAGCTGTACCAAAAGGAGTGCTAATGGCCCCCTTATACTAATAGATACATCCCCACAAATCACCATACCTTGATCCAGTGCTCCACGTTATCATAGTCAAATACTGGCTGCAAATCAAAAACATGAAATGTGGTGAATTTGGGTGCAGTTTTCTATACTTTACATGCAAGAACATTTCAGTTACACAGTAGTATTCTTTGTCCACAAGAAATGTTGCATGTAATATTATGTATTCATAAAGTGGCAACATAATCTGTGTCTCTGTGCAACAGGACATGAAGATCTACCAGGAAATTCTTGAATTATTATAAAAGGAGAACACAGCTGCCCTTTAACCTTTTGAGTGCCAGAAGGGGAGTGCAATGCATTGAATACCCCTCTAGAATTCAAAGAGTTAAATCAGGACATCTACAGGGCTACACAGTAAAAAAAAAATGCTGCCCTGCAGGGAGAGAGAATATGTGTGTTTTCAAAGTGCCCTACATTAAATGGGAGGCATGGACACCTTATTTTAATTCATCCAGGGATTTCCACTAAATTATTTGAAATCAGTGCTAATTTGTGACCCTGCAACTGCTTCAGTCGTCAGAAGAGACAGAGGGCAATATGTAAAAATGCAGAAGCTGAGCAGTTCATGAGCAAAACAATTGGATCACAAGGAAATTATACAAATTCTCCTAATTTACATTTATTCAAATGGAAAATTTAAAGCAGAACTACCACCTCCACTAAAGACGCCTTGCAATACTTATGCAGGTGGTGACTAGCTTACTCATAATTATTTTACTTCTCAAAAGTGCCTACGGATAAAGTTATCTTTAAGGTTCCGAGACTGACAGCCAGGTTACTGCAGCCTGTGCCGTCAGTCTCTTCCGGAGCCGTTCTGGCCAGTGCAATGCCTGTGAAGGGTGAAGAGGACTGACAGCGCAGGTGCGCATTAAAGATGTCCTCTGTGATGCCTGTGAAGCTTAAGGATAACTTTATTTGTGGGCTCTTTTGAGAGGTAAACTAATAATTAGTAAGCTAGTAGCCACCTGCCTAAGTATTGCAGGGCGACTTTAGTGGAGGTGGTAGTTCCACTTTAAATTATTGAATGCTAGTGAGTTTTCCTCCTTCAAATGCTCTCTAACTAGAGATGGCCAATCTGACATTTCTTCACTACCATTCTCATCATCCTATTGCAGTGATTCTCAACCAGGGTGCTGTGGCACTTTGGTGCCCCATGGATGCCCACTTAGGGTGCCCCATCAACTGTTTAAGAACTTTGACAAAATGTGAATACTGAGTTTCATTATACTTATTTCTGGAAAGGTTTCTGCACAATATGTTTGTTTTTGTTATTCAGATTGTGAGACATAAAAAGATATATATAGCTATGCATTTGTATTCTCCATGAGGCGGGCATGCCCTACCCCCCTTCCAATTCCTGTCTTCCCCCCTTTAACACAAACACAACCATGATCCCCACACACCAACATCCTGCCTAAGTAAAGCTTTTTTCACTTCTAATGAAAATAAAGACACGACACAGTAATTGTGGGATAAATGGAGGTCACGGTTTATTTAAGGCCTATTTAACTATTTAAACCCTTGGACCCACCCTCATAATGTGGAGCTCCTGGGCCATGGTGTCCTGGTACGGGATCGGCCAGGCCTGCACCCCGCCAGGCAGCTACCTAGATGGGGAGGCTTTACCAGGCATTCTTAGCCCCACCTCCCCACCTTCCCGCGGCAGCTCACCACTTCGTGCCATTGGTGTTGGTACTTGGCAAAACCTTTTCCCTTCAGGCCCCACCAGCCGCACAACCGGTGTCCTGACTTAACGTAACCTTCAGGTATGCCCCACCGACACAGTGCCCAGGAGAGACACACTATTGGACCTTTGTAAACTACATCTCCAGGGAAGCTTCTTATGACCTATCCGCGACCTCCGGCTAGCGATGAAGTTTTCAAGCCATTTAGTCTGGGTGGGTGGGAGGAAAAGACAACACTAGTTAATGTGTATACTAACTTTGGACTTCTTTTTAACCACATATCCCCCCGCCCCCTCTCACACCCTTACCTGGGGGAGGTGAGGTGGTCACACCCCCCCTCTCCCAAATCTAATCAATCCCCCCACCTGAGCTGGAGCAGCCAGCCCCCATTGTCTAGGGACTGACCGCCCCAGCCCAGCAGGGGGGGAATACACATCTCATTGTAACAGGGGGAGAGGGCAGCCGCCTCATTGTGCTCCATGCGGACAAGCCGCCCTCCGCCCCTGATTGAGGCGGGCATGCCCTACCCCCCTTCCAATTCCTGTCTTCCCCCCTTTAACACAAACACAACCATGATCCCCACACACCAACATCCTGCCTAAGTAAAGCTTTTTTCACTTCTAATGAAAATAAAGACACGACACAGTAATTGTGGGATAAATGGAGGTCACGGTTTATTTAAGGCCTATTTAACTATTTAAACCCTTGGACCCACCCTCATAATGTGGAGCTCCTGGGCCATGGTGTCCTGGTACGGGATCGGCCAGGCCTGCACCCCGCCAGGCAGCTACCTAGATGGGGAGGCTTTACCAGGCATTCTTAGCCCCACCTCCCCACCTTCCCGCGGCAGCTCACCACTTCGTGCCATTGGTGTTGGTACTTGGCAAAACCTTTTCCCTTCAGGCCCCACCAGCCGCACAACCGGTGTCCTGACTTAACGTAACCTTCAGGTATGCCCCACCGACACAGTGCCCAGGAGAGACACATTCCGCCACCCAAAAAGAGGGAAATTACGTGGACCTCTTTACCCCACTAAACCGCACCTCCAATATCTAGGATAGTCCTAATGCTATGGCCGAATTAAACCTATCCAGATCTGTAAGGGACAAATGGACCCCATCAGCCCTATAAAGACTGGTGTCAGAAGCCACCAATTCCTTATGGCTAATAACGTGGCCCCCGCAAGAGAGCATAAACTTCCTGACTGAGCGATCAACCTTTTCTCTGGACTTCTTAATGGACCTGTTAGAGGCTGCTCCTCTCCATTCAACCCTCTGAACAATTTCAGATCACGCAATTACCACCTGGGGGGAGAGACTACACCACGCTGCATGCTTGCTGAATGTCCAGAATCAGCTGCATCGAATTGCAGGAGGTAAGATCGTTCCCACCTGCATGCAGCACAATGATGTCTTGCTCTCCCCACCTGGTCCTTGCCTGCTCCAGCCTACCGGCCATCCCAGTCCATTGAAGGCCTTGTTTCCCCAGCCACCTCAGTCTAAATCTCTCTCGCGGGAGCCCAATCTGACCCCCGATGTGTCTGGTAGCGGTGTGCCTTTCCGCCCATAGCTGAAGGAGTGGTCAATAAGCCACACCTGCACCGGAATCTTGACTGAACCTGAAACACATCATGCATCCTGATTAGTACACGATAACACCTAATTGTTAGTACAAGACCCCCTACACCAAAACAGAATAATCACACATATATATATATATATATATATATATAATTTTTTTTTTTTTTTTTAAATTTATTTATGGCCTAACGTAACGTTTGCAGGCCCCAGAGCACCATCTCTCCACACTCTTAATTTCTTCCACTGACTGACCCCTTATGGCAGCCTCTGTTGTTGCCCCAATCCTAAAAGAGTGGGTGCCATACGCTTTGGGGTCCAAACCCAACTACGTCTGTGTTCTGATAAACACAGCTTTAAACTGAAAAACAGATAAAGCCGAACGTCTGCATGTCTTAAAAAGGCACCCCTACATGGGTCCTAACTGACCTGTAGCTCAATACCGCTTGCTAAGGACAACCTGCCCCCATGTGGCCTTCAATACTGCAAAGTGCATTGACTGGGAATCAGACCCTGCCCCCCCCCCCCAAATTGGTCAGTGCATACTTGTGGCAATATGTTTATCAGGACCCCAATCTAGCCCTATCCACTGGTCTCCTCCTGCCTTATGTATGTGATCCCACTTATCCCAACCCTTGAGAATTCGCCTGACTGCAGACCTGGTGGCCAGATCCTCCCTCCCCAACCTCTTAAAATAAAATGATAAGCTCACCAATTTTGCAGTCACTGAACTCTTAGACAAGCCCTGCACTTTCAAAGCTACCAAAAATTGCAATATTTGGAACCTGTGAGCTAGCTGGCTAATCTCCGGTCTCTGAATGAACTCACCCTAGGATCTCCATGCACTGGCATATGCTGTACATGTCTTAGGAGCCAATGATCGCTGCACCAGAGTTTAGATGGACATTCAATACCATTAGGATGTGTATGAGGTGCCAACTTATAAAACTCTTCCCACCGTTCCCTAGACAGAGCATCTGCAATTTGTTGTCTACCCCTGGGAGATGATTAGCTTTGGACCAGATATTATGGCACATGCATAACAATACTGCAATTTTGTTGTCCACATATGGGACATGCTTAGCTTTAAACAAAATATTATGGCCCATGCATAACAATACCACCTGCCTAAGTATCCCCAAGTCCTGTGGAGATGAGGAAGTTAGCAAATTAATGCCATAAACCACTCTCATGTTGTCCATCCAGAACACCACTGCCTTGTTTGCCAACTCCTCATACCACAATTCCAGTGCCCCCAAGATGGAAAAAATATCCTGGTGAGGCCCTTGGGCTCCCAGACATACCTCCCAACATTACCAATTGCCAAAAGAGAGACACTTGTGTTTTAGGGGGGTGTGGCTGGCGGGCGTGGCAATACCAATAATTTTTTAGACTATTTCATGACCCATTGACACCTCTTTGTGTAACCTAATAACTGATTTAGATCAAGACCAAAGTATTTTATATACGTAGACTTATCTATATACACCTATACTGACAATTATACAAACACCAATGTGAGCTTCATTGCTGTAGACAAGTATGATACACTTATATACCCACCACACAGTCTGACCCCCTAAAAAGAGGGACATCAGGGTGGGAAAGAGGGACAGAGGGATTTGGGTCTAAAAGAGGGACTGTCCCTCCCAAAGAGGGACCCTTGGCACCACTTGCCTCTCAAGTATGTCCCTACACCACTTGCTACATCAATGAACAGCTCCACTTCCTGAATAGACCGCCCCCTGGACACCCCCAGCCTAGCACCATTGAAATCGTTAATGAACTGGTCCCACACCCTAAGATCCTCCCGTAGCTGCCTGGTCAACCTTATCTTGAACTGCGGCTTCTACACACCCGCCGTTGCCATCCGCAACCCGCGACAAAAAACCCTACCAATTATTTTGTGTTTTTTTTTTTTTTTTTTTTTTTTTTTTAAAATAGAAAACTGACATGATTCAAAGGAAGGTGCTTTATCCAGGTTATTATTTACTGAGCTACCCTCATGATAAATGTAGAATCAGCGCAACCTTTCCTGAATCCTCCCTAGGTACTACCTATAGGGGAGGCTTCCAGGCCATGCACTGGAGCTGAATCAAAGGGGGCCCATTAGCTCTTTCCACCATGTAGTTCAATAACCTGGGAAGCTGCTATGCAGAACGCAGCAGAGGAAATTAAAATAAAATGAGTGATAGATACATGGAATAGCCCCAGTGGAAAATGCAGAGACCTGAAAACAGAACAAATTAATTGAAGAACTTTTGTGATAGGTCCTTGGCCATTGTAAGGCTTAACTAACTAATGTTTTAATATAATGGGAACCACATGCCCCATCTTTATATTTATCCTGATAAAATAAACCCTTGATACTTGTATTTGCATGATCAATAATTACCTATATTTGGTTTATCAGACTGTGAGGTTGCACAAAACATTGATAACAGGCAAAGACCTCAAACCCCCTGACAATAACAAAAGGCCTGAATTAATAAGATTAGTGAAAAGAAAATACCTCAATGCATTAAAAACAACAAATGGCAGGCAACTCATGAGACAACTGCCCCCTACCCCCCCATTGTTACCCGGTCAAGGACAAAGGCCACACTTTTGCTACTCAGAGGGGGGTCTACTGTAACCCACACAATGCATTGTAAACACAGACAATGGACATGTACTTGCTATGCCAACTCCTTAAGAGATAATATGGACTACATCCTTCACCCAGACTATATTCTACCCAGACTATATAATCTACACACATACATACACACATACACATATATATATATACACACATATACACATAAACACCTATACATATATATATATACACATATATATACATACATACATACATACATAAACACATACACATTTTCTATATGTTATGCTCAGAAAAATATTCCTTCTAGTTCACCTCCTATTCCATTATAACGGTGTTGCTATATAACATTCACTGATTCCAGGTAGGATAGTGTTGAAGCATTGCAGTAGTATTTGTATGTATCTAGAGAACTGTATTGATTCGATGTTATTTTCTCCTAACAGGTATTAACTTATAAAAGGGGGGAATATGTTTATCTAGATACCTTGACTTACAAGCAATGTAACTTCTGAATATTAATAATATACAGTTCTGTAAATGTATCAAGAAACAGTAGCCACCAACTTCACTCAATGAGATATTAAATGCGGGAAGAACAAAAGGCTCCCATACCACCCAAGAAAAGCACAGTACGTGAATATGGATGCCAAGAAAGTATATTATATGGCCCACTGTCCTGGAAAATATTCCAATGTGTAAATTGAAATATCACCCCACAATACTTTATCAAATAAGCAGTAATTGGCTTGAAAAAACAGGGACCTGAAATTCCATGCAACTCTCTCTGAAAACAAAACAAGTGGTAGAGAATGGATGGAAAATACAAGATATATGGCCTTCTACAGCTTTTGCAAGAAATACGTAACTATTGCATTATGAGACACATATGACCCCCTGGTACAATAAATGCCTACACCCCTGTTTACAAGAAATGACAATGTATTATAATTCATTAAAGAAACCAATGATTAATGTACTCAATTACAATATCACAACTGACCGCTGTTTAGTGAGTGATATATTCGCCTCCAGGTCATGGACCTCATAAACATTTTGGCTAAATAATATCACTACATTAATTATTAAGCTCATTTTTTCTATTGTTTTGCAAGACAGCTCACTCCAGCTATGGCAAAATATTACCATCAAAAATTATACAGTTTACCAATCCTATGGAATGCTGACTTTCTTCCTTGGCTTTCTGGATACAAATTCCTTGGTTCAGCTAAATCCCTTTGGTTTTGGAGATTTGAGAGTGCATGTATGGAAGGTATGAGAAATGGAAAAAGAAAAACAGCTTCCAAAAGACAACACTAGTTAATGTGTATACTAACTTTGGACTTCTTTTTAACCACATATCCCCCCGCCCCCTCTCACACCCTTACCTGGGGGAGGTGAGGTGGTCACACCCCCCCTCTCCCAAATCTAATCAATCCCCCCACCTGAGCTGGAGCAGCCAGCCCCCATTGTCTAGGGACTGACCGCCCCAGCCCAGCAGGGGGGGAATACACATCTCATTGTAACAGGGGGAGAGGGCAGCCGCCTCATTGTGCTCCATGCGGACAAGCCGCCCTCCGCCCCTGATTTACCTGCTTTATAAATGACCTATACAATGTTAGGTGTCCCCTGAAATTTCAAGACTGAATGTTAGTGGTGCCAACCAGGTCACATTAATGGAGGTGGGCATGACAGATGCTACAAGAAATACAGGACCTCAACCCCTACTCAATGCACATGGCAATCTTAACCCTTCAAGGACAAGAGGGGTGTGCAAAGCATTGCACCACAATGTTTGCTCACCCCTCTGGTCCTTAATGGGTAAAGTAGATTCTTGCACTGTTCCTGCTTCAGTTTCAAACAAAAGTTGCCAGCACCTATCAGGTCCTCCTCCGTGGGCATGACATCCAGGACTGACTGAAGATGTTATCTCTTGAACAAAGGCACAAGGGCAACATTCATAGGGGTTATTAGGTTTTTCTGGTTACACTAAGGTAAGTAGATGTTAATTATCCTTTAAAGACGGAGTGTGGTCACTTCATTCTTGCCCAGCCTTGTACTAGCCCAGGGTTAAACAAGTTCAGCCTTTGGCTCTCCAGCTGTTGGGACTACACCTCCCATAATCCCCAACCCGTAAGAGGCTGCAGAGCCACATGTTGCCTATCCCTGTCCTACCCCTCTAAGTACCTTGCTGATCGGCTTCTTGGTCACCCTTTTCCACCTGTAAAGCTCCGGCCTGCTGTTCCCTGCATGCTCCATCTCCCCGGATCCCATGAGTACCCTCCCGGCCTCCTCTCCTATACCCCAGCCAAGGGAGCCGTCCAGCCCCGGCGTAGTGTCAAAGTCGGTATTCTGTATCAGCAGACGGTTCAGATTCCGCGGGGCCTGCTGGGACATATAGTTCTTCCTGTCTTCATATAATGAGCGTTCATTCCATGAGTAACTACAACTCCCAGCATGCAGCAGTGACAGCGGAAGCGTCCTCTCTGTTTCTATGGTAACACACCAGCACTAACTTCGGGTCAGTTTCCTTTACTTACAATAGGACAAAGCATATAGGGAAGTGTTTGATGACGTTATTTACACTGATTGGAGAAGCCATAGTGACGCAAAAAGAAGGAGCCATTCGCTGTAAGTGCATGTGAGTAATGGCAGGGAAGGTATCTAATTGGGAAGTGGCCACATATGGCAGCATAATGCATTGTCTCACAACCCGAGGCACCTCAGTTCTGGACAATGATTCCCATTATCCCCAGCTGGCTTCTTGGGATCATGGGAAGATAGTGCTGGACAGCTGGAGAGCCACAAACAGCCCAGCTCTCGGTTAGTGTAAGCAGGGCCCACTGATCCTTCTGTTCTCCACATTTGATTGTACTATGTAATACCTATGTATGTTTATTCCCAATTGTACAGCGCTGCGGAATTTGCTGGCGCTATATAAATAAAAAATAATAATGGTGCTGCTATGTAGATCTGCTTGGAGGTAGGGTAGGGAATTTGATTCTGATATAATAAATTAAAGAAATACCTTTGTCATAAGTGATTTAATGCGGATATTTTTTTTAACTCTTAAAGGGTAGGCAATGCGTTACACACCTTTATTTTTATCAGAGAGGAAACTGCTAACAAAGGACATTGACCCATATTTATAAAAGTAAACTGGAGTTGTTCTGGAGTAAACCAGCTGGGCCATTGGGGACAATTAAAAATTCCCAAGCACTGGAATGGAGCTTTTAACCCATTGAATGCTAGCGAGGTGTCCAAGATTGGATGCCTCTTTAGCATTCAATGGGTTAAAAGCCACATTTATCTAAACAGGAGTTTTATTTGCCCCCCTATAGCGCAGTTGATTTACTCCAGAGTAACTTCAGTTTGCTTTTATAAGTATGAGCTATTGTAGCTTTCAGGGCACTAACACAGAGATAATCAACTACAGTACAGTTATAAAAAAACAAACATTGCCACTGATTCAAGTGATAAGTTTAACAACTTGAATGCTAGAAAGGTCTCCAATACATTGCTTTCTTGAACATTCAAGATGTTGAAATCCAAGTTTAGGATAAATAAACTTTAGGGGGAACGCTATCTGAAAGGGCATATATCTCTGACTTTAGGCATGCAATGCACTGGAGACTTATCTTGCTTTCAAGGGTTAAAAGCCCTTTTTAAACCAATGGGTAGCTGTGTTATTTCTCATATCGTACAGTTGGATTGCTCCAGAATTACCATACCTGGAAACATTCAGACTTTCACTCCATGACACAGGTCTTTGATCCATATGTCAGAGTCAAGGACCGAGTTCTGAGAGTGAGGCAGGTGTTTGCTGCTAGGGCAGTGATTTTCATCTTTCATCCTCTGGCACACCAATGGGCTGATTTTAAGGATGTTCTTAATTAACCATAGTCAGTGGGAAGTAAAAGTTCTTTATTACTTTGTATTCCTTTGATGTTGACTATCTGAGTATGGTCATGTTCTAAAGTCTGCTATAAAATCCACCTCCTAGTTTGAAATTCTCTCTCTTTTTAAGTGTCTATTGCTTTAAAGGGAAACTCTCACCTCCAGTAAAGTTCTTCTTATATGACTCTTGCATGGCAATTAATGTTCAGTCCCTTTTCTTACAAATGCTGTATTGACGGAGATACAGGCTTTATAATTTAACTGCGTGAGGTCAGTTCAGGACACACAGCCTGTTAATCTTCGCCTCGTCCCCTCCGCAGTTGTTCGCCATTGCCTCCTCCTCCTCCTCTGACTGAGGAATACAGAATGTGACCTAGTGTGCACTCTTGCCAGTGAGAGCACTGCATCCTGAAAAATCAGCTGATGGCGCTTCTTCGCACACTTCAGGAAACTGGGTTGGAGTATCTATTGGAAGAAATCGGATCTTTCCCTTTCAATTCGGGCAAGGGCAGTACCTTTCTCACAGACACACACACACACCAGCACTGGCTCAAGCAGAAGATTTGGAGCATTCTTACATCACATTCAGCCAATATCAGGGAATTCGTATCCCTGCTGTGGCTCATGACATAATGCATCCCAGCAGTGCCTTGGGCTCTGCTGCACTTTCAACTTCTCCAGTCATTCTTCCTCACTCAACCTATCTGTACTGGTGCTAACCCGAATCAGGAGATCACTGAGATGGTGGATAATCAACAGCCATTTGTCTGCAGTACTGGCCTGGTTCATCATGATCCATCTTGTCATCCGCATGTCAGTTCAGGGTGAGGAGTGCACTTTCACAACCTGATGATTCAAAGAGTATGGATTGCAGAAGAGTCCACCAGGTCATCCAATTTCAATGAACTCCTGGCGAAGTGGTGAACACTTCGACACTGGCACAACATACATCTGGGCACTGTGGTTCAGATACAGACAATTGGTCAGTTGTGGCCTATCTCAGTTGACAGGGGTACCAGGAGTCCAGCCCTACTGAAACTTTACATGACCATATGTTCCTAGCCAAATAACGCCCTATTACATCTGTCAGCTACACACCTCAGAGGCAGTTTGAATCTAACAGCAGAGTTTTTGAGCCAGCAGCAGCTGCTTCAAGGGGAGTTGGTCCCTCAACCAGGAAGTCTTCCTCCAAATATCACACTCTTGGGGGTGTCTGGAAATAGACTTGATGACAACCTGGAATAACAGATGATACTGTTCTTCCCCTGGATCCAAGGGATCAAAGAGAAGCAGTCAATGCTCCCATCTAGCCATGGGATTTTCATCTAGGATACATACTTCCCCCAATTCCTGTTCTTCCAAGACTCCTGAAGAAGCTAAAATGGAAGAATGCTGTAGTGATCCTCATTGCTCCCTTCTGGCCCAGAAAGGTATGGTTTGTGGACCTTCATCAGCTCTCAGTGAAACCTCCCACCCCTCTTTCAGGGAGACTGGATCCTCTTCATCAAAGAATTACTTTTTTACCCCAATCCATAGTTCATCTCCCTGATGGCCTGCATGCTGAGTTGTAGCCCCTGAAGCCATTTTGGATGCAGTTATCAAGACCTTGCTGCACAGTATAGAGAAGGATACATCGCTACACAATCTAAAGATTTGGAAAATCTTCTCTATCTGGTGTGCTACTAGGAATATATCCCATGTATGCTGAAATTCATGTAATTCTAGACTTTCTTCATCAGGCTTTTGAAGCAGTTCTCTGGCCTTCCACACTCAAGGTTCAAATTGCAGCTCTGAAATCTTTATGGAATTCACCAATAGCTGATCGATTCACCATGTCGAAACAAAGGCCCAGAGTTCTCTCGCATGTAGCTCCATGGGACCTTCCTTTGTTGCTGAATGGTTGTCAGCCCACCCATTTGAACCCCTGGACTCTGTGCCACTAAAGTTTTTGACCCTAAAGATATTGTTTTTGATAGTCATAACCCCTGAGCAGTGGATTGTTGAGATCCAAGCTCTTTCGGCCCTAGAACCTAACCTGACTTTCCATTCAGATAGGGTAGTTCTTCAATTGCCTCCAGATTTCCATCCCAAGGTAGGATCTATTTTTCATCGCTCCAACGAAGTGTACCTGTCTACCCTTCACTCCAATCTGGATAGCAAAGATCTCATCCACATGCTAGATGTGCAAAGATATCTACACATATGTTTAGACAGGTCTCATTCTTGGTGGAAGTCATCCAATTATTTTTTTTTTCCTTCTTGTGTCCCTCTAAGTGTAAAGGGGCTACCAAGCAGTCCATTTCTCATTAAATTAAACAGATAATTTTAATTCCTTTTGAAGTAGCAGGGTGGATCCCCCTTCCTCATTTAAAGCTCATGCCACACAAACCATGGCGACATCATGGATAGAAATGGCAGAGGCTTCCATGGATAAAATTTGCAGAGCGGCAACTTGGAAGTCCTGAAAGCATTACCGCCTGGACCTCCTCACAGCTGAAGAATCACCCTTTGAGTGATGTGTTCTCCAAGCTGTGGACTCTTGAGGCCTGCCTTTTTTTTCTCTCTTACTTCTATATATGTGAGTTTCTTAGGATGACATGGAACGGGTGAATTACAAATTACCTGGGGATTCCTTTTCTTTTTTCAGTCCCAGGGCAGCACACAGATCTCTCACCTGTATAAATCTGATTTGCATGTTTTATGTGTCTCTTACCGGTTCAATAAAAAAAAAAAGGCAAGGTGGAGAAGAATTGCCCTTTTATAGAGTGGCCATTTAGAGATTTCCAGCACCTTTTCCTGTCCTTAGGGGCACAAGAAAATAGGAATACCCCGGTAAGTTGGAATTTTCTGACCTACAATATTACTACCATTTACCTATATGTGTGTCTAAGAAGTGATAGCTCTTAATTGTTGTTTGTTAGTGTTTCCTTTTAGTAATGATTATCACCTCTGGGTTACCTCAAGCAGGGGCACATTGCCTTGTTCGCTTTAAAGGGATAGTAATGTTTCACAATAAAAGCAGCTCCAATAAATCTTCATAGTATTTGGGCCATGGAGAGTGTTATTTCAATATTGTCAGAGTTGTAGTACAAGAGTAATTGAATGATAAAGTATCCTCCTCCCACCCCTTTTACTGATGTAACACTGCTCACCTCAGAGCAACAAGACTGTCCGGATGGATCACAGAGAGGGACAATCTTCAGTGATCATAAGGAAAAACCTGAAAAACCTGTCAAAGGGGGCAGGGGTTTTCCTTATGATCACAGTAAGAAGATTGCCCTTTGTTGTGAACTGTGTGGTCCCAGGACCAGATTCCACATCTGAGGGGAGGCAGCTTACACTAGGTAAAAGGGGTGGGAGGGGGATACTTTATCATTCAGTTAGTTTTGTACTACAACTCTGATAGCAGTGAAATAACACTCTCCATGGCCCAATTACTATGAAGATTAATTGGAGCTGCTTTTATTGTGAAACATTACTATCCCTTTAAAGGTTGAAGTCAGCTCATCTTTTGCTTTCTATACAAGACCTTCTGTGTACTATAGTTTGTGGATGATATGATTCTGAAACTGTTTTTGTGTCTTTCCTGCAAGATTCTGGCTGGAGTGCGACCTCATCAGAATGAAGCTGAATCTGAGTAAAGTGGTGGGGGGCGCCCGACTTGGAGTCATCAGTAGTCTTGGCAAGAATGGTGACAAGATCCTGGAGGTACCAGGTTGCCTGCTATACACAAAGACAGGTTCTCCTCCTCACCTTACCCATGACACTCTTCAGACCATTGAAGGCGTCCCTTCTGTGACCCACATCACACTATCTACCCTGTAAGTAACCTGCCATGCATCACAAAAGGGCAGGATGGAGATTGGTTGGGGGGGGGGGAGGAAGATGCACTAAGCTGTGATTGGAAGGAGATACGTGTAGAAGGCTTCTCAAGTGATCTCACTTCTCCAATTCCTGTGTAATTCTGTGGAGCCAATGCACTATGCTTTCTCCAACTTTGGAGATCATACTGCACTGGCTTCATAGAATAACATTAGACTTGAAGAAGTTATATCCTCTTTATCACTACTTAGTGCATCTCCCCCCAGGAGTTTAAGGAACAATAACACCAACTAACAATAACTCCCAATATATCTTAATCTGGGCAGAAAATCCAAATAGCCTCTACGAATGTATTTCTGAGTGGACCGTTCTCCAAAATTAATCTTTAATCTACACTGGATCTCATGTACGTGGATTCTTAAAGGGATAGTAAAGTCCCGAAAAAAGTCTAGGAGAAATGATAGGTACAATAAAAAAAAATACGTAATGCCCTTATTCCTATTTCTCAAACCGTTATGGTTTGAGAGATGTAATAAAATAAAGACCTCCGCTCCCTCCCCTTTCTGACTGACGGGCTGTAAAGCTGTCAGAGGCAGAATCTGGTCACGCGACTATAAGCGGCTCTTCAGGAGCGCTGTCATTGGGATATCTAACTATAATTACTTTAACGGTATGGTCTACAACGTGTGCTTGTAAACCAGGTACACATAATAGACCATTCTGATGAAGTAATTATACTTAGATATCTAGATGATATCGCTCCTGAAGAGCTGCCGTCTGGTCCTGGAAGCAGAATCTCATGATGTCAGCTATACAGCTGACGCACGAGAAGGGGGAGGGAGCAGAGGACTTTATTTTATTACATCTCTCAAACCATAACGGTTTGTGAGATAGGAATAAGGGCATTACGTATTTTTTTTATATTGTACCCATCATTTCTCCTAGACTTTTTTTGGGACTTTACAATCCCTTTAAAAACACATCAGTGGATGGAGCTTATGGTCACTGAGAACCAAAAAGATTCCTGTCTGATTCGATGAAGATGAAATCCAGTATTAATTATGAGCGACTAATCTACAAAGAATTGATTCACAATTACATTAGGATTTTCTGCTCTGATTAATGAACGTTTGGGGGGTAGTAGTAGTAGTAGTAGTAGGTATTAGTGTAAGGGAAAGTTAAAAAAAATAAAAATAGAAAGAAAGAAATATATACCAGAGCTTTCCATAGGATGGTGTAGCAACAGCGCCGCTGTACAATATCAGGCCATTGTCATACTGCACTGAAAAAATTCAGGTTTGAGCTGTAAAACATCTTTCAGCAGTGGGAGTATTTACAGTATAGATTTTTTTTTTATATACATATTAAACGGATAGTAATACTTCAAAATTACTATCCCTTATATTGAAGCCCTTTAAAAACTGAATTAAATGCCACCAGCGGCATCTCTCAAACCTTTATGGTTTGCGAGATAGCCACTTTTAAACTTCACTCCCCCCTGCCTCTCCCCTGACGTCAGCGTTCTTGCTGCAGCAGGGAAATCCCTTCTTTGAATCAAACGGAGGCTCTTCAGCAGAGCCAGATCTCGTTATAGAATTAACGAGCCTTCACTAAAATGGTCTTCTACGTCTGCTTGGTAACCAAGCACACGTAGAAGGCCGTTTTAGTGAAGGATCTTGTCTTCCATAACGAGATCTCGGCTCTGCTGAAGAGCCTCCGCCGGTCCCGGGACCAGATTTCCCAGCTGCAGCAAGAACGCTGACGTCAGGGGAGAGCGAAGTTTAAAACAGGCTATCTCACAAACCATAAAGGTTTGAGAGATGCCCCTGGTGGCATTTAATTCAGTTTTTTAAGGGCTTCAATATAAGGGATCTTATTTTGAAGTATTCCTATCCCTTTATGTTTTGCAAGGCTGCACAGGAACCAGTATAAGGAGGGAGGGAGAGAGAGAGAAAAAAAAAATAATAATAATAAAAAAATAAATAAATCCATTGATTTAAATGGGGCTTTCATCCCATGAATTCTAGAGAGGTCTCTAATGTTTTGCAGAGATAGTAATGGCACAATATAAAGTCATTATCCTGTTTTATACTGCACTGTACAAGTGTAAATGTCCATATAGTTCTCCCTTCCGGTCCCTTTTCCCTACATCACTCTTGTCCCCTCAGATCTGAAAACTGGTCTCTTGACAGGACGGATCACCATGCAGGACAATACTGTATAAGGAAACCCTTGATAAAGGGGAGCACTATTTTCCTTATGCTGATACAATATTGTACATCACTGCGATCTGTCCGGACCAGCTTTCTGCTCTGAAGAGAATGTAAGTGACATAGGGAAAAGGAACGGGAGGAGAGACTTTAAAGAGGAACTCTCACTTCTATTAAAGTACCTCTTATTTTAAAGTTCTATCTTAGCTAATGTTCCATCCATTTTTTTATGTAATGCAGTCAATGCAAAGATATAACCTTTTAAAAATAAGCGGGTGACATCAGTCCAGGGCAGGCTGCAGTATAGCTCTGTTCAGCAGCCTGTCAATCTCTTCCCCTCCCCAGTAGCGCCTCATTTTCACCACCTACTCTGATGGAGCCTTCCTCTGTGTGATCTGGAGCACTCTCATTGACAAGAGAGTGTTCCAACCCACATGGTGGAATCCTCCATCGTCAGAGGGGGTAGGAACAAGCAACTACTGGGGAGGGGAAGAGGTGAAGAATGACAGGCTGCTGAACAGAGCTATACCGCAGCCTGTCCTGGACTGATGTCCCCGGCTTATTTTTAAAAAGGTTATATCTCGATATTGACTGCATTACATTAAAAAATAGATGGCACATTAACTAAGATAGAACTTTCAAATAAGAGGTACTTTACTAGTGGGGAGAGTTGCCCTTCAAGCTAAAATTACCAGAAGACTACAACGATATGGACATTTACCACTGTACAGTACATTATAAAAAAAGTATAACGAATAATCCGAATTAATCCGTTCTATATTTGGGAAAGTTTATTTGTTGGACTACGGCATGCACGTGCATACATAGACACTAAAGTTTCCTCGCCTCCCGCACTCGCCCCCCACACACCACGCAGTCAGGTCTGTGCTCTTTCAGGACAGACCTGTAGATGCTGCGCTCCCTCGTTGGCTCTTTAGTATTACAGAGCGCTGGGAGATGACATCATCTCCCAGCGCTCTGCATGAAGGGAAGACCGAGCGGGACCTCCAGCAGCTACAGGTCTGTGCCAAAGGAGGCACATACTGACCTCTCCTGCCACTGGACCACCAGGGAAAAGACAGGAAACGGACACTGGGGGGCAATGTGGATCTGATGGGGGGCAAGATGGAGATGATGCCAATGTAGAGATGATGGGGGGCAATATGGAGATGAAGGGGAAAATGTGAGGGTAAGATGGAGCTGATGGGAGCAATGTGAGGGTAAGTTGGAGCTGATGGGGGAAATGGGGAGCTTATGGGGGCAATATGGAGCTGACAGCGGTCAATGTAAGGGCAATATGGAGCTGATGGGGGGCAATGTGGAGATTAGGAGCATTGTGGAGATGGCCAATGGGCAGGGGGCTTCAGATTTCTGTGCCTACAGGCTCCTGAGCTGTAAATTCTTTTCTTTTTTTTTTAATATATATATTTGAATAAATAATTATGAGAAGTGCCGTTTTTTTTCATTTGAGCCCCTGTCCCCCAAAATGTCTGTGCACGTCCCTGGACTACGGTGCATTTGGTTTGCCCGAATTGGTCCAGTTCTTCTATAACTGTTTCATGGCATTAACCTTGTCTGACATCTTTCCTACAGAGCGGAACATCAGGAGGTTCTAGAAGAGTACAAAGAAGGGGCTGCCAAGTTCGCAGGTGAGTACAGGTAGAAAGGAGAGGGACAGTTGTACTTAGTGGTGCTTACTTTATTGGCACGTGTTTTTGCAGAGTTATTACAGTTTAAACCATTGTTTGTGTCAATGTGTAGTAAATTTGCCCTCAAGTGGCCAGATTTCAGACAGCTATTCTTTGGGAGAGGTGAGTCGCTGACAAAAGTTTTTCACAGAATGTGATAGAAATTGCTGAGTCACTTCCTGTCAGTTTGAAATGCCAGGAAGTAATCTCCCTGCAGCTTTGATTCTAGAGAATGTTACTGTTTTGAACTGTTGTAACTTTTGAATAGAACAACTACCAGCAGTGGGAATGTGCAAAACACTATAGCGTATGTTTTTTCATAAAAAAAAAGTACAGGGCCTAGATGCAATAAAATTCATTGAAGGCTAAAAATGTCGATGTCCTGTCGGAGCAGTGTAGAAGGCACATTGTCAGTATTCAGTAAAGTGTCTATGATGTTACATCACCATCAGTCCAACAAAAACATGCCCACATCGACATCAATCCAACAGGTTTACGGATTTTCATTCATCACATTGACAATGGCCTATTTCCATATGGAAACGAGGCACAGTGAGACGCTTTTTATGCAAGGGGGGTGTTGATATGTTAATGTGACACTTTAATGCATTCAGTAAACTCTGATAGCAGCCTCTGATGTTGAAGTTCACAGTCTCAGCTTCACCTACCTGAGGCTTGCGAAGTTGGGATCTCCCTGTACTTTCCTATGCAGTAACAGCAGGGAGGCCTGTGACCTGTTGTCAGTGTGGAAGGGAGGACATCCCTTCACACATCACCAACACTACGACAATTCTAAAGTTGTACAGCATTCTGTCTGCTTCCCTTCTTGGCCAGTAGGGGGTGTAAAGAGAAGGCTTTCAGCACCATGGACAGTACAGAGTGCCATAGGGATGTGTATTGCTCACCTCTGTGGCACTCAAAGGGTTACAATAAACAAAAAGATTACACCAAGCACTACACAATTATCCCCTAACCTATGTATCATATATTATACATGTTGTGACTGGGAACAAGAACTGAGGAACAAAGACTGGGGGTCATGCAGCATCTATGGGGACTTGTGGCTACCACTCCCCCCCAGCCTTGTTCTCTTGCCCAGTGGTAGCCATAGAACCCCATATTCTCTGTTTGGCCCCCAGACTTGTTCCTTTGACCACTGGTAGCCACATATCCCCATGTACACTGTCTGACCCTCTCCAGTCTTTTCCCCTTGTCCACTGCTAGCCACAAATCCCCATGACCACTGCTTGGGCAAGAGAAAATGTCTGGGGGTGTCAGGCAATGTATCTGGGGCTAACACATAATGGTGTTGTTCCCTACATTATAGAAATCTGCCCCTCTTAGACATATTAACTTCGCCCTTAGTAATTCGACATATATTGCTCCCATTCTACATATTTTCTTTATTTGACAGAAACTGCACTTTATCCAACATACACTTCCCTTTATTTGACACTTAACCCTTTGAGTACCAGAGAGGTAGCAAAGCATTGCTTTACAATGCATTTGCTACCCCTCTAGTACTCAAAGAGTTAATAGTTAAGGTATGTGGCTGCATACCTTGTCTGTATGTGTATAGGTTTGTTATGTGACATTTTATTAAAACAAATATAGTTAAGACCTCAAGGTGGGGGGCATCAGGACCCCTCCTGACACCCCCTTCCTAGCATGGATCACCTATCCAGTAGGATAGGTGATCCATACGAGTGACAATTGCTGAAATTTTTAATGAAGCACATATAACCTACGTGTAACATAGGTTATATGCTCTTTATTTTAATAGAGCTTAATTTCAGACCTTGAGTGGAGCATCAGGACCCCTCCTGACACCCCCTTAGCATGGATACTTTATCATTCAATTACTCTTGAACTACAACTCTGACAGTACTGAAATAACACCAAGGCCCAAATACTATGAAGGTTAATTGGACCTGCTTTTTTTTTTCTTTGTGAAACATTACTATCCCTTTAATACATATCCATCTGCTTAAAACATAATACTAAACATATTCAGATATGCTTGTGGTTTTTGAGGACAAGATTATTATAAAACAATAGAGGTAACATTTTCCTGTTAACCCTCAGAGTCCCTTAGTTGCATAGGTGATGAAGTTGTAAAAGATCAAACTATCAAGTTCAACTTTTACCGTACCTGAAGACAAGAAAAAAAAAATTGAAGCCATTTCCGGTTTTGCCTAAAGAGGAAAAAAGTCCTACCTGTGTTTAAACAATTTGTCATATTTCTCTATATTGGTTGACAAAAGGTTAAAACAATAACCTGTCTGTTGTGCAGTTGTTTTGAATAAGATACTTTAATGACGTCTGAGTGATATCGGTGACACAGATTATCTGCCTGTGACCATGTGTGGTTGGAAAGTCTTGACACTTGCAGGAAATGATCTCAATAATATCTGGTCTTGTTCTGTTTTCACTTGTTACTTTCAGGTATGCCCGACGCTGTGCTGTATTGCTCAATGCATGATCCAGTTACACCAAGCCCTACAGGGTTTAACACCAATAAGGTAACTTACTGAAGCTTAGTATGCATTATCAAGGTCAGGACACTGCCCTGACTGGAGCAAGTCTTCTTATCATATAGAAATCAGTCAATTTTACACCTTTATGGAAGTGTTTTTTTTTTTTTTTTTTTTTTTTTTTTTTTTTTTGTGGCCTGCTAAGCCTTTGAATACCAGAGGTATATATAACTTATTGTGATGCAATTCATTGCACAACTCTGAGGTGCTAATAGTATTACATGGAACTGTATCTATAGGAAAAGTGACTTTTTCTCTTTAAAATGTCTTGCCTAGGTAGGAGTCCATCATACAGCAGTCAGGTGTATCTATATAATTACTATGTGTAACAGAAGCACTTACCTACGTAGGAGTCCATCACACAGCAGTCAGGTGTATCTATATAATTACTGTATGTAACAGAAGCACTTACCTAGGTAGGAGTCCATCATACAGCAGTCAGGTTTATCTATATAATTACTGTGTGTAACAGAAGCACTTACCTAGGTAGGAGTCCATCTCACAGCAGTCAGATGTATCTATATAATTACTGTGTGTAACAGAACCACTTACCTAGGTAGGAGTCCATCATACAGCAGTCAGGTGTATCTATATCATTACTGTGTGTAACAGATTCACTTACCTAGGTAGGAGTCCATCATACAGCAGTCAGTTGTATCTATATAATTACTGTGTGTAACAGAAGGACTTACCTAGGTAGAAGTCCATCATACAGCAGTCAGGCGTATCTATATAATTACTGTGTATAACAGAAGCACTTACCTAGGTAGGAGTCCATCACACAGCAGTCAGGTGTATCTATATCATTACTGTGTGTAACAGAAGCACTTACCTAGGTAGGAGTCCATCACACAGCAGTCAGATGTATGTATATAATTACTGTGTGTAACAGAAGCACTTACCTAGGTAGGAGTCCATCACACAGCAGTCAGATGTATGTATATAATTACTGTGTGTAACAGAAGCACTTACCTAGGTAGGAGTCCATCATACAGCAGTCAGGTGTATCTATATAATTACTGTGTGTAACAGAAGCACTTACCTAGGTAGGAGTCCATCACACAGCAGTCTGGTGGACTCTTACTTGTGGGTAAGTCCTTCTTATTGTTGGCTGCAGGGAATCTGTGTCATGCTGACAATATCTCCCTTTTTCCTTCTTCGTCTCTCCAGACGGTGTCACTGTGGGGAGGAGGCGGACGTTTGGAGATGACGTCCCAGAAATTCATATCTGCTCAGCGAGCCCTGCGGGCAGACTGGTTCCAGTGCCTGTCTGACGGGGAAGTAATGCCTGGGGGTAATTCAAAGAAGAGAGCTAAGAAATCCGTGGACCGGTCCCTAGCATTTTTAGACGAGTGTCTTCAGCTCATGTCAGAAAATGAGGTGGGTTCTCTAGACGGTGGAATAACAGAAGTGGAGTGCAGATTCAGGGCACAGGTTACACAAGACTTCACTATGTATACAAGCAATCATTATGTATTGAAAGGGCTTTCTAATGTAGAACTTGTGCAGGATAAAGCAGACATCTATATATCCTAGCTGAAGAGAGAGTTCAGGCGTAGTTCTCTCTGTGCACCGAATATGGTCCGAAATCGGAGCGCCCCGCTCCGTTATCAGCCGCGGTGCAGGCAGTGTGTACTGCGCATGACTGCAGCTCGTGCAGCCGTCTGTACTGCGCATGATAGCTTCTGACAAACATATATTAGCAAATTATTATATAGGATATATTTATATATTATATACAGTGTCTTTTTAAAGGCATGTAGATCCCTGAACAATTCTCTAATATTACTCAGTTACAAATGGTACAGTAACATTTTTTTCTGTTTGATATTTTATTTTAATACACTGAAACTCAAAACCAGTTTTCTCTTGCATCCTATTTGGAACACAGGGACCATGGGGTAAAGTTCCCTTACTCCAGTAAGGCACTTCAAAAAGAGATGGTAGTGATGTTTGAACATAAATGCAGATTTGATTATTCCTCGCGGTTTTTGGACCGTGTAGAACGTCATTACCATTTCGTGCGATTTTTAATTTATGAGTAATTCAATTATAAAGTCTCCCCCTTTCACCCCTTTTACCTATGTAACAATGCTCCCCTCAGAGCAGCAAGTCTGTCCGGATGGATTGCGACGAGGGACAATCTTCAGTGATCATAAGGAAAACCTTGCCTCCTTTATCAAGGGGAGGCAGGGTTTTCCTTATGCTCACAACCAGAAGATTGTCCCTCGCTGTGAGCTGTCTGGTCCGATGACTGTATTCTAGATCTAAGGGGAAGCTGCTTATAATATTTAAAGGGATAGTAATACCTGAAAATAAGTTTATTTTATATTGTAGCCCTTACAAAACCATGAAAAACGATATCAATTTTATCTCCCAAACCTTTATGGTTGGGGAGATATTCAGAAGTAAAATTTCCCCTGGAGTGACGTCATTGCTCCACCCTTCAGATTTGGAATCCGGTCCCAGGACCGGCTGTGCCTCTCCAGAAGTGCTGAGATCACCATCTTTAAAAATAATTTCTTAATTGGAATGGTCTACAAAGTGTGCTTTCAAGCCAGGCACACTTTGTACACAGTTCCAATGAAGTAGTTCTTTTCAAAGATCGTGATCTCGGCACTGCTAAAGAGCTGCCGGTTGCTATGTGGACCGGATTCCAAATCTGTCCACTAGATGGCAGACTTGGCTGAGGAAAAGTGAACTTTACTATATTTTACATATGAATATCTCCCAAACCATAAAGGTTTGGGAGATAAGACTTATATCATCTTTCATGGTTTTTTAAGGGCTACAATATAACATAAACTTATTTTCAGGTATTACTATCCCTTTAAAAGGGGGGGGAGGGGAACACATTACAATTCAATTACTCATGAACTACACATCGTACAGAATTATATTAACGCTCTACATGGTCCAAATATTATGAGTAATAATCAAAGCTGCATTTATGTTCTAACATTACTATCCCGTTAAGGAGGAGAATCCTCTATCCTCCTCCAACTTTACCGCCAACCCCTCGTTTTCAAGTGATCTTTATGTAAGCTGGCACTGTGCTTAGATTTTAGACTTTGCTTAGATATGGGGTAGTATAACCCTTTAATGCCCCATTACATGGCTTCCCTGGAGTTAGATTGTCCAATTCACAGGTGTTTTTCTGGACCATTTCCCTGTGGAGGTGACATTATTATAAGTCTGTTCCTCACTACTGAACTTCTCTGAGGTTCTGCACTTTACAATAGGAACCAGACTGGCGAGTTAACCATTTGAGTGCTGTGGTCCTGTTCCTAAATGCCTCACTACTTTATTGGCACACACTAAGATGTGATGTTCCTGTCTAATTTGCAGTCAATCCTACTTTGTCTCCTTACATCCTATGTTTATAAAGGTTGCTACTGTTATATATAGGTTTTTTATATAGTTTTTTTTTTGTTTGTTTTTTAAACTTGGCTTTCTCCATCTCCTGGCTTGAGGTCTTATATTTCCCTTTAAAGGGATAGTAATACTTAAAGTGTAAAAAAAAAAATATGTTGTAGGGTTTATCCCCCTGAGTAAAACAAGAGTACTCCAACTGCTGAAAGGTGTTTCATTCAAAAGTTATTAATTTTCAAAGTTGAATTTTTTAGGTGCAATATCACAGTGGCCTGAAATTGTACAGTGGCGCTGTTGCTACACCATTCTATGGAGATTTATGGTCCCGAGACCACAGCTGTCCATAGGATCGTGTAGCAACAGCGCCACTGTACAGTTTCAGGCCACTGTGATATTGCACCTAAAAAATTCAACTTTAAAAATTAATAACTTTTGAATGAAACACCTTTCAGCAGTTGGAGTACCCTTGTTTTACTCAGGGGGATACACCCTACAACATTTTTTTTTTACATTTTAAGTATTACTATCCCTTTAAGGTTTTTTTTTTTTTTTAACATTTCATGATGTCTTTAGGCATATTTTAGACTTTTTTCCTTTATTTTGTTTCCTTTTATGGTGCATGGCCTCTTTAAGAACAGGAGCCTGCACGGTGACCATCTCTGTTACATAGAGATTAATGGAAGGTTTTCTCTAAACAGGTGGAAGTTTCTTTTATCTTGTGCTGGTCTTATCCATTTACAGGCAGAGATATCTCTTAGGGAACTTACAATCGAGAAAGGGAGGATTTGCATTACGTCTGTTAATGCGTGTGGTTTTGCTCTTGCTAAGAAAGAGAAGGAAATCTTTCTTAAAGTTGGAAAAAAATCAAATCAGATTTTATTTATTTATTTTGTGACTCTCCAGAGAAGAGTCTTTCTTTTATTACAAGAAACCAAATGCAATTTAAAGTAATGTACAAAACGGTCTGATCACATCACAAGCTAACTGGTATAATAGTTATTAAAGCGGAACTACCATGTCACAAAATGTTTAGCTTAACTAAGTCCCCTTCTGGCGACTAACTGCTTAGAAGCGCTAGTCGCCAGAATTATTACCTGATTTAATAGATATATGCGTTATTCCCCAGCTGTCAGTAGCACGCAGCGCGGACATCTTGCCAGAATGACGTCCGTGACCCTGCTCTGTCAGTCCCAGCCGGGTCTAGGAGGCGTTCATAGAATAAATCCTATAAAAATGAATATACCCCTGAAATCATCTATTTAGAACATTAACAAGAGATATTTTATAGGGATTCAAAACAATTAATTTATTTAAAGGGATAGTAATGTTTTATAATAAAAGCAGCTCCAATTAATCATCATAGTATTTGGACTTTGGAGAGTGTTATTTCAATTCTGTCAGAGTTGTAGTTCAAGAGTAATTCAATGACAAAGTATCCCCTCCCCCCCCCCCTTTTACTGATGTAACACTGTTCACCTCAGAGCCGAAAGGTGGTGTCCAGATGGCTTGCAGAGAGGGACAATCTTCAACATAAGGGAAAAACATATCAAGGGTGCAGGGCTTTCATTGTTCTCACAGTAAGAAGATTGTCCCTTGCTGTGATCTGTCTGGTCTGTGGCACAGATTCCACGTCTGAGGTGAGCAATGTTACACTAGGTAAAAGGGGCGGGAGGGGGATACTTTATCATTCAATTACTCTTGAACTACAACTCTGACAGTACTGAAATAACACTCTCCGTGGTCCAAATACTATGAAGATTAATTTGAGATGCTGTTTTTGTGAAACATTACTATCCCTTTAAGTTTATCTCCTGCGACAAACATCCATGTATTAAAGGGACATCTTGTTTAGAGAAAAAAGTTCTGGAGGTCTTTTGATGCTTAATCTTTACAATTCTTAATCTACATTGCTTCAAGATTATCTCAGCTGATGTCCTTGTGTTTTACATATGACTTATCTTTGTTGATGCCGGAATGGATTCTCTTGGAAACAGATTTTGAGGATAGACAAAAAAAATTATAGAACTGATATGGACTTCTCCTGAACAAAATGTCAAGACTGTGGGAGGTGATGCTGGAGGAGAGGACTGGAAAACAATCCTATAACATAAGGTGGTAGAATGCGTCGCTCACTGTGAGCGTAACCGCACATGTGCAGTAGAGACTCTCTACTGTGCATATGTGGTTTCTCACACAGGGAGCTTCGCTGTGAGCCGTCTAGAGCTCCCCATTAACCCTTTGAGTGCCAGAGTGGTATGCAACGCATTGCGTACCACTCTGGCACTCAAGGGGTTAAGGAGCAGTGCGTTCGGCGAGTCTCTACTGGGCATGACTGCAGTCATGCACAGTAGAGACTCGCCGAAGGAGGTGCCCCACTCCGGACGGCTCACGTCCTGTCTCTGCTCCCTGCTCTGGGGCAGCAGCCGGGGCCGCTGGGTGTTTGTATGGGGTTGACTCTTTGTAACAAATAGGTGATTTTTGAAAGAGGTTTCAAAATCATATATATATTTAGTAGCTATTTTTCATTTCCAAAACTAGTTTATGAGATATTTGGGAGGGAGAGTAGTGTGGAATGTTAGTGTCTGGCTGGTAGGGAGAGTCAGGTGGGAGCGTAGTGTGGAATGTTAGTGTCTGGCTGGTAGGGAGCGTCAGGTGGGAGGGAGCGTAGTGTGGAATGTTAGTGTCTGGCTGGTAGGGAGAGTCAGGTGGGAGCGTAGTGTGGAATGTTAGTGTCTGGCTGCTAGGGAGAGTCATGTGGAGGGAGCGTAGTGTGGAATGTTAGTGTCTGGCTGCTAGGGAGAGTCAGGTGGGAGCGTAGTGTGGAATGTTAGTGTCTGGCTGCTAGGGAGAGTCAGGTGGGAGAGTAGTGTGGAATGTTAGTGTCTGGCTGCTAGGGAGAGTCAGGTGGGAGCGTAGTGTGGAATGTTAGTGTCTGGCTGCTAGGGAGAGTCATGTGGAGGGAGCGTAGTGTGGAATGTTAGTGTCTGGCTGCTAGGGAGAGTCATGTGGAGGGAGCGTAGTGTGGAATGTTAGTGTCTGGCTGCTAGGGAGAGTCAGGTGGGAGAGTAGTGTGGAATGTTAGTGTCTGGCTGCTAGGGAGAGTCATGTGGAGGGAGCGTAGTGTGGAATGTTAGTGTCTGGCTGCTAGGGAGAGTCATGTGGAGGGAGCGTAGTGTGGAATGTTAGTGTCTGGCTGGTAGGGAGAGTCAGGTGGGAGCGTAGTGTGGAATGTTAGTGTCTGGCTGGTAGGGAGAGTCAGGTGGGAGGGAGGGCAGTGTGGAATGTTAGTATCTGGCTGGTAGGGAGAGTCAGGTGGGAGCGTAGTGTGGAATGTTAGTGTCTGTCTGGTAGGGAGAGTCAGGTGGGAGCGTAGTGTGGAATGTTAGTGTCTGGCTGGTAGGGAGCGTCAGGTGGGAGGGAGCGTAGTGTGGAATGTTAGTGTCTGGCTGGTAGGGAGAGTCAGGTGGGAGCGTAGTGTGGAATGTTAGTGTCTGGCTGGTAGGGAGCGTCAGGTGGGAGGGAGCGTAGTGTGGAATGTTAGTGTCTGGCTGGTAGGGAGAGTCAGGTGGGAGCGTAGTGTGGAATGTTAGTGTCTGGCTGGTAGGGAGAATCATGTGGGAGGGAGCGTAGTGTGGAATGTTAGTGTCTGGCTGGTAGGGAGAGTCAGGTGGGAGGGAGGGCAGTGTGGAATGTTAGTATCTGGCTGGAAGAGGCAGGTGGGAAGGAGAGCTGTGTGGAATGTTAGTATATGACTAATAGGGAGAGTCAAGTGGGAACAAGAGCAAGTGGGAAGAATAATAATGTGGAATGTTATTATCTGGCTGTTCAGGGTGAAGCAAGTGGGAAGGAGAGTACTGGGGAATGTATTTGCCTGGTAGGGAGAGGCAGGTAGGAGGGAGAACAGTGTGGAATGTTAGTATCTGGCTGTCAGGGAGAGGAAAGTGGGAAGGAGAGTAGTGGGCAATGTATCTGGCTGGTAGGTAGAAGCAGGTAGGAGGGAGAGCAGTGTGGAATGTTAGTATCTGGTTTGCAGGGACAGGCAGGTAGGAGGGAGAGCAGTGTGAAATGTTCTTATCTGAGAGGCAGGTAGGAGGGAGAGCAGTGTGAAATGTTCTTATCTGAGAGGCAGGTAGAAGGGAGAACAGAGTGGAATGTTGGTATCTGGCTGTCAGGGACGAGGCAAGTGGGAAAGAGAACAGTGTGGAATGTTAGTATCTGGCTGTCAAGAAGAGGTAAGTGGGAAGGAGAGAAGTGGGGAATGTATTAGGCTGGTAGGGAGAAGCAGGTAGGAGGGAGAGGAGTGTGGAATGTTAGTATCTGCCTGGCAGGGACAGGCAGGTAGGAGGGAGAGCAGTGTGGAATGTTCTTATCTGAGAGGCAGGTAGGAGGGAGAGCAGTGTGAAATGTTCTTATCTGAGAGGCAGGTAGAAGGGAGAACAGAGTGGAATGTTGGTATCTGGTTGACATGCTGCCAGTACTCTCTAATGTAATCAAACTGACAAATATATAAAACTGAATATCCCTTAAAACTGCTAACAAAATCACATACGCGTTTAAAGAAAAGAAAAAAGACGATTCGTCTTTAAAGCAATGCCATTTTTCATTTAATGCAGTTCGTTTGACCCAAATTGCTTCTATTTTTTATTGTTTATATGGCCCTTGTGTTTCCAGGTGCTGAAGCAGAGTGTGCTGATTGGAGCTGTGGAGGGAGGAGACCTGCTGGATGAGAGGCTGAGGTCTGCCCGTGAGACAGCCAAGAGGCCGGTAGGAGGATTCCTGCTGGATGGATTCCATGGGGGCTCCATGAGCCGCGAGACCAAGTTATCCCTGATCTCCGCTGTCACCGCAGAGCTACCCGAGGACAGACCCAGGTGTGCAACAGGTTATGTGCTGAAAGAGAACTAATAATCTCCTATTTACCTTATTATGGACAGACACTCCAAATGGCCCCTATGAATTTTGTTTACGAATTGTTCAGTCCTAGAGGCAGACATGACAGTTTCCAGCAGGACCACAAGACGGCAAACTCATAGTAACATAACATAGTAACCTGTTAAAAAAAAAATAATAGAAAAAACATTGAAGCCATTTCCCATTTAGCCCCAAGTGGGTAAAAAAATTCCTTCTTGACTCCAAATGGAAGTCAGATATTTCCCTGGATCAGCATCCTATCTGCATTGATGCCAACTGTCATAATTCTCAATATTGTTCTGTATTCTATAGACATCCATTACTTTTTTGAAAGCAGTAACATTATCTGCATGTACAGCATCCTGAGGCAAAGCATTCCATAGCTTTACTGCCCTTACTGAAAAAAAAAACCCTGGCCTTTGTTTTAGTCAAAATAGTTTTAATGGATGACTCTGCTCATTGCACATGGTAAAATTTACCCTTAAAGACCAAAGGGGTGTGCAACACATTGCTTCACTATGCTCTGTGCTCCCATCTGATCATTAACCCTTTGAGTCCCAGCTGGAAAAGTGTTCAAATAATGTCCCGAATTCACAGAGGTTGCATTTATAGGGGGGATAGGGACATAATCTTATGCATGTCTTAGGTTAAGCATGCAGGTTATTCATAACAGTCTGTATCTCTGTACTAAACAATGGTAAAAATATGTAAAGTATAAAAATACAGATATAAAAAAAGATGTTATACTCAGTTTAGATTTTTAACTCTCTAAACATTAACCCCTTAAGGGGATAGTAATGTTTCATAATAAAAGCAGCTCTAATTAATCATCACAGTATTTGGACTTTGGAGAGTGTTATTTCAATTCTGTCAGAGTTGTAGTTCAAGAGTAATTCAATGACAAAGTGTCTCCCTCCCACCCCTTTTACTGATGTAACACTGCTCAGCCAGATCAGAAGGGAGGTGCCCAGGTAGATTGCAGAGAGGGACCATCTTCAATTAAGATAAGGGAAAACCTGAAAAACTTGTGAAGGGGGCAGGGCTTTCATTGTTCTCATAGGAAGAAGATTGTCCCCTGCTGTTATCTGTCTGGTCTATGTACTGCAATCCACATCTGAGAAGAGATGACTTACACTAGGTAAAAGGGGCGGGAGGGGAAACTTTGCATGTGAATATCTCTCAAACCATAAAGGTTTGAGAGATATGACTTATATCGTTCTTCATGTTTTTTTAATGCCTATAAAATAAAGATAAAATGAAGTATTACTATCCCTTTAAGCATGCAGGTTATTCCTAACAGTCTGTATCTCTCTACTAAATAATGGTAAAAATAAGTAAAGTATAAAAATACAGATATAAAAAAAATGTTATACTCAGTTTAGATTTTTAACTCTCTAAACATTAACCCCTTAAAGCAGAACTTTCACTTAGTATAAAGTTGCCCTCCAATAATTAAAAATGTGACGACTAGCTTCATTATACTTCTATTACCTCTCAGAAGTGCCGGTAAATTAATCCTTAGTCTTCGAAGACCAGAAGCCAGGTATCGGCACAGACATCTTGTCTTAGAGACGCCTGCCCTGTCAGTCCCGGTCTCCTTTAAGAGGCATTTCACTGTGCCATAAGGCACCGGAAAGGACTGACGGCGCAGGCTCACAGACAGCACTAACCTGCCCGTCAGTCTCCGAAAACTGAGGATTACTTTAGAATCTGGCACTTCTGAGAGGTAATAGCCGTATTATGAAGCTAGTCGCCATATGTATAATTATTGGAGGGAGACTTTATACTAAGTTCCGCTTTAAGGACCCTGGATGATCCTGGCACGTCATGGGTCCAACATGCGATAAGGACCCATGACGCGCCAGGACCGTCATGAATCTCAGGGCTCCCTGTGAGGCTGTACTCCGTTCAGGGAGCATTGGATAAGAAAAAAAAAATGCTCAGTTGTCCTTAAAGGGATAGTAATGTCATAAAAAAGTATTAACTATATGGTATATGCAATTAAAAGAGAGTACTTGCACTTATTCGTATCTCTCAGACCATTATGGTTTGAGAGATATAGGAAAATAAAGTTCTCTGGTCCCTCCCCTTTCTGCTTGATGAGCTGTAAAGCTGTCAGAAGCAGATTCAGGTCGCTTGACCAGATGTGGCTCTTCAGCATCGCCGATATAACGATATCTAAAGATAAATACTTAATTTGGAACGGTCTACAAAGTGTGCCTGGCTTGCAAGCACACTTTGTAGACTGTTCCAATGAAGTCTTTATTTCTAAATAGCGTGATTTCAGCTCTGCTGAAGAGCCTCTGTCTGGTCAAATGACTGGAATCTGCAGCTGTCAGCTAGATGGCAGACTTGAGTAAAACAGCCAGGAAAAGGTAACTTTAGCAAGTTATATCTCTCAAACCATAAAGGTTTGAGAGATAAGACTTACATCGATGTTAATGTTTTTTTTAATGTCTACAATATTAAATCAACTTAAAATTAACCAATACTACCCCTTTAAGTGCCGGCTTCGCATGCGCAACCAGTCCTTAAAGGGTTAAGGTTACCATGTGCTGTGAGCAGAGTTTGATGTCCTGCTACCAATTGTCATGTCTACCTCAATCCAGGCACAAGGTCAAAATTCGTAGGGTCATTAGGATTTTCTGACCACAGTAAGGTAAGTGGGGAGCTATTACTAGGAGGTGTTGGTTCTCTTTTAATTCTCTTGCAATCTGAATAAACCCCTCTCCACTCTTTATAGACAGTTCTGTGGCTCTTCTTACATCATTATGGGCCGTGAATAAGTAAGACATCAGTTTTGTTGCTCGTCATCAGATTCCGTAAGAAATGACCCAGTCTGACCACCAGACTTCTTCCTCTTAACAGGTTCATTCACGGTCTTGGGAGGCCTGATGAGGTTCTGGAGTGCGTGGAGAGAGGGGTGGATCTGTTTGACAGCTGTTTCCCCTACGAGGTGACGGAGCGAGGCTGCGCCCTGATGTTTAACCATCGATACCATCCGGACCCCGAAACCGCAGGTGCTCTTCAAAGGAGAGAGGTCCCAGCAGGCTCAGATAATACCCCATTACCCGATGGTATTTGTGTGTAAACTTTAACTTTCAGAAGGTTTCATTAATTCAGCACTTTTGGGAGTCAACATATGGCTTTCCAGATGGTGCTGGACTTCAGTTCCCATCATCCTCAGTTAGCCTTTGCTCTCCCTTTCCTTTCCCAGACTGATTTTTCCATTCAGTTCTATAATTTCTTTTCTCGCAGTTCTTTCTCTCCTCTCTCTTCCTTTCCTGGGTTCATAAGTCACAAAAGCAAACATGGAGCAATTTTGGGTCAAACCAGCTACAATTTTGGAGACCAAGAAAAATTCCCTTGATTTAAATGGTTTCCAGTAATTGATTCTCATTGTTAATTGAGGAATTTGTATATCGCAATGCGCTGCAGACATAGCTAGCTCTTATGGTGTTAAATGTTCCATTAATATTTTTATTTGTTACCTCTGGTCCGTTTGGTTTGTTCCACTTTAGTCTATAAAAATATGGGCCCTCGATACCACATGTCTGCCTCCGTAGGTGTCCTTGTGATCGAGACATCACTAAGTTTGCATAACACTTGTGTCCACCATATGCAGTAACAATGAGGAGAATGTACTATGTAGCAATGGATTCATTCTAGGTCACGTCAGTTGTTTGATGGAGGTAATATAATTTCCCCAAACTCACACTGATTTTAAATAGAGATTTGAAACCTTTGATTCCTAGAGAAGATCTCTCTAGCACTCAAGAGTTTAAAAGCTCAATTTAAATCATTGTAAATTTCTATGTCCCCTTTGTTTCAGTTGATTTAGTCCTAGAATCAACCCAGTTAATATTAGTACATCGTCCCCAATGCACCATTAACCCTTTGAGTGCCAGAGTGGTACGGAATGCATTCTTTACCACTCTGGCACTCAAAGGGTTAATGTTTGGGAGCTTATCGACGTATTACGACAGGACATGCCCTGGGCTGGCAATAAAAGTCAGGATTGTGATCCTGAGACCTGCAAGTTACGTCCCTTTAGCAAGTTCCTAAAGGGGTCATAAAATGCCACGAACCCAGGAGACCTGGTTCTTAAAATTTTACTAATAGCTACTAAATTTTAGGTGGTATATACGTATATTTTTATCACTATAGCGCCAACGGGTTTACTTAGTGCTTTACAGTTGTACGTTTAGTACAGCGAGGATACAGTAAGTGCGGCAGTTAAGTAGTGATACAGACAATTATCATAAGGGGGAACACTAGGTTAGCATACATTAGGATAGGAGATCCCTACCCCGTAGAGTTTACAATCTGGGATTGACTGTACTTCCATATATACATTCACACCTTCATGGTCTCTGAGATCACCTAGCTGGCTTCTAAAAATGCTGTCTGGTCCAACGCTGTTTTGTTCACCCCCCTCCCAAGTGCTTAGCGATGGTTCTGTCTGTTTTCCTTCCTACAGTTTTGGAAAAGAGTGAGATCTCTGATGTAGAGAGGAACGGGGACGTTGGAGCGGAGGGCGAGGAACCGGATACAGAACGATCGGAAATGACTACTTTTGAGATCTGCCTGAAGGAGAAAGGGTACCTTGTGTTTTCATAGGACTGTGTTTATTATAGCAGCGTCTCTCTTCATTGACAGTCGGGTCTCCCATGCATTGCTTTGGAGAACTCTGTAGTACCCAAAGGCTTAAACGAGCAGTAACATTATGGAAACCTACATGTTAATAGACCTTTTCCTGCTGAATAAGACAAGGGTACGCCTACTGATGGGTGGTGCTTTATTCAAAAGTTATAACTGCTGAAACTCACAAAGTGACAGCTGCTTTTTTTGTCACACCTCTTGTTTCTTAGTTACCCTTTGTACAGTTGATGTGTGTACTGCTTTGCACACTTACGTATTTCTCTTATCACAGGTACCGTGAAGACTTCAGACCCTTGTTACAGGGCTGCACTTGCTATTGTTGCCGCAACCACAGTCGCGCTTATGTGCACCATCTCCTGATGTCCAAGGAACTGCTCGCTGGGATCCTTCTTATGATTCACAACTTCCAGCATTATTTTAGCTTCTTCCAGTCTGTGCGAGGGGCAATAAGAGACGGAAAACTGAGCGTCCTGTCTGAGATGATTAGGAGACAAGCGTCTTGAGAGCCGAGCCGGATAGAGAGTTGGAGAATGATCACACGCGTGTTGTCTGCGGGACGCAGCACGGTTCGCTACAATCAAGCTGCCTCCGTAGTGACTTTGTATTATATACCTCCTTCTTGTGACTCCAGCACATTTCCATTATGTTTCAATCATGGGGAAAAATCTTTTTATACAGACTATTAAATATGGCCACTGATTTGTCTATTTAAAAAAAACTCTCTTCACTTTTCAGTTCATCAATTGTAAATTCTCTCTCTTAATACCTTGAGGAGCAGAGTCAGTGCTTTTTACACCTCGGTAATAATTGTGGTATTCATACACACATTTCTAGCAATGAGAACTCTCGTTCGGGCACTGTGGTGCGTTGTTGTGACCATGAATTGTTGGTTATGGCCCTAAGTACACATGGCGCATTCCTAAGGGGGTAGTCAGCTGTTCCCTCTCCAGCTGTTGGGGGTATCCTTATGAAATGTCGCCCACTATTGGGCAACCAACCAAACGGCACATTAAACATGTTGCCGGGAAGAACATCGCAAGCTTATGTGTGACTCATCAGAATGTCGACACATAGGCTTAAGTGTCGAGTAGCCTCTCGTTGCTGTAGTCACATGTTGCATTTGCCGGGTTGAATTGTCCGTTTACAGTACAAACCTGTAAAAATAGAAGAATCAAGAAGATGATCATAGTTGCTATATCTTACCAGCTCCAGTTATCACAGTAAGAAGTAAATATATGTAGCTACATGTGTATTGCAAATACACATTTGCCAGGTTGACGTGTGAGTCCCACCGCTGTGTGCGTTAGCTTCTGCCACATGCTCCATGAAGACGTTCCTGCACCAGTTGGCAATCAAGCGGATGAGATGTGCTGTGTCTCTGAATGTCTTCACGGCCACACGCACCATGAGCCTGTGGCAGGAGCTAACGCACGCAGTGGTGGGCAACATTTCCATAGTGAACCGCTGTTGGGTCCCACAATGCACTAGAATCCCAGCCAGCCATTGGAATGTTGGGAATTGTAGGCTGCAGCAGCCACAGAGCTGGAGGCGTATTCATCCCAGACTTGGGAATAGGCCATATGTGCTAGGGGTCCAAGGTTGGGGTGGGGGGTTCAGCTGTGTTCTCTCCAGCAGCTGTTGGGGTCCACAACTCCCAGCTTCCCCAGCAGCAAATGCCTAACTTTGGATGATGGGAGGCGTTGGCCACAGCAGGTAGAGTGTGCACAGCAGAATACAGCCTCTATTGGATCGTACGTATGGCCTATTCTCAGTCAAGGGGGCTCAGCCTTGGGCTCCATCACCGTAGAGGCATACAACTCCCAACATCCCCTGCTAACCACTGGCTAGGCAGGAAGTTGTCGCTCCCAACAGCTGGAGAGCCCACAGTTCAGCACACCCTGACTTTGGGCCTTCGTACAAATGACCTATTCCTAGGCCAAGGTGAATCTATCTGTGGGCTTCCCTGCTGTTTGAGATTACAACTCCCAGATAGCCATTGTCTATTAACCCTTTCAGTGCTTTGAAATGCATTGGTTACCAGTCTGGCACTGAAAGGGTTACTGATACTCAGGAGCGCGCTCTGATAATAAATGGATATCAAATAAATATATGAATGAGGTGGTAAGGTATGAAAATGTATTGAACAACTAATCCCATAGATAAAACTAAAATATGTTATAGTGCAAATAAAACGGGTATACCTGCCATGCTTATATAGATATAAATATAAAACAATTTACAGTAGTAACGGGGATACCTGCCATGCTTATATAGATATAAATATAAAACAATTTACAGTAGTAACGGGGATACCTGCCATGCTTATATAGATATAAATATAAAACAATTTACAGTAGTAAAATGTGGCTCATATAGCAATACTCAAAATATCCCGATACATGGAAGAACACAATAGTCTCTTGAAAAAATGTAAATAAATGTTACTGAACGCTGTAGTTATAACTGGTTCTGTCTGAGGGAGTAGATCTGGCCTTCCTCTGTGTGCAGACAGGAGTGTGCTCACAATCGCCCCGTCTATCCGCTCTATTGCCAGATTGTTCTATCACATATCCTCTCCTTTACTCCTTATTATATAATAATTCACTAAAACGTGTGTAATGAAGCAGCCATGCACAGTAGAGACTGCCTACGCCACGGCTGATACAGAGTGGGGTGCTCCGAAGGAGCAGTGTCTACTGAGCATGACTGCACCGCGACCGGCTGGCACTGTATCAGCCACTGAGTGGGCAGTCTCTACGGTGCATGACTGCACCGCGACCGACTGTCACTGTATCAGCCGTGGTGTGGGCTGTGTCTACTGAGCATGACTGCCCTGTGACCGGCTGGCACTGGATCTGCTGCAGCATGGGTAGTCTCTACTGAGCATGACTGCCCTGTGACCAGCTGGCACTGTATCAGCTGCGGTGCGGGCAGTCTCTACTGGGCATAACTGCCCCACAACCGGCTGGCACTGTATCAGCCGCAGCATGGGCAGTCTCTACTGAGCATGACTGCCCCGTGACCGGCTGGCACTGTATCAGCTGCGGCGTGTGTAGTCTCTACTGTGCATGACTGCACCGTGACTGGCTGGCACTGTATCAGCTGCAGCGTGGGCAGTCTCTACTGTGCATGACTGCACCACGACCGGCTGGCACTGTATCAGCCGCAGCATGGGCAGTCTCTACTGAGCATGACTGCCCCGTGACCGGCTGGCACTGTATCAGCTGCAGCGTGGGTAGTCTCTACTGTGCATGACTGCACCACGACCGGCTGGCACTGTATCAGCCGTGGCGCAGGCAGTCTGTACTGCTCCATGACCGGCTGGCACTGTATCAGTCGTGGCGCGGGCAGTCTCTACTGAGCATGACTGCCCCACAACCGGCTGGCACTGTATCAGCCGCGGCGCGGGCAGTCTCTACTGAGCATGACTGCCCCACAACCGGCTGGCACTGTATCAGCCGAGGCGTGGGTAGTCTCTACTGTGCATGACTGCCCCGTGACTGGCTGGCACTGTATCAGCTGCAGCGTGGGTAGTCTCTACTGTGCATGACTGCAACACGACCGGCTGGCACTGTATCAGCCGTGGCGCAGGCAGTCTGTACTGCTCCATGACCGGCTGGCACTGTATCAGCCGTGGCGCAGGCAGTCTGTACTGCTCCATGACCGGCTGGCACTGTATCAGTCGTGGCGCGGGCAGTCTCTACTGAGCATGACTGCCCCACAACCGGCTGGCACTGTATCAGCCTCGGCGCGGGCAGTCTCTACTGAGCATGACTGCCCCACAACCGGCTGGCACTGTATCAGCCGAGGCGTGGGTAGTCTCTACTGTGCATGACTGCCCCGTGACTGGCTGGCACTGTATCAGCTGCAGCGTGGGTAGTCTCTACTGTGCATGACTGCACCACGACCGGCTGGCACTGTATCAGCCGTGGCGCAGGCAGTCTGTACTGCTCCATGACCGGCTGGCACTGTATCAGTCGTGGCGCGGGCAGTCTCTACTGAGCATGACTGCCCCACAACCGGCTGGCACTGTATCAGCCGCGGCGCGGGCAGTCTCTACTGAGCATGACTGCCCCACAACCGGCTGGCACTGTATCAGCCGAGGCGTGGGTAGTCTACTGTGCATGACTGCCCCGTGACTGGCTGGCACTGTATCAGCTGCAGCGTGGGTAGTCTCTACTGTGCATGACTGCACCACGACCGGCTGGCACTGTATCAGCCGTGGCGCAGGCAGTCTGTACTGCTCCATGACCGGCTGGCACTGTATCAGTCGTGGCGCGGGCAGTCTCTACTGAGCATGACTGCCCCACAACCGGCTGGCACTGTATCAGTCGTGGCGCGGGCAGTCTCTACTGAGCATGACTGCCCCACAACCGGCTGGCACTGTATCAGCCGAGGCGTGGGTAGTCTCTACTGTGCATGACTGCACCGCGACCGGCTGGCAGTGGCACTGTGGCCCGTTCAACTAGTGTGTGTGTGTGTGTGTGTGTGTTTGTATATGTATATATGTATGTATATAATATAATATAGAGATAAATAAATGTGATGAGTCGGGGCTCCTCTGAACACATGTATAGTCCATATAGCGGTAGAACTGGTAAAAAATAAGGAGCAGGTTTCTTCTCCCCCGTGTCTTCTTTGGGACTGCACTATGTGTCCTGCCTCCTCCGTATGATGGAAAGTGTCAGTAACCTCACAGCGGGCTCCAGGTGTATGTAAATATGCCCAGTCAATTCACTTCAAACTCCAATATTTTAACCCTTTGTATATCAGGTAGACTGATATTGTGAATGTCGGGATGAGTATAAAAAAACCTGAATATATCTATATAAAATATTCAAGACCCCGACGTGTTTCGTACTGTTTATTAGCACTTCCTCTGGGAATTTGTATAGACTATTACTGTGTGTTGGATACCCCTCTAGCGCTCAGAATTAAGTGCACTCTAGCACACTTGTCTCCTATCTATGGAGGAAGCATTAACTGCTGCATATAGTCCAAATAAAGCAGTACCTTTCAGATCCCTTCTCCTTCCTTGCTGAAAGTGGTTTTCTCCCTAATCAATCTTCTGCTCTGTGCAGGTACCTTAGAAACTTTATATAGACAGCAGAATAGTAGAAAAACACTTTCAGCAAGGCAGCTGCTGCCTCACTAACTGTGGCCGTCAATGCTTTCTCCAAAACTATGATGGGATTCAATGTACTTTTGTAACAGAGCACTCACAAGAGTGATATAAAGGTGATACGTTTTAATGGATAAGAAATGGAGTCTTGGTATCATATGTAGCCGTAGGAGAGTGTTTGGGCTCCAGTGATCATCAATCTGTGCGGTTTGATATAAAGACTGAGTTGTGCCACACTAAAACAAAGGCTCTAGATGTTAGAACGGCTGATTTTTCTAAAATGGAAACATATATGTCAGTCTTTAACAGCTTGGTGATCTTTAGATGGAGTCCAGGAGAAATGGGATTATCTAAAATGTGTTTTACTAAACACAACAGAGCATTGCATTAGACATGTCAGGAAGGGTAAAAGAAAACCACTGTGGTACTCCGCAAAAGTAGCAAATATAGTAAAGGAGAAAAAAGCAGCATTTAGTAAATATAAACAGACACATAAGGAGAAAGATGGGTATCGGTACAAGGCTAGGCTTCAGGAGGCCAAATGCATAATTAGATGTGCCAAAGCACACACAGAGGAAAAAATCTCCCAGTCAATAAAAAAGAAATAAAACATATTTTGTATATATATATGAGCTTGACTTCCTGTCAGGCTGGTTTGAAAGTCACTGGAGCCCAGGATCAGGGGTGTGCACATTTGTATAAGTGTGCCACTAACAGGAGGCTGGAGGGACCAAACCTGCTGGAGAGTAGGCTTCAACACAGGGGCTACTTGAGGAGACAGAGTTTACAGGAGAAGGTGGAGGGATTGAAAGCAGCAAAGCAACAGAATAATCTGGAGCAGTCTGACCAGAGGACTAGGATGCCAGAGTACACAGTGGTCAGTAGCCTTGACAGGATGCCAGTGGTCAGTAGCATAACAGCGGTCCAGGGATACCACAGGTCAGAGTGGTCAGTAGCGTAGCAGAGGTCCAGGGATACCAGAGGTCAGAGTGGTCAGTAGCGTAGCAGAGGTCCAGGGATGTCAGAGGTCAGTAGTATAGAAGAGGTGTTGGATGCCAGAGTTCAGAGTGGTCAACAATAGCAGGATGCAGGAGCTCAAATATAATAATAATCCTTTATTTATATAGCGCACACAGATTCCGCAGCGCTTTACACTCATATTGGTTCCTGTCCCCATTGGGGCTCACAATGTAAATTCACCTATCAGTATGTTTTTGGAGTGTGGGAGGAAACCGGAGTACCTGGAGGAAACCCACGCAAACACAGTGAGAACATACAAACTCATTGCAGATGTTGTCCTTGGTGGGATTTGAACCCAGGACCCCAGCGCTGCAAAGCAACAGTGCTAACCACTGAGCCGCTGTGCTGCCCTGCAAACAAACGTGATCAGATAAACACATGGACCAGAATAACTGAGCCCAGAGCAAGGGGCATTCTGGGGTTAAATAGGGACCTGTTGGTGCCTTTTTAGAGGTAAAGCCCACCCACGTTCACCTTGACTCCTGAGTGACCATCCGGAACACTGAGCAGCCGCCTTCCCACTTCCTGGTCGGCTGCTGATGACAGGGCCTGGTGTGACACATGCTCCAACTCGTCACATGAGTCAGCACGTACCTCCATTGCAAGGGGACGCTCAACCAGGCAGCAACATCACCCTTAGCAACCGGAGGACTGGGGAACGAGCCGCTCAGCTGGAGGAGCCAAAGGTGAGCGGAGCTTACACGAACAGTCCTGACAGGACCCCCCCCAGATGCACCCTCCAGGAGCATGGAGGAGCTGGATGGGATGGATGCAAATGGTGAAAAGACCGAACCCTGATGGGAGCATGAATACCCATAGTGGGTTCCCAAGATCGTTTTTCAGATCCATAAACTTTCCAGTGGATTAGGTATTCCAACCTCCCCATATGCAGGCAGGAGTCCAGGATTTCCTGTACTCCATATTCTTCCTGACTGTTAACAATCACATGAGCAGGAGAAGGTGTTTTTTGACCCGGAAAACTAGGATCATGCCACGGTTTGACTAGAGAAACATGGAAGACAAGGTGAACATGCATATCAATGGGCAGTATCAGGAGCACTGCAGAGGGATTGCTCATGCGGTCTACCTCAAATTGTCCCCTAAATGGAAGTCCAAGCTTTTTGGAAGGACAAGAGAGGTGGAGATGAGAGGTGGAGAGCCACACTCTGTCTCCAGGATGATAGGCTGGAGCCACGGAATGGTGTAATGTTTGTATCTTCTTTGAGCATTTAACAAGGTATTCTTGATAAGGCTGTAGGTGTGGAGCATAGAATGCAGACATGTGGATGCACTGGGAACAGAAACTGGTACTGGAGAGTTTGAGAGTATAACTGGGTGAAAACAGTAATTAGCGTAGAAAGGCATCATGTTAATGGATCGGTGGATCTGATTATTGTAGTCAAATTCTGCCAAAGGAAGTAAACAAATCCAGTCATCCTGTAAGTGAGTAGTGTAATATCTGATATACTGCTTCAGAGACTGATTCATACTTTCTGTCTGTCCAGTGGACAGTGGGAGATAAGGAGATGAGAGAGACCATTGTACTTGCAGACCACTAAAGAAAGCAGACCAGAAACGGGATGTGAATTGTGATCCTCGATCTGAGATGAAAGTTTCGGGGAGGTCATGGAGCCGGAAGATTGTGCCTATAAAGAGATGAGCAGTCTCTGATGCAGATGGAAGACCTTTGGATGGAACGAAGTGTGCCATCTTCGAGAACCTGTCTACTACCACCATGACACAAGTATGCCCTTGTGAAGGAGGGAGATCGGTAATAAAGTCCATAGAGATGCTGGACCAAGGATGGTCTGGGACAGGTAAAGGTTGAAGCAGACCAGAGGGTTTGGCATGGAGACTCTTGGAATGAGCACAGATCTGACAAGAGGCTATGTAGTATTCGATATCCTTGCTTGCATCTGGCCACCAGAAGGTTTGTAGAACCAATTCTTCTGTCTTTTTCTGTCCCCCAAGACCAGCTAAAGGTGAGTTGTGTAGTAACTGTAGGACCTGTAAGCGAACTGAAGGGAGTACATAGATTTGTCTCTCATGCAGAAGGTATCCGTCCTGTTGGGTAAGGTGGTTTGGAATAAGGGATGATTGTGTGTTAGATAGGTCTCGGATACGGTCCCAAATGGAAGAAGAGGTGGCTAGGAAATGGCTCTGTTGCAAAACAGTCTCAATTTGTTGTGGTGGTTCTGTTTCAAGACTGATAGTACAAGACAGAGCATCTGCCTTACCATTCTTCAAGCCAGGTCTATATGTGATGTGTAGCCTAAAGTGGCTGAAGAATAACTCCCACCGAGCTTGGCGGGGCGAAGCTGACGAGCTGTGCATAGATATTCCAAATTGGGGAGGTCGGTGAAAATTATGACAGGATGTGTGGCCCCTTCTAATATGTGCCTCCATTCCTCTAGAGCTTGTTCTGTCTCCAACATCATAATTATGTTCAGAGTTGGTTAGGCAATGAGAACAGAAGGCTACTGGATTCAGTTGCTCCCTCTCGCCTTTTCTGGGAGATTACTGCTCCTACTGCGAATTGGGAGGCATCAACCTCAACAATAAATGGTTTTGCAGGATCTGGAAGACCAAAGACAGGAGCGGATATAAAATGGGTCTTGAGCGAAGAAAAGACACATTGGGCTTGTTCGGTCCAGGTGAAGCTCACATGCTTCTTGGTTAACTCAGTGAAAGGTCTCACAATGTGAGAGTTTTGGATGAATCTTCTATAAAAATTGGCGAAACCCACAAATCTCTGGACTCCCTTCTTGTCCGTGGGATGTGGCCATTCTACTATGGCAGAAACTTTTTGGGGGTCCATCCTCAGACCACTGGGTGATAGGATGTATTCCAGGAATTCTACAGTGTTCGCGTCAAAAACACATTTTTTCCAGTTTTGCGTATAAGTTGTGTTGCCGGAGTCGAGTAATAACCTTCTGCATGTGCACCCGATGTTCTTGCGGTGTGGAGGAATAATTGAGTATGTCGTCAAAATAGACAACTATGAAGCCATCCAGATAGACTCGGAATGCATCATTCAGAGAGTGCTGAAATGTGGCTAGGGCAGTGCAAAGGACGAAGGGCATGACGGTGTACTCAACGTGCCCATATCTGGAAAGGAAGGCCGTCTTCCACACGTCGCCTTTGCAAATTCATAGAAAGTTGTAAGCCCCCTGTAGATCCAACTTGGAGTAAACATGAGCGGAGCTGAGTCGATCTAGTAAGAGAGATCAAGTCAGAGATCAAAGGCAGGGGCTAGCCATTCTTTACTGTGACATTGTTTAATTCCCTGTAGTCCACACAAGGCCACAGTTCTCCATCCTTCTTTCCTACAAAAAAGATCCCAGCTCCTGCTGGAGAGGTTGAAGGGCGGATGAATCCTTTTTGTAGGTTCTCATCGATGTATTCCTTTAACACTGTAATTCAGGTTCTGATAAAGGTTAAATCCGACCAAAGGGTATAGGAGCTCCAGGAAGCAAGTCAATAGGACAGTCGTATACCCTATGGGGATGGAAGCACGTTTGCCCATTTTTTCTCAAACACATCGGAGAATGAGGAGTAATGAGTAGGAATGATAGGAGTTCCTCCGTTGGGAAGAGCGCTCTCCACAGTTAGAGGAAGAGTTCTTGGTGGAAGGAGGGAATCTGACTTGCACTGGGAAGAAGAGAAGGTAAGGGTATCTGAACTCCAGTCTATAGTTGGATTATGGAGTAAAAGCCAGGGCAGACCAAGGATGAGTGAAAACAGAGGAGACTGGACAACATCGAATCGTAACATCTCTGAATGCTTGGATCCAAAAGTAACAAGTAGGGGTATGGTCTCTTCTGTGACTGGACCCAATTTCAGTGGGCTTCCATCCCCCACTTGAATGTATGCTGGAGAGGATTTTTGGGAGACGGGCATGTTGAGAAGGTTGACAAAGTTGGCGTCGATGAAGCATCCGCTAGCCCCAGAGTCGATCATGGCTTACACGAAGACTGGGTCCTCACTCCACTGTAAGGAAAGAGAGACAGAAAGACTAGGTGTGGTTGCTTCTGTGGGCAATTGGGTTCCAGTAGTGGTTACTTTTGGATCTTACCTCTAGATTGGAAATTGCTCCAGGCTTTTTTTTGCCTTCCACTGCATCAACAGGTGTGTTTTTGGCATGGGCTGGACTTAGAAACATAGAATTTGACGGCAGATAAGAACCATTCGGCCCATCTAGGCTGCCCATTTTCCTACTGTAAAAACCTCAAACCTTTTTTTCCCTTATCATAATTGAAGATTGTCCCTCTCTGCAATCTACCTGGACACCTCCTTTCTCATCTGGCTGAGCAGTGTTACATCAGTAAAAGGGGCGGGAAGGGGATACTTTATCATTGAATTACTCTTGAACTACAACTCTGACAGAATTGAAATAACACTCTCCAAAGTCCAAATACTATGATGATTAATTAGAGCTGCTTTTATTATGAAACATTACTATCCCTTTAAGTGCAATCCACCTCAGATTTTCCAGGTATTTAAGGGGACAAAGTGTCTCCCATCCCACCCTTTTTTCCCTATGTCATTCTGCCTTCCCTCAGATCTGAAAGCCGCTATGTTGTGTCTATCAGTATAAGGAAAGCTGTCCCCCCTTGACGGAGGGCAGGTTTTCCCTCATATCGACACAATTGTCCCTCATCGCAATCCATCTGGACCAGCTTGATGTTCTGAGGAAAATCAGTGTGACGGACAGAAAAGGGACAGAGGGTGACACTTTAATATAAAATAATATGACGACTACAATGTTATGGACGGTTTGAAAGGTACACTTTATTATAAAAAAGTATACTGAATAATTGACCTTGCCTTAAAGGAGCAGTAAACTTTTTTTTATGAAAATATATATATTATAGGGATTTTGCTACAGAGTAAGATAGGGGTACTCCCACTGTCAAGAGATTTATATTTCAAGAGTTATTACAGTTTAAATCTATGTTTTTTTACATTAGCAGTGCCCTCTAGTGGTCAAATCCTAATGAGTTTTCATGTTAGATTCTAATGGAGAGGAAAGTCAGAGACATAGTTCTCCATAGAATGTGATAGAAACTGCTGAGTCACTTCCTGTCAGTTAGAACTATCAGGAAGTAAACACAGTAAATTCACTTCCTGTCAGTTAGAACTATCAGGAAGTAAACAAAATAAATTCACTTCCTGTCAGAACAATCAGGAAGTAAACACAGTAAATTCACTTCATGATTATTTAAACTGCTATAAATTTTGTATAAAACATCTGACAGCAATGGGCGTGACCTTATTTTATTCAGCAGGAAATGCTCTGTAAAATATGTTTTCATAAAAAAAAGTTTACTGCTCCTTTAATATCCAAACATCACTATCCCTTTAACTGACACACCAGTATTATGGCTACCGACTGATTGTCCCAAGAAAATGATAAGAATGGATAATAAAAGGCAAAAAACACCAGATGAAGCTCATATAGTCCAATTATTCAGTATAATTCTGCCTGTATTTGAATTAATGAAAGCAAGGAGTCCGTAGTGAAGATGACAGACAGCTTTGTGATGTTCTGTTAGTTCTGGCTACCTTGTTGTGGATGAATCCTGACATCTTCTTGCACATGTGCTGAAAGGGATAGTATTGTTTCACAAAAAAGCAGCTCAGATTAAAGGGATAGTAATGTTTCATAATAAAAGCAGCTCTAATTAATCATCATAGTATTTGGACTTTGGAGAGTGTTATTTCAATTCTGTCAGAGTTGTAGTTCAAGAGTAATTCAATGACAAAGTACCCCCCTCCCGCCCCTTTTACTGATGTAACACTGCTCGGCCAGATCAGAAGGGAGGTGCCCAGGTAGACTGCAGAGAGGGACAATCTTCAATTAAGATAAGGGAAAAAGCTGAAAAACTTGTCAAGGGGGGCAGGGCTTTCATTGTTCTCATAGGAAGAAGATTGCCCCCTGCTGTTATCTGTCTGGTCTATGGACTGGATTCCACATCTAAGAAGAGATGGCTTACACTAGGTAAAAGGGGCAGGAGGGGAAACTTTGCTTGTGAAGACTTATACCGTTCTTCATGTTATTTTAATGTCTACAAAATAAAATAAAGATAAAACGAAGTATTACTATCCCTTTAATCTTCATTGTATTTGGGACATGGAGAGTGTTATTTCAATACTGTCAAAATGACAAAACCATAAGCATTCATGAATAGATGCAGTCACCATATCAAATAATTTATAAACTGGATGATAGAGCAATATATAAACTTGTGACTAAACCAGCCACCATAAACAGGTGTTCAGTGCAAGGTGTTAGGATTGTATTGACCACACAAGCAAATCAGTACAGTGGGCGTGACCAGCATATCTGATATGCCCCTGCTTAATGGGAATCCCTCCCCTGAGTAGACTAGGCATCTCTTAATGATGAAGTCTTTTCTTTTGATATCAATAGCTTGGTAGGTGGATAATGTGCAGTGGTGTTTTCATATTTGTATACCTAGTCAAGAAAACAATAAAAGATATTTCATTACCAGAATTGATGATTATCATCTTTTTTGCAGAATTGTCATTATAACAATCAACAAAGAAATAAATGATTCAATATACATGTTTTATAGTTTCACTTAAATCAGCACGAGACATTCAGTTTGGTAATTGTGACAATAAAAGCCGTGTGATCTTGTGTCAATATAATACATACTATTGTAATCATCAGACTCAAGCTGTGAGTTTTCTAATAGGATCGCTGCTGCTAGGAACACAATGTATTTAATCTCCCCATTAATGGCTGTGATATCTTTCTAGTGTTTAAAATCATATACATAAAGAGCTTTTATAAGTATACTCATGAAACAGCCTGGTGTGTTTAAGTTGCAAAGGACAGTCATTTGTCCTTGAATGTTTCAGATTAAAGGAGAACTGATGCCTTCTATTAATAACCCCCACACACACACGCCCACACCTTCCATCTCACGGAACAGTCTCTTGATTAAGATGTCTCTCCACGGAAATATACGTCCCTGGAAACTTCCCCTAAAAGCCTGCCCACTTCAGGGTTGCCGGCTCCAACTGTAGTGTATTATAGAAATTATTCTCGCCATCTGAAGATGTTATTAGTTGTGAAAATATGTAATGTAAGTCAATAAATGACTGACCAACATAGTGCTTCTGTTAATGGGAATTGGGACAGGGGAATTGCTGTTGATGTAGTATACTCGGATTTTGCAAAAGCCTTTTGATAGAGCCCCTCACAACTGGTTACTGATTCGGTTTGGGTGGTGTTATCTGTACATGGATTGAGAACTGGTTAAATGATAGATGGCAGAGAGTTGTTGTAAATGGAACCTTTTTCTGATTGGCCTAAAGTTATAAGTGGGGTGCCACAGGGTTCAGTCCTGGGACCAATGCTTTTTAATTTGTTTATTAATGATCTAGAAGTGGGAATTGAAAGTAGCGTCTCAATCTTTGATGATGACACTAAGCTGTGTAAGGAAAACATACAGAGCACTGCAGATCTCTCTAGCATCCAACAGGTTAAATGATAGCCTGTAAAGGTGCAGGGTAATTGAGATTGATGTGGCCACACCCACAATTCAGAATGTGGGTGTAGCCAGCACAGCTGAGGCACTGCCCCTTAATAGTTGCCTACTCTGCAAATCCAGCCCTCGTGACTTTTTCAATGACCTGGAGAATTATTCTGTAAGTGCATTTTTATTTTGTGTGTCAGTTATTTCTGAAGAATAAACACTGCTTTTAGATTTTGTCTTTTTGCTCTCCTGTTTTTCTGTAGCCAATGAAATGTATTTGCTATATGGTCCTCATTGGCTGGAGGACCATATAGCAAATACATTTCATTGGCTGGCTGGACTGGTGCGTGTTGCTCCATTCCGGGACTCTTTGTTGTTCCAGTGGGGGTGACCAGGGACGCGGGACACAGACCTCCAATAAGGGACAGTCCCAGGCATTCTGGGACATGTGATCACCCTATACCCGGATCAGTCACAGAACCCCCTACAGCCCCCACGATGTGGACGGGTTGGGAATCCTTGTGTCAAAAAGGCTCCAAATGACCAGACTGGCCCATGGGGATTTTGGGGGTCTTTTAGTGGGCCACCTTTTCAAGTATATTCTGTACCTAGAGTAGCTCAGAACTGTAACTCACCTCTACCACTGTCCTCTGTTTCATATCATACAGTATAGCGGTGCTGTTCCATGTACTCCATCTTTACATATACTTCCTGGTTATGGTGCAGTTGTGTGGAGAACAGCAGGCCCTGGCTATATGTTTCTACTGGGCCCCAAGCTCCCTGATGGCATCCCTGGGGGCACCTGTTATTATTAATAGCCTGCGAGAGAGATGAATAATAAAGTGTGTAGCAAATAAGAAGAATTGACCGGATGGTTTGCAAGTGGTGACTGAAAGAAAGCGAGAGAAGGACATAGTATTGTGGATGTAGAGGGCTGGGACCACAAGAGAAGGCTGTCATTGCATTCACCTATTAAATCTACTACGCTTAGATATTTCTCACTAGTCCGTGGCGTAACAATAGGGATTGCATGGTGGCACCTGCATCATAACAGGGGCCCGGCCTCCCCTGCGACCCCACCGTCTGGCGCCCACAACATTCTGATAAGCGGATCTCCCTCCGGCACTCTAGTAATGCACATCGCTGGGAGATGACATCATCTTCCAATGTTCTGCATTATGAGAGGATGGAGCGGGACCTCCATCTGCATTCTCCATAGAAGTCTGTGCAGAAGGAGGCACAAAACTGTCCTGCCACGCCACTGGACCACCAGGGAGGTAGGAGATTGGCAATTTGAGGGCAATGTGGAGATGGGGGGCAGTGTGGTGGCAATGTGGAGATTGGAGAAAATGTGGAGATGGGGGGCAATGTGGTGGCAATGTGGAGATGGGGGGCAATGTGGAGGCAATGTGGAGTTGGGCGGCAATGTGACGGCAATGTGGAGATTGGAGAAAATGTGGAGATGGGGGGCAATGTGGTGGCAATGTGGAGATTGGAGATAATGTGGAGATGGGGGACAATGTGGTGGCAATATGGAAATTGGGGACAATGTGGAGATGGGGACAATGTGGTGGCAATATGGAAACTGGGGACAATGTGGAGATGGGGGACAATGTGGTGGCAATATGGAAACTGGGGACAATGTGGAGATGTGGGGCAATGTGGTGGCATTTGGAGATGGGGCAATGTGGTGGCAATGTGGAGATTGGAGACAATGTGGAGATGGGGGGCAATGTGGAGATGGTGGGCAGTGTGGTGGCAATGTGGAGATTGGGGACAATGTGGAGATGTGGGGCAATGTGGTGGCAGTTGGAGATGGGGGGCAATGTGGTGGCAATGTGGAGATTGGGGACAATGTGGAGATGGGGGGCAATGTGGTGGCAGTTGGAGATGGGGGCAATGTGGAGATGGTGGGCAGTGTGGTGACAATGTGGAGATGGGGGACAATTTGGAGATTGTGGGCAATGTGGTTGCAATGTGGAGATGGGGGGCAGTGTGGTGACAATGTGAAGATGGGGACAATGTGGTGGCAATGTGGAAATTGGGGACAATGTGGAGATGGGGGCAATGTGGAGATTGGGGACAATGTGGAGATGTGGGGCAATGTGGTGGCAACTGGAGATGGGGGGCAATGTGGTGGCAATGTGGAGATTGGGGACAATGTGGAGATGGGGGCAATGTGGTGACAATTGGAGATAGGGCAATGTGGAGATGTGGGGCAATGTGGAGATTGGGGACAATGTGGAGATGTGGGGCAATGTGGAGATGGTGGGCATTGTGGTGGCAATGTGGAGATTGGGGACAATGTGGAGATGTGGGGCAGTGTGGTGGCAGTTGGAGATGGGGGGCAATGTGGTGGCAATGTGGAGATTGGGGACAATGTGGAGATGGGGGGCAATGTGGTGGCAGTTGGAGATGGGGGCAATGTGGAGATGGTGGGCAGTGTGGTGACAATGTGGAGATGGGGGACAATTTGGAGATTGTGGGCAATGTGGTTGCAATGTGGAGATGGGGGGCAGTGTGGTGACAATGTGAAGATGGGGACAATGTGGTGGCAATGTGGAAATTGGGGACAATGTGGAGATGGGGGCAATGTGGAGATTGGGGACAATGTGGAGATGTGGGGCAATGTGGTGGCAACTGGAGATGGGGGGCAATGTGGTGGCAATGTGGAGATTGGGGACAATGTGGAGATGGGGGCAATGTGGTGACAATTGGAGATGGGGCGCAATGTGGTGGCAATGTGGCGATGGGGGACAATGTGGAGATGTGGTGCAATGTGGTGGCAATTGGACATGGGGCGCAATGTGGTGGCAATGTGGCGATGGGGGACAATGTGGAGATGGTGGGAAATGTGGAGATTGTGGGCAATGTGGAGATTGTGGACAATGTGGCGATGGTGGGAAATGTGGAGATTGTGGGCAATGTGGAGATGGGGGGCAATGTGGAGCCAATGTGGAGATTGGGGACAGTGTGGAGGGGGCCAGTGGAGATGGCCAATGGGGGGGGGGCAGTGTAATTGAGGGAGGGGGCAATGTCGTCTGGGGGGCCATGGCAATTCTTGCACCGGGGCCCGGTGGATTCTAGTTACGCCTCTGTCACTAGTGCTTTGATCTATGCATCATGATTTGTGGCAGTATTTAACCCTATTTCTTAGTACATCAGACCCTCGGTTTTGTTATTTGAATATCCTATAAAGCTATAGATATTTATCTTGAGATACGTTTGCACTCTGAAGGCTGTCCCCTGTTTCTGCTTGTGACATTTAATGAGCCTGTCATCGCCCGTGTACGGTGGAAGTTTGAGGTTTGCTTTGGTCATGTGGTTTCCTGACTGTAGTGAACTGGCCAGACGTGCATTGTATTTATCTCTCACATCATCCCTGACACTTCATACCTCCGATGGGTGTTGGGGCCCTTGCATTAATCTCAGCAGGTCATGGAGGGGCCAATCGGCCTGCGTCAGCACCAGTTTTCACTTATTCTACGCCACGCAGTGGTCTGGTCTCTTCTACACATAACAGGTAAACATTTCCTTGTTCTTTTGTGTAACAGAGAGATCTAAAGGCCATGTTCATTAACCCTTTGAGTGGCAGAGGGGGTATGGAATGCACTTATATACACACCACACAGTCTGATCTCCTAAACACAGGGACACCAGGGTGATACACTTATATACACACCACACAGTCTGATCTCCTAAACACAGGGACACCAGGGTGATACACTTATATACACACCACACAGTCTGATCTCCTAAACACAGGGACACCAGGGTGATACATTTATATACACACCACACAGTCTGATCTCCTAAACACAGGGACATCAGGGTGATACACTTATATACACATCACACAGTCTGATCTCCTAAACACAGGGACACAAGGGTGATACACTGATATACACACCACACAGTCTGATCTCCTAAACACAGGGACACCAGGGAGATACACTTATACACACACCACACAGTCTGATCTCCCAAACACAGGGACACCAGGGTAATACACTTATATACACACCATACAGTCTGATCTCCTAAACACAGGGACACCAGGGTAATACACTTATATACACACCATACAGTCTGATCTCCTAAACACAGGGACACCAGGGTGATACACTTCTATACACACAACACACAGTCTGATCTCCTAAACACAGGGACACCAGGGTGATACACTTATGTACACACCACACAGTCTGATCTCCTAAACACAGGGACACCAGGGTGATACATTTATATACGCACCACACAGTCTGATCTCCTAAACACGGGGACACCAGGGTGATACACTTATATACACACCACACAGTCTGATCTCCTAAACACAGGGACACCAGGGTGATACACTTATATACACACCACACAGTCTGATCTCCTAAACACAGGGACATCAGGATGATACATTTATATACACACCACACAGTATGATCTCCCAAACACAGGGACACCAGGGTGATACACTTCTATACACACCACACAGTCTGATCTCCTAAACACAGGGACACCAGGGTGATACACTTTATACACACCACACAGTCTGATCTCCTAAACACAGGGACACCAGGGTGATACACTTCTATACACACCACACAGTCTGATCTCCTAAACACAGGGACACCAGGGTGATACACTTTATACACACCACACAGTCTGATCTCCTAAACACAGGGACACCAGGGTGATACACTTTATACACACCACACAGTCTGATCTCCTAAACACAGGGACACCAGGGTGATACACTTATATACACACCACACAGTCTGATCTCCTAAACACAGGGACACCAGGGTGATACACTTCTATACACACCACACAGTCTGATCTCCTAAACACAGGGACACCAGGGTGATACACTTTATACACACCACACAGTCTGATCTCCTAAAGAGGGACACTTGGGAGGTATGTGATGATATCCAGGACTGACCAATTTTATCTCTTGAACAAAGACAAAAGGGCAAAATTCAGAGGGGCTATTATGATTTTCTGGCCATAATACTGCTTTGCAATGTTTTGGAGACCTCTGTAGAATTTAAAATCATTGAGAACGTTCATTTCCCAATTAAATTAGGAAATTACTGGAATAACCCCTTAAGCGACAGTGGGTGAAGCAATGCAATGCACTTCTATCTGGTCCTTAAGCTACTGGTCCTGTAAATCCTTTTGGCTTAGAAATTGTTTAACCCTTTGAGTGCCAGGTAAGGGTGTGCAACGCATTCCAAATCACAAAACGAAAGTGGATTAGTCCTCTAGCCCTGTAACCCTTGGAGTGCTTTGAAATGCGTTGCGTACCCCTCTGGCACTCTAAGGGTTAACCCAGTAGTGTGTGCAACACTTTGAAAATACAGAAAGGAATAGGAGATGCTGTCTTCTAGTCCTCTCAATATCTTTGCACGGAGCCTGACACGGGACACCGGCCCTTTAACCCTCCGAGTGCCAGAGAGGTATCCAATGCATTGCGGGTTAAAGTGGATCTATCACCTCTTTACAAGTTATGTTTCTTAGGTAGATTACTTGGCAAATAAGTTTAAAATGTTATTATTTAACCCCTTCGCGTCCGATGATGTACCCGGACCGTCACACTCCTGTGGCAGTGCTGTAGGTAAAAGCGGGCTCTGAATTTGACAGCTCCATGAACGGAATGGTCTTTCTCATACTCCCCATTGGTGCACCGGTACACGTAACAGGTCATGCATACCAGCTTGTCAGCAAGGATTAAAGTGGCCCTTAAACCTTTGAATGCCAGAGGGGTACGCAACACATTCAGAGTTCATGAGACAACACAGTGATTATCACTGACCTCTGAATACTTGTCAGATACTCAGGCAGCAGCGAGGATCTGCACATCGTGACTCTCTCCGCAATGTGATGGAGACCCGCTTGCGGCTGTCTGGCTCAGCACCAAGAATCTTGGTGCTGAGCCAGACAGCCGCAAGTGGGTCTCCAGCATATTGCAGATCGAGTAGCGATGTGCATATCCTTGCTGCTGCCTGAGTATCTGACAAGTATTCAGAGGTCAGAGTTGTAATGATCAAGTCTGGTCTTGAAGAAGAATGGCACAGAGTGTGGCACACATCCTATATAATAATTTGCAAGAAAGTTTGTCAGAAGCCGTCATGCGTAGAAGAGACTCCCCAAACGTACAGAATGCTGGGAGCACGGAATGCTGGGAGCACGGAATGCTGGGAGTTCAGTGCTGGGAGCACGGAATGCTGGGAGTTCTGTGCTGGGAGCATTCTGTGCTTTCGGGCAGTCTCTACAGTGCATGACTGCGTCGGCAGCAGGACGCAGAGCAGGAACGGCCTCTTAACCCTTTGAGTGCCAGAGGGGTACGCAACGAATTGCAGAGCAATGCGTTGCGTACCCCTCTGGCACTCAAAGGGGTAACATCGCCCAGACCTTGGCCCGTGTACACGGCTTTTACACTTGTATAAATATATTCTGTCTAAAAACGAGGGGACCCTTCACCCCACTGCATCTACAGCAAGAAGGACCCAAGGACCGACCTCTAGAAAAGAATCCAGACTGGGATTTTTTTATCGTGCGGTTAAAATTCCCCTTTGCAAATATCGAAAATAATAAAAAAAAGGTAAAGAAGAGAATTTTTAAGTGGATTTCGTTTGGAAAAAAAAAAAAAAACTATTATTTTGGAAGCACCAAAGAAGAAAGAGCAGCCCAATACCCTGTAGAAATCTCGACCTGTCGAAGGGGTGAGGAGGGAGGGGGTAAGGTGGTGGTGAAAATTTCATATGGTTACTGATCAATGATTATTTTTTAACCCTTGGATGATAGAGAGGCATTCAAAGGGTTAATCCACTTTATTTATATATAGTGCATGTGACATAAAATGGCATATATGTAATACTAATACTTTTTTGATGCTAGCTAAGAGAATCATGCCATAAATACTGCTTGGTGTCATATTGCCAAGACAAAATGGAAGGTCTGTGTATCAGGATAGATACATAACCCTGTCCCGTCTTTGTCTCGAGGAAATACAGTCAGCCTAGTTGGGTAGGACAGCTATTCGTAAGAATTGTTTGTGGAAATAAGGACTTGTCCAGAAAGGAATTGTCTCTACGGCAAGATGCCTGGGGCTGAGTCACTGAAGAACTTTGATTTCTAAATAATGCCGGACTTAAAGGGATAGTAATATTTAAAATGTACAAAAATATATGTTGTAGGGTTTATCCCCCCTGAGTAAAACAGCTGAGAGATATTTTATTAAAAAATTATAACAGCTCAGACTTGAATTCTTTAGGTGCAATATCACAGTGGCCTGAATATTTACAGTGGCACTGTGGCTACACCATCCTATTGACAGCTCTGGTCTGTAGACCATAAATCTCCATAGGATGGTGTAGCAACAGCGCCACTGTAAATATTCAGGCCACTGTGATAATGCACCTAAAAAATTCAAGTTTGAGTTGTTATAATTTTTTAATAAAATATCTCTCAGCAGTGAGAGTTCCCTTGTTTTACGCAGGGGCATAAACCCTACAACATATTTGTTTTTACATTTTAAGTATTACTAATAAGGATTATAAAAGGATTTATATGCTTAACGCTATGTTAAAAATTAATTGGGGGGCACTTTTATATGAGTTATACTTCCGTTTTAAGGGGAAAAAAACTGACGTTCCTGGCACGTCACGCGTTCTTTTAACCCTTTGTGTGCCAGAGGGGTACGCAACGCATTGCAAAGCAATGCGTTGCGTACTCCTCTGGCACTCAAAGGGTTATGGGGTACACCCTTCCCCCACCCATGCCAGTCATTGCTTTCTTCACATCACCCATTCTGTGCCAATAAGCTCCTTTCATCCCTTTGACATCAGTACCTCCCTATTCTATACGAGCAGGCGATGTATCAACACTGGGCTTCTCACTGGAGCTAAACTGATGTGCATTTGGTTTCTTGCTTTTTCATATGTGTCTTTGTCATAGATTAACTTTAAATATTACGTCCATTATTCAAGGGTAAAAGCCCCAAATTTAAAACAATGGGAATTTAGGTAATTGTTTCTTCTGCTGGATAGTCGGCTTACCCCAGATTTGCCCCCCCCCCCCTGAATTCTAAATGAGATAGACTTAATTTGTTCCATGATACGCCACACAGATGAATCAATGTTCTATTTGAGACCAGATAAATACACCCAGAATAATGGAGCTATTTCTTTATGGATGGAAAAAGTTAGCAACATTTAAGGACAAGGTATGAAGTGAAAATATCTGAATGATTCATACACTTAAGTTCAAATACAAATAAAGACAAAACTGACACTGCAAACAAGACCAGAAAATGATACATTTCCCTGTGTGGTCAAAACAGAAAGGGAGAACTCAGGCACAAATTGTTACTTCCTCTAAGTCTTATGTGTGACCTGGTTCCAGGTAATTTCTGCATTAAACAGGAACCGCATCTAAAAGAATGAGTGGCTATTAATGTAATAGTAGATCTTACCTAGGTAGGTGTCCTATACAGCAATGAGTTTTATATAAATGATTATTGTGTGTAACAGAAGCACTTACCTAGGTAGGAGTCCATCATACAGCAGTCAGGTGTATCTGTATAATTACTGTGTGTAACAGAAGGACTTACCTAGGTAGGAGTCCATCATACAGCAGTCAGGTGTATCTATATAATTACTGTGTGTAACAGAAGCACTTACCTAGGTAGGAGTCCATCATACAGCAGTCGGGTGTATCTATATAATTACTGTGTGTGACAGAAGTACTTACCTAGGTAGGAGTCCATCATACAGCAGTCGGGTGTATCTGTGTAATTACTGTGTGTGACAGAAGTACTTACCTAGGTAGGAGTCCATCATACAGCAGTCGGGTGTATCTGTGTAATTACTGTGTGTAACAGAAGCACTTACCTAGATAGGAATCCATCATACAGCAGTCAGGTGTATCTATATAATTACTGTGTGTAACAGAAGCACTTACCTAGGTAGGAGTCCATCATACAGCAGTCAGGTGTATCTGTATAATTACTGTGTGTAACAGAAGGACTTACCTAGGTAGGAGTCCATCATACAGCAGTCAGGTGTATCTATATAATTACTGTGTGTAACAGAAGCACTTACCTAGGTAGGAGTCCATCACACAGCAGTCAGGCGCATCTATATAATTACTGTGTGTAACAGAAGCACTTACCTAGGTAGGAGTCCATCATACAGCAGTCAGGTGTATCTGTATAATTACTGTGTGTAACAGAAGGACTTACCTAGGTAGGAGTCCATCATACAGCAGTCAGGTGTATCTATATAATTACTGTGTGTAACAGAAGCACTTACCTAGGTAGGAGTCCATCATACAGCAGTCGGGTGTATCTATATAATTACTGTGTGTGACAGAAGTACTTACCTAGGTAGGAGTCCATCATACAGCAGTCAGACGTATCTATATAATTACTGTGTGTAACAGAAGCACTTACCTAGGTAGGAGTCCATCATACAGCAGTCAAGTGTATCTATATAATTACTGTGTGTAACAGAAGCACTTACCTAGGTAGGAGTCCATCATACAGCAGTCAGGTGTATCTATATAATTACTGTGTGTAACAGAAGCACTTACCTAGATAGGAATCCATCATACAGCAGTCAGGTGTATGTATATAATTACTGTGTGTAACAGAAGCACTTACCTAGGTAGGAGTCCATCACACAGCAGTCAGGTATATCTATATAATTACTGTGTGTAACAGAAGCACTTACCTAGGTAGGAGTCCATTATACAGCAGTCAGGTGTATCTGTATAATAGTTACTGTGTGTAACAGAAGCACTTACCTAGGTAGGAGTCCATCATACAGCAGTCAGGTGTATCTATAATTACTGTGTGTAACAGAAGCACTTACCTAGGTAGGTGTCCATCACACAGCAGTCAGGTATATCTATATAGTTACTGTGTGTAACAGAAGCACTTACCTAGGTAGGTGTCCATCATACAGCAGTCAGGTGTATGTATATAATTACTGTGTGTATCAGAAGTACTTACCTAGGTAGAAGTCCGTCATACAGCAGTCAGGTGTATCTATATAATTACTGTGTGTAACAGAAGCACTTACCTAGGTAGGAGTCCATCATACAGCAGTCAGGTGTATCTATATAATTACTGTGTGTAACAGAAGCACTTACCTAGGTAGGAGTCTATCACACAGCAGTCAGGTGTATCTATATAATTACTGTGTGTAACAGAAGGACTTACCTAGGTAGGAGTCTATCACACAGCAGTCAGGTGTATCTGTATAATTACTGTGTGTAACAGAAGGACTTACCTAGGTAGGAGTCCATCACACAGCAGTCAGGTGTATCTGTATAATTACTGTGTGTAACAGAAGCACTTACCTAGGTAGGAGTCCATCATACAGCAGTCAGGTGTATCTGTATAATTACTGTGTGTAACAGAAGGACTTACCTAGGTAGGAGTCCATCACACAGCAGTCAGGTGTATCTATATAATTACTGTGTGTAACAGAAGGACTTACCTAGGTAGGAGTCCATCACACAGCAGTCAGGTGTATCTATATAATTACTGTGTGTAACAGAAGCACTTACCTAGGTAGGAGTCTATCACACAGCAGTCAGGTGTATCTATATAATTACTGTGTGTAACAGAAGCACTTACCTAGGTAGGAGTCCATCATACAGCAGTCAGGTGTATCTGTATAATTACTGTGTGTAACAGAAGGACTTACCTAGGTAGGAGTCCATCACACAGCAGTCAGGTGTATCTATATAATTACTGTGTGTAACAGAAGGACTTACCTAGGTAGGAGTCCATCACACAGCAGTCAGGTGTATCTATATAATTACTGTGTGTAACAGAAGCACTTACCTAGGTAGGAGTCCATCACACAGCAGTCAGGTGTATCTATATAATTACTGTGTGTAACAGAAGCACTTACCTAGGTAGGAGTCCATCACACAGCAGTCAGGTGTATCTATATAATTACTGTGTGTAACAGAAGCACTTACCTAGGTCACAGTGCCACTGCCAACCGGTCGTGGGGCAGTCATGCGCAGTGGAGACTGCCCGCGCCATGGCACGGGCAGTCTCTGCTGCACATGACTGCACATGTGCAGCAGTCCCTACTGCGCATAACTGCATCGTTACACACATTTTAGCGAATTATTATATAGAATTAACATTCTTCTCTTTTGTTTCACAGCAGTATTGTCTGACACCTTCATCAGGACTCACAATATCACAGCTGCCGTGGGAAGTGACGTGACCCTGCAATGTGAGATCGTATCAGCTAGTGCCAAGGTCTCCCAAGTGAACTGGGACATGTGCAATGGTGTACACATCGCCTACTTCGCCAACGACTTCAAACCTGAAGGGAAAGTGGATGATGCCTTCTTAGAAAGGGTGGCCTTGGCGGATGAATTTGGAATAACAATACTTAGCGTGAACGCAAGTGACACCGGCCAGTACTGCTGCATCTTCAACACATATCCAAATGGGAAGTTTATTGGGAAGATCTTTCTCACAGTGACAGGTAATTATTATGTTTTAAAGTGATACAATTCCATAATATGGAAATATATATTATATTGCAGGGTTTACCTGCTTAGGAAAGCAAGGGCAACACTATACCTTTGAGGTTGCTTGCGCAAAGTTAGGGTGAAGTTATTCTGGGGCAAACCCTAACTGCAACAAAAGATTTTAACCGCTCAAGTGGAACGTTCAATATCCATGCACTTATAACAAATCATTGTTGACATATAACACAACTTAAAGTGGGAACTTCTCTCACCAGTCTTCATACAGTCACTCAATCCAAAGGCGTCCCTTATGGTAGCATATCTGTAAACGCCAACCACAGTCGTCTGATCGGTGCTGAACGTAGGATCTCCACTCCTCCTTCCAAAGCAAAAATACAGCAACAAAGTATCTGCATACGGTTTACTTTTAAAACGTTGCATTTAAAACATTGTGCAGCTACACGCCGCATTTTCATCAAGGCGACATGAGAATCTCACCCTGGCATAAAAGCGCGAGATTCTCATGTTGCATCCTTAAACGGCACTTCAACTCAATCCGCAGCATTGCCCGCATACCTAAGGAACGACAAGCAGCACTGGACCTTATTATTGTAGCATGGTTAACCCTTTCAGTGACAGAGAGGTCCCAAATCATATCGAACAAACATATCTAGGATTTTTAGTCGTTTGTTCGATATGTAGCTTAACCCTTTGATTGCCAGAGAGGTTGCCAATGATTGAGGACCTGTCTGGCACTGAAAGGGTTAACCATGCTACAATTGTATCATCCAGTGTTGCTTGTCATTCCTTAGGTATGCGGGCAATGCAGGCAATTCTGTGGGTTGAGTTGAAGCGCAGTTTAAGAACGCGACATGAGAATCTCGTGCTTTGATGCAGGGAGAGATTCTCATGTTGCCCTTCTCATCACGGCGAAATGCTTAATGCGGCGTGTAGCCACACAATGCTTTAAAAGAATACCTCCGCAGACGATCAGTCAATGTGTAAGATATAAGAAAGGCTTTTATTGAAAATGAAAATCATTGGGACAAACAGAAATCCATGGGTGAATCACCTAAATAAAACCCAATAAATCCTATCTGGAACAAATGAGAATTCCCACTGATAAGAGGATTTTAACCCATTCAATGCAAGAGAGGTCTCCAACGCATTGCCATGCAATGCGCTGGAGACATCGCTAACAGATAGTAATGGTTGCTTTTACCAGAGTTTATTATTGTAGATATTAAAAAAATAAGTGAATTGTTGTAAGTCCGGTCTCTCGGACACGTCCCCATTTAAAATAAGTTGAAATTTTGGAAACGTTTATTTCCCCCCTAGGGTGCAGCTAGTTTACCCGTAAATTCCTCTCTGTTTTACTACATACTTACGCCTTCAAATAACAGTTTCATCAAAGGATTTAGATTAAACCAACTGCTGACAAATATAACTAACAATAAATATACCTAAAATCAGGGTCTTTTCAAGCTGAGCCCGAAGGAAGTATAAATTAGCACCTCCCCAAAAAAGGAACACAGACGCCTGCTAATTGTAACCTCCCAATTGTATTACAATGGGCAGAATATCCTAATGGCTTCTTAGAATTGTGTGTTTCTCTGTGGCTCCGGAGAGAACATCTTCAAATACAGAGGTGTAACTAGAATCCATGGGGCCCTGGTGCAAGAATTGCCACAGGCCCCCCTCCGACCACATTGGCCCCCCTCAACCACATTGGCCACCTCCACATTGCCCCTTCCACAATGCCCCCATCACAATGCCCCTCATGCTCCACATTTCCCCCCAATCTCCACAATGCCCCCATCACAATGACCCTCATGCTCCACATTTCCCCCCAATCTCCACAATGCCCCTCATTCTCCACATTTCCCCCCAATCTCCACAATGCCCCCATCGCCACATTGCCCCTACTGACCCCCGTCCTCCTACCTCCTGGTGGTCTAGCGTTGTGTGTGACATGCTTCCGCGTGGTCCTTAGTAATGCAGAGCGCTAGGAGATGATGTCATCTCCCAGCGCTCTGCATTACTCGAGCGCTGGCCGCCTGGACGTCAGTTGTGCTGCGGCCGGGTGGCGAGGGGGTCGCAGGTGCGACCCCTGCGAACCCTATTGTTACGCCACTGTTCAAATAGTCCTGGGAGATGAAACTCCACCCTTTCCAGTATTGACACCGTGACATGTGTCTGATTCATTTTGAAAATACAGTGTTTCTTATTCAATAAGATAAACAGATGCGATTCTGGTGCAGTGGGTCACTTATCTGACTGTCCACAGGGGTGTGGTGACCTGGGGGGCAGGGGGGCAAATTGCCTCCCTGACTAGTCATAAGTCTGGGCTGGAAGACAGATGCCTCAATCTATTTCCTTCTTGATGTTATAAAGCACTTAATCAGGCTGCCCATCCAGCTGGCAGGCAGGCCAATAGAATATCCATCTAGCATGCAGCATGTTTGAATTTGCCACCTATTTCATTACTCGTCTTTCACCTTTCAGAAACTGCCAGGCCCTGTCTTCCGTTGGTACAAGAGGACATCCGGTTGTACAATGTTAGTCTGCCCGCTGGATGACCAGACCTGGCAGGACCTAAATGTACATGGAAAGACAAGCCACAAAGTGGGTGGCAAATTCAAACGTAAAAAAAAGAAAATGTCCAATGCGCACCTATCCGAGAAATAGACACTAATAGATAAAAAGTCCCAAATTCAATTGTAAGGGAGTAATAGAAACAGTCCAATAATACCTCTCTCAAGTCTGCAGATCTTGATCAAAAAGTGTCCTCAGTTGCACTTAAACTCAAAGCTATAGAAAAACAGAAAAAGAAGAAAAATAGCGCAAAAAACTATTTGAGAGTAGCATCTGATGGAATAAATGGGGTATTGAAATCAAATCTACTTACAAGATAATAACTTGTAAGGAATGCCTCCAACAATACACAAAAAATCGTCACTCAACTGGTCTCAGCCTTCTCTTAAAGCGTCCCGTTTCGGGGAGTTGTGCAGTCAGCAACACAGTAGCAAGTAGCATCCGATATCCCGGTATAGCTCCTGAATTGCAGAAATATCTCTAAGAGCGACCGTAGCAAAACAGGGAGAGTACCCCCCAATATTATTCGCTCACCGGATACTTCTTTAAGAAACTGTATGCACAGCTCGACCCGGCTGGGACGTAAGATCAAATGTAAACGTGGTTCACTCAAATGAAATGTATTTAAAAGCCTTTTATTAAATAACAGAAAAATGACTATAATAATAGTCTCTTCCCTACACGTATCATAAGACCCTTCTCGTTTGTACAAAAATATATATATATGTAAATGATGCGCGTTTCGTGAGATTCTTCTCACTTCTTCAGGGGACAAATTATGATGAAGACATACAATAAACTGCATGTATTTATGTAAGTGCATACATACCGTAAGTTGTCAGCATCAGAATTCCCGCCTGGTATTCTCCGAAGCGAGGCACCTGTTAGACCCACTCTGAGATACTGAGGAAGGGGGGTGTGTGGAGCATACCTGGAACTTTTATAACCAGGTGACTCTGTTATCTTTGAAATAATAACCCTCAATGTATAACTAGTGTGGTTTCATCTCAATTGTAAGCTTTGTGGTGTCACTAGTGTAGCTCCATTTCAATTGTAAGCTCTATGGTATCGGTAGAGTAGCTCCATTTCAGCTGTATGTTCTGTGGAATTACTAGGGTAGTTTCAGAAAGCCGGTGGTATTACTAGTATAGCTATTGTTTAGGTATAAGTTGTGGTATCACTAGTGAATCACCTTTTCAACTACAAGCTCTGTGGTTTCACTAGTGTAGCTCAATATCAATTGTAAGTTCTATGATATTACTAGTGTTGCTCAATTTCAATTGTAAGCTTTGTGGTATCAGTAGTGTAGCTCCGTTTCAACCATAAGCTGAATTTCAATTGTAAATTCAATTGCATCACTAGTACTGCTCCATTTTAATTGTAAGCTCTGTGGTATCACTAGTGTAGCTCCATTTTAATTGTAAGCTCTGTGGTATCACTAGTGTTGCTCCATTTCAATTATAAGTTCTGTGGTATCACTAGTGTTGCTCCATTTTAATTGTAACCTCTGTGGTATCACTAGTGTTGCTCCATTTTAATTGTAAGCTCTGTGGTATCACTAGTGTAGCCCCATTTCAATTGTAAGCTATGTGGTATCACTAGTGTAGCCCCATTTTAATTGTAACCTCTGTGGTATCACTAGTGTAGCCCCATTTCAATTGTAAGCTATGTGGTATCACTAGTGTAGCCCCATTTTAATTGTAACCTCTGTGGTATCACTAGTGTAGCCCCATTTCAATTGTAAGCTATGTGGTATCACTAGTGTAGCCCCATTTTAATTGTAACCTCTGTGGTATCACTAGTGTAGCCCCATTTCAATTGTAAGCTCTGTGGTATCACTAGTGTAGCTCCGTTTCAATTGTAAGCTCTGTGGTATCACTAGTGTAGCCCCATTTCAATTGTAAGCTATGTGGTATCACTAGTGTAGCCCCATTTTAATTGTAAGCTATGTGGTATCACTAGTGTAGCCCCATTTTAATTGTAAGCTATGTGGTATCACTAGTGTAGATCCATTTCATTTGTAAGCTCTGTGGTATCACTAGTGTAGCTCCATTTCATTTGTAAGCTATGTGGTATCACTAGTGTAGATCCATTTCATTTGTAAGCTCTGTGGTATCACTAGTGTTGTTCCATTTTAATTGTAAGCTCTGTGGTATCACTAGTGTAGCCCCATTTCAATTGTAAACTCTGTGGTATCACTAGTGTAGCCCCATTTCAATTGTAAGCTCTGTGGTATCACTAGTGTAGCTCCGTTTCAGTTGTAAGCTCTGTGGTATCACTAGTGTAGCTCCATTTCAATTGTAAGCTGTCAAGGTTTGGCTGAGCTGCTCTATCTCTTCTGTTGATTCTGCTGGGATAATCTAGAGCTCTGCTATCCATTGCTGCTGCCTTGTGAGTTCCTGGGTCAGGCTGATTCAGCTGACCTCTCTGTGATTACTCACCTGACTGTTATCAGCCAACCCTCTCAGTGTATTAAAGCAGCTTGGCTCACTTCCTTATTGTCCTTGTGTTTGTTGCTGGCTGCTGTGGATTCTCCTGTGCTCCTGTTTATCCATGTATGACCTGGCTTCCTCTGACAATCCTTCTGGCTCCTGACTCCTGGCTTGTTCCTGACATCGCTGACTCCTGTGTTCCTGACTCTGGCTTGGCTGAGAACCCGCCTTGGTTCCTGACCCCAGCTTGTCTTTTGGTTTATGCTTCTGGATCACCATTCTGCTTTGCTTCTTTTTTGCTACTTTAATAAAGGTGTCTTGCATTTTATATTTTTTTGTGTCTGTCTGGTTCCTGGTCCCTAACACAAGCTCTGTGGTATCACTAGTATACTTCATTTCAGTTATAAGCTCTGTGGTATCACTAGTGTAGCCCCATTTCAATTGCTAAGCTCTGCAGTATAACTAGTGTAGCTGAATTTCAATTGTAAGCTCTGTGGTATCATGTGCCTTATTTCACAACATTAATGACAATTATAAAATTGACAAAGGGGGTGGGCTGAGGTGGCGGTCTGGAGGGAGGAGAAATGGGCTGCATGATTGTACTTGCGCTACCCCCTCAGGCCAAAAGTTGTCAGCCCTCCTCTAATATGCAGAAAACCTGATAGGAGACATTTTGGGACAGTACAATGCAGCCCTGGGCATTTTACCATGTCAGCTCTTATAGTAACACACTTACTAAAATGTGATAAATTCACTGGAATTTAATCACCCATGGTGCAGTTGGTTTGCTCCAAAATTTCACCTTTTTAGTCTGATGAATAAAACCTACTGTTATTTTACAAAATAAGCGTTTTTTAGGAGGGGGCACTGCCCTTTGGGCTGGGAGAAGCTCCCCAGCAGACGTAAAGGGATAGTAATGTCCCAACAAAAGCATCCGCAAAATGGTAGCTGCAATAAAAGAATACTTAATGGCCTTACTCGTATCTCTCAAACCATTATGGTTTGAGAGATATAAGAAAATAAAATCCTCCGCTCCCTCTCCCTTCTGCCTGACGAGCTGTAAAGCTGTCAGAGGCAGAATCTGGTCGGGCGACAAGACGCGGCTCTTCTGGAGCGCTGTCATCGGGATATCTAACTATAAATACTTCATTGGAATGGTCTACAAAGTGTGCTTGCAAAACAGGCACACATTGTAGACCATTCAGATGAAGTAATTATAGTTAGATATCTCGATGTCAGTGGTCCTGAAGAGCCGCTTCTGGTCCAGGAAGCAGGATATCATGACGTCCGCTATACAGCGGACGCATGAGAAGGGAGAGGGACGGAGGACTTTATTTTCTTATATCTCTCAAACCATAAAGTTTTGAGAGATACGAGTAAGGCCATTAAGTATTCTTTTATTGCAGCTACCATTTTGCAGATCCTTTTGTTGGGACATTACTATCCCTTTAAGATAGTAATAACTTTGTGTCATCTCAAAATTGTTACAGTAACAAATAAAGGGGAACGTTTATTCATACAGAAGATTTGGTTTATAGGGATAGTCCCTTCCTTGATTGAATTGATTTCACAAGATACCTGCTTACCCCACCCTTCATCTCTTCCTGACACATAATGGCAAAAATACTCTTCACTTACTAACCTTGTAGACACCAGTCTTATACCAGGTCATTGACTCAGTACCTATCTAACGTTACATGGGCCCAGCAGAGCAACACTACCGAATGACATTAGCAGGTAAATACGCCATTACGTGAGACTGGCAGAGCAATACACCATTGCATGCTACTACCAGAGCATTACTTTCTTACATGTCACCAGCAGAGCAATATTTTACCATTACAGGCCACCAGCAGAGCAATATTTCATTACATCACAAACAGAGCAATACTTCATTACATGTCACCAGCAGAGCAATATTTTACCATTACAGGCCACCAGCAGAGCAATATTTCATTACATCACAAACAGAGCAATACTTCATTACATGCCACCAGTAGTGCAATACACCATTACACGTTACCAGCATAGTAATATTTAATTACATGCCGCCAGTAGTGCAATACACCATTACATGTCACCAGCAGAGCAACACATGACTACTTGTCAACAGCAGAACAATACTTCATTGCATGCCACCAGCAGTGCAATACACCATTACATGTCACTAGCAGAGCAACACAAGACTACTTGTCACCAGCAGAGCAATACTTCATTACATGCCACCAGCAGAGTAATGCAATATTACATGCCATTAGCAGAGCAACACACCATTACATGTCACCAGCAGAGTAACACATAATTTCTTGCGACCAGCAGTGCAGTGCACTATTACATGTTACTAACAGATCAATGCACTATTACTTGCTAGTAACAGATCAATGCATTACTACATTGGACCAGCAGAGCAGTATACCATTGCATGCCATCAGCACAGCAACACACCATTTTATGCCACCAACAGAGCAATATACTATTATATGAGACCAGCAAAGCAATATACCATTACCTTGGACCTGTTTTGTCTCTCTTTCAGTGACAAAGAGCAAGCAGTGGACATATTTATATTACGTGTGTGTTGGAATGCCTCTTGTGACCCTGATACTATGTGTCATTGGAATTGGAATCTACTGTTACAAGGTGAAATGATGGGGGGTAAGCTCAGTTACTATATTGACCCATCTCTGTCTGCAGAGCATTTAGACAAAGGATTTAGTTATCCACATACCTGGGAACTCTACGGATCTGGCCCAGGCACAGACAGATCACAGCAAGGGACAATCTTCTTACTGTGATCATACAGAAAACCCTGCCCCTCTTGACAGGTTTTTCCTTATAATCACTGAAGATTGTCCCTCTCTGTGATCCATCCGGACAGTCTTGCTACTCTGAGGTGAGCAGTGTTACATCAGTAAAAGGGGTGGGAGGGGGATACTTTATCATTCAATTACTCTTGTACTACAACTCTGACAGTATTGAAATAACACTCTCCGTGGCCCAAATACCATGAATATTAATTGGAGTTGCTTTATCTGTGAAACATTACTATCCCTTTAAATAATAAACCAGGGGGGACCAATGTAGTACAGACTTGCAGACCGTTGGCAGTCTAGTTTTCAGTTTGTAGCGGTAATGTGAAGAGAGTTTACTCTATGCTTCCTGAAGCGCCTTCCACAATTTGGATTGGCTGGATGGGCACTTCTTATGTACCATACCATCAAGCTGCTCCCATAACAGAAACATGGACATTTCTAAGTGACCCCAAACTTTTGAATGTAATCAGAGGCGTAACTAGAAGCCACCAGGCCCTGGTGCAAGAATTGCCATGGGCCCCCCCGACCACAATGGCCCCCTCATCCACATTGCCCCTTCCACAATGCCCCCTTCATCTCCACATTGCCCCTTCCACAATGCCCCCTTCATCTCCACAATGCCCCCTTCATCTCCAAATTGCCCCTTCTACAATACCCCCTTCAACTCCACATTGCCCCTTCCACAATGCCCCCTTCATCTCCACATTGCCCCCTTCATCTCCACATTGCCCCTTCCACATTGTCCCTTCATCTCCACATTGCCCCTTCCACAATGCCCCCTTCATCTCCACATTGCCCCCCTCATCTCCACAATGCCCCCTTCATCTCCACAATGCCCCCTTCATCTCCACATTGCCCCTTCATCTCCACATTGCCCCTTCCACAATGCCCCTTCATCTCCACAATGCCCCTTCCAAATTGCCCCCTTCACCTCCACAATGCCCCTTTATCTCCACAATGCCCCTACCTCCAGTCCCTGGTGGTCTAGCGGCGTGGCTTGACAGAACTGTGCCTCCTTCGGCACAGATCTCTAGAGCTGAAGCTCCCGCGCGCCGCTCTAGTAATGCAGAGGCTGGGAGATGATGTCATGGATATGATGTCATCTCCCAGCGCTCTGTATTACTAGAGCGTCGCGCTGAGTGGGAGATCAGCTAAGTGACTGCTGCGGGCGAGGGGGTCGCAGGCGGCGGCCGGGCCCCTGGAGTGACGGACCCGGTCACAGGTGCAACCGCTGCGACCCCTATTGTTACACAACTGAATGTAGTGCATATGGGCATTTCAACCCATTGAATGCTAGATAAGTAGTCATAACCGTTTCTCAATGCATTATAGCCCTGTCTAGCATTCACATGGTTAAAATCCCCATTTAAAGGGATAGTAATGTTTCATAATAAAAACAGCTCTAATTAATCATCATAGTATTTGGACTTTGGAGAGTGTTATTCCAATCCTGTCAGAGTTGTAGTTCAAGAGTAATTCAATGACAAAGTATCCCCCTCCTGCCCCTTTTACTGATGTCACTCTGCTCAGCCAGATCAGAAGGGAGGTGCCCAGGTAGACTGCAGAGAGGGACAATCTTCAATTAAGATAAGGGAAAAAGCTGAAAAACTTGTCAAGGGGGGGGTAGGACTTTCATTGTTCTCATAGGAAGAAGATTGTCCCCTTCTGTTATCTGTCTGGTCTATGGACTGCATTCCACATCTGAGAAGAGATGGCTTACACTACGTAAAAGGGGAGGGAGGGGAAACTTTGCTTGTGAATATCTCATAAACCACAAAGGTTTGAGAGATAAGACTTATATCGTTCTTCATGCTTTTTTAATGCCTACAAAATAAAATAAAGTTAAAACGAAGTATTACTATCCCTTTAAATCATTGTGAATTTGAGGTATTTTTTATTTTTCCAACCATTATCAGGTTGGCTTGCTCCAGAATTACACCTCTTTAGCCTATAGACTAAAGCGGTAAAATCTGAACACTTCCTAATATTACCTTTCTGTGGTCAGAAAATGCTAATGGCCCGTAAGAATTCTGCTCTTGTGTGTTTGTTCAAGAGATAACATCTTCAATCAGTGCAGGATGAAATGCCCATGGGGGCGGCCATGACAGTTCCTGGAAGGATCACAGACTCACAGGCTCCCTTCAAAAACAGAGGAGTGTTCACAATATTGTACACCACGGTGGTACTTAAAGGGTTAAGTAGGCGTGTTTACTCTACCCGCTACTCTACCAGCAACTGTCATGTCCGTCTCCACAGACCTGAATTCCAGGACTGAATGAAGATGATATCTCTTGATCAAATGCACAAAATGAAAATTCATAAGGGTCATTAGGATTTTCTGGCCATAGTAAGGTAAATGTGTGTGGGGGGGTTATTATTACATATTATACTTATTTATAGTTGGCAGAAGAAAGATATATATATATACTAGCAATGTGGGATGGCGTTGCCCGTCATGAAACAGAAATATGCAATGTTACAGACACGCACTTAAAGGGATCGTAATACTTAAAATGTAAAAAAAATATGTTGTAGGGTTTATCCCCCTGAGTAAAACAAGGGTACTCCCACTGCTGAAAGGTGTTTCATTCAAAAGTTATTAATTTTCAAAGTTGAATTTTTTAGGTGCAATATCACAGTGGCCTGAAATTGTACAGTGGCGCTGTTGCTACACGATCCTATGGACAGCTCTGGTCCTGGGACCATAAATCTCCATAGGATGGTGTAGCAACAGCGCCGCTGTACAATTTCAGGATACAAGACCTTATTCATTAAGTAACACAGCACACTCACTTCAACTGTAAGGATACAGAACCTTATTATCAAGTAACACAGCACACTCACTTCAACTAGGCTTGCCACCCAGCCGGTAATTAGGACCTTAGAGCCGGTGCCGGTATATCTACCGGTATTTGTTTGTGCGACGTGTCCAGAGTCAGTCTCCTCCACTCAGCCCTATCTGCCAGCTGCTCATGTGGCTCGCTTAAAGTCGTCAGCGTCCACGCGCCATCACCAGCCAATGAGTGAAGAGTATTTGGACATCAATGGTCCTCATTGGCTGGCTGGTGTGTCACGCTTGCCTGGTGTATGTGTCTGAGTCTTGTGACTGACAACAGGGAGTCAGGGATTGCGGCAGTATGCATGCGCTGTGAGCGTGTCAGTGCTCAGAGACTGTGGTGCACTGTGCACAGGAGGCAGTCTGGTCGGAATCCACTGGACCACTCCATGTGTGCAGCCTACACGGTTCAGCTCATCCTCGGTCTCTCCTGCTCCCCGGCTCCAGCCCTGGCAGAACTTGGAAGTAAACAGAACCGCCCTCAGCACGCACGCACTTCCAGGTATGACGTGACAGAGGTCGGTAGAAGGCCAGAAGAAGCGGGCCTAGTGTTAATAATCCCTTATTGGTAGGCACTCAGTTGTCCTTGGCCAAGTGTAGTCAACCTACAGCTCTTCAGTTATAGCTGACTGGTGGAGAGGTTGAGAGCCGTTTTTTAACAAAGTTAAACCATCCCCAAACATGTATTTACAACTTAAAAAAGTGCTACAGCCCATCTGCAAAAAACTTATAAAAAAAATATATTACAGTATGTAACTGATAACCTTTATGATGGTCTCTCTGCTTTATTTTACAAAGATACATATGGTTACTGAGACAGTTTAGGGCATTTCTGTGATGAATCTTAGCAATAACAGATAACGTCACCGCTACAATTGTCTTAATGGGATGTAGATATTTGTGAATTTAAGATCTTAGTGATTTGTACAGGTAACACAATGTGCATCTATGTCACACCTGTAGTACACATGTACTGAGCGAGAAAAGTAAGTAAATGTTGTGTCCTGTCTGTGTACAAACACTGGGCCTTATATATACAGGCAAAGTAGATCCGTTCTGGGCAAACCATCTGCACAAATTGGGCCTTCAATGCAGCGCAATATATTCCAGTCTTCAAGCAACTTGACTAGGCCTCAAAGGCTTAATTGGGAGGTCTGATCACCTTTGTGTGTAGGGGATCCTTCACCACTCTGGCCTGGGAGAGCTTAGTTTGAGAGAGAGAGTGAGTGCTTAGTCTGAGATAGAGTGTTTAGTCTGATAGAGAGAGACAGAGAGCGCTTAGTCTGAGAGAGAGAGAGCGCTTAGTCTGAGAGAGACAGACAGCGCTTAGTCTGAGAGAGCGAGTGAGTGCTTAGTCTGAGAGAGAGAGTGAGTGCTTAGTCTTAGAGAGAGTGAGTGCTTAGTCAGAGAGAGAGAGAGAGAGTGCTTAGTCTGAGAAAGACAGAGAGTGCTTAGTCTGAGAGAGACAGAGTGTTTAGTCTGATAGAGAGAGACAGAGTGCTTAGTCTGAGAGAGAGAGTGCTTAGTCTGAGAGAGAGTGAGTGCTTAGTCTGAGAGAGACAGAGAGCGCTTAGTCTGAGAGAGAGAGAGTGCTTAGTCTGAGTGAGAGTGAGTGCTTAGTCTGAGTGAGAGTGAGTGCTTAGTCTGAGAGTGGTCATGCAACATTGAGTGGTTCTGCCCCTTTTTTGGCTCCTCCCTTTTGTGAGTCCGCTCTCACACAGCTATGGTCGGTATTTTTTTTAGGAAAAGGTGGCAACCCTAACTTCAACTGTAAGGATACAGGGCCTTATTCATCAAGTAACACACACACTCACTTCAACTGTAAGGATACAGGGCCTTATTCATCAAGTAACACAGCGCACTCAATTCAACTATAAGGATACAGGGCCTTATTCATCATGTAACACAGCACACTCACTTCAACTGTAAGGATACAGGGCCTTATTCATCAAGTAACACAGCACACTCACTTCAACTGTAAGGATACAGGGTCTTATTCATCATGTAACACAGCACACTCACTTCAACTGTAAGGATACAGGGTCTTATTCATCATGTAACACAGCACACTCACTTCAACTGTAAGGATACAGGGCCTTATTCATCAAGTAACAGAGCACACTCACTTCAACTGTAAGGATACAGGGCCTTATTCATCAAGTAACACAGTGCACTCAATTCAGCTGTAAGGATACAGGGTCTTATTCATCATGTAACAGAGCACACTCACTTCAACTGTAAGGATACAGGGTCTTATTCATCATGTAACACAGCACACTCGCTTCAACTGTAAGGATACAGGGCCTTATTCATCAAGTAACAGAGCACACTCACTTCAACTGTAAGGATACAGGGCCTTATTCATCAAGTAACACAGCGCACTCAATTCAACTGTAAGGATACAGGGTCTTATTCATCAAGTAACAGAGCACACTCACTTCAACTGTAAGGGTACAGGGCCTTATTCATCAAGTAACACAGCGCACTCAATTCAACTGTAAGGATACAGGGTCTTATTCATCATGTAACACAGCACACTCACTTCAACTGTAAGGATACAGGGCCTTATTCATCAAGTAACACAGCACACTCACTTCAACTGTAAGGATACAGGGTCTTATTCATCATGTAACACAGCACACTCACTTCAGCTGTAAGGATACAGGGTCTTATTCATCATGTAACACAGCACACTCACTTCAACTGTAAGGGTACAGGGCCTTATTCATCAAGTAACACAGCACACTCACTTCAACTGTAAGGATACAGGCTCTTATTCACCAAGTAACACAGCACACTCACTTCAACTGTAAGGATACAGGGCCTTATTCATTAAGTAACACAGCACACTCACTTCAACTGTAAGGATACAGGACCTTATTATCAAGTAACACAGCACACTCACTTCAACTGTAAGGATACAGAACCTTATTGTCAAGTAACACAGCACACTCACTTCAACTGTAAGGATACAGGGCCTTATTCATGAAGTAATACAGCACACTCACTTCAACTGTAATGGTACAGGGCCTTATTCATCAAGTAACACAGCACACTCACTTCACCTATAAGTATACAGGGTCTTATTCATCAAGTAACACAGCACACTCACTTCAACTGTAAGGATACAGGGCCTTATTCACCAAGTAACACAGCACACTCACTTCAACTGTAAGGATACAGGGCCTTATTCATGAAGTAATACAGCACACTCGCTTCAACTGTAAGGATACAGGGCCTTATTCATCAAGCTGAAAAGCTGCAATTAAAACATTTTTTATAACTCTTATCAGCATATCTACATCACTACTGAGTCTGTCACACACTGTCTACATATGTGACATACGTCATGTATGTGTGTGTCTCTCTGTATGTATGTGTTTCACAATGTGTGATACTCTCTGTCTCTTTAAGTGCGTGTCTGTAACACTGCATATTTCTGTTTCACACAGTGTCTCTCTGTGTAAATAATATGACGGGCAACGCCGTCCCACATTGCTAGTATATATATAGATATAATATATTTATTTATTTTTTTGGCATGGACCAACCGAGATCAAGTTAGGTCAGCTTTAACCCTTTGAGTGTCAGAGGGGTAGCCAACACATCACTGGTCATAAAGGGGTTAACGTAATTGACTTAAAATTGTATATTTCCAATGCATGTAAGTAAAAAATAAAATATGACATCATTTAACCTGGTTTACTAAAGAAATGTCGCCCTCTATTTGTTGATATCAAAAGGGCGTCACCAGAATTTCACCCACATCAAAAGGGTGACATCAGAATTTCGCCCACATCAAAAGGGCGACATCAGAGTTTCACCCACCTCAAAAGAGTGACATCAGAATTTCACCCACATCAAAAGGGGAGACATCAGAGTTTCACCCACATCAAAAGGGGCGACATCAGAATTTCGCCCACATCAAAAGGGCGACATCAGAATTTCACCCACATCAAAAGGGCGACATCAGAGTTTCACCCACATCAAAAGAGTGACATCAGAATTTCACCCACATCAAAAGGGGCGACATCAGAGTTTCACCCACATCAAAAGGGGCGACATCAGAATTTCACCCACATGAAAAGGGCGACATCAGAATTTCACCCACATGAAAAGGGACGACATCAGAATTTCACCCACATCAAAAGAGCGACATCAGAGTTTCACCCACATCAAAAGGGCGACATCAGAATTTCACCCACATCAAAAGGGTGACATCAGAGTTTCACCCACATCAAAAGGGCAACATCAGAGTTTCACCCACATCAAAAGGGCGACATCAGAATTTCACCCACATCAAAAGAGCGACATCAGAGTTTCACCCACATCAAAAGAGCGACATCATAATTTCACCCACATCAAAAGGGCGACATCAGAATTTCACCCACATCAAAAGGGCAACATCAGAGTTTCACCCACATCAAAAGGGGCGACATCAGAATTTCACCTACATCAAAACGGCGACATCAGAGTTTCACCCACATCAAAAGAGCGACATCAGAATTTCACCCACATCAAAAGGGCGACATCAGAGTTTCACCCACATCAAAAGGGCAACATCAGAGTTTCTCCCACATCAAAAGGGTGACATCAGAATTTCACCCACATCAAAAGGGCAACATCAGAATACATAGAAAGGGTGACATTCTGATGTCGGCCGCGATCTGAGCACTGCAATATAGTGGAAAAGAAAACATAGGTAAGATGCTTTAAAGGGATAGTAATACTTAAAATGTAAAAAAAATATGTTGTAGGGTTTATCCCCGAGTAAAACAAGATTACTCCCACTGCTGAAAGGTGTTTCATTCAAAAGTTATTAATTTTCAAAGTTGAATTTTTTTAGGTGCAATATCACAGTGGCCTGAAATTGTACAGTGGCGCTGTTGCTACACCATCCTATGGAGATTTATGGTCCCGGGACCAGAGCTGTCCATAGGATCGTGTAGCAACAGCGCCACCATACAATTTCAGGCCACTGTGATATTGCACCTAAAAAATTCAACTTTGAAAATTAATAACTTTTGAATGAAACACCTTTCAGCAATGGAAGTTCTCTTGTTTTACTCGGGGGGATAAACCCTACAACATATTTTTTTTTACATTTTAAGTATTACTATCCCTTTAACATCAGTTCACACATGTAATGGTACAGCTACCTATTGGAGGTGCTAGGAGCTCCATGCACCAGCTCATTACCCCATTGTGGTTGGGAGTGATGTATTTATCCTGGTGGTTGAGCTCGCAGAAGGAAAGAGGAAAGTGGTGGCAGAGGTGCTCCAAATGGGGATACTTACTGGTGCCTGGAGCTTCCAGCACCCCCAGTAGGTAGCTGTACCATTACATGTGTGAATTGATGTTAACTCTTATTTATATTTTCTTTTTCTCTACATGGCAGTGCTCAGATCGCCTACATGGTGACAATTAAGCAAGCGACATCAGATTGTTGCCCTTTTGATGGTCGACAAGTAGAGGGCGACATTTCAATTCCATAATTTAACTGGGTTAAAGGGATAGTAATACTTAAAATGTAAAAAAAATATGTTGTAGGGTTTATCCCCCTGAGTCAAACAAGAGCACTCCCACTGCTGAAAGGTGTTTCATTCAAAAGTTATTAATTTTCAAAGTTGAATTTTTTAGGTGCAATATCACAGTGGCCTGAAATTGTACAGTGGCGCTGTTGCTACACCATCCTATGGAGATTTATGGTCAACTGACCAGAGCTGCCCATAGGATCGTGTAGCAACAGCGCCACTGTACAATTTCAGGCCACTGTGATATTGCACCTAAAAAATTCAACTTTGAAAATTAATAACTTTTGAATGAAACACCTTTCAGCAGCGGGAGTACCTTTGTTTTACTCAGGGGGATAAACTCTACAACATATTTTTTTTACATTTTAAGTATTACTATCCCTTTAAATAATGCCATATTTTATTTTTTACTAACATGCACTGGAAATATACAATTTTCAGTAAATAACTTGAACCCCTTAACGACGAGTGATGTACTAGGACCGTCGCCAGTAAACTTGCCTAAAGGACTGGTGAGGGTGCTGGCACGTCACGTATTTTGTGCGTACATCGCTCCTATGAGGTCTGTAATTGACCGTTCCAAGCCCAGAGTGGTCTCTCTCAGCCCCCTGTTCAACACTCCAGTGCACTTCATCGGTCACATTTGTTGGCGTGCCGACCAGGATCAAAGCTGTCCTTAAAGGGATAGTAATACTTCGTTTTATCTTTATTGTATTTTGTAGGCATTAAAAAAACATGAAGAATGATATAAGTCTTATCTCTCAATCCTTTATGGTTTGAGAGATATTCACAAGCAAAATTTCCCCCCCCCGTTCACCCAGATCAGAAGGGAGATGCCCAGGTAGACTGCAGAGAGGGACAATCTTCAATTAAGATAAGGGAAAAACCTGAAAAACTTGTCAAGGGGGGCAGGGCTTACATTGTTCTCACAGGAAGAAGATTGTCACCTGCTGTTATCTGTCTGGTCTATGGACTGCATTCCACATCTGAGAAGAGATGGCTTACACTAGGTAAAAGGGGCGGGAGGGGAAACTTTGCTTGTGAATATCTCTCAAACCATAAAGGTTTGAGAGATAAGACATATCGTTCTTCATGTTTTTTTCATGCCAACAAAATAAAATAAAGATAAAACAAAGTATTACTATCCCTTTAAGGGAAGTTCTCTTCCCAGACCGCTCTTCTTTATGGGGTTAAGAAACGCAAAGAACAGTTTTGACAGTAAATGTGATTAATTCAATATTTCGGTGGAAAACAGGGGAAAGCAGGTACACCGTTTTTTTCACGGGCCAGGATTTTATGGTTACAAAGTGAGTGATAAGTTATTACAAGGTGTTAGTTCTCATTTAATAGTTCTTCTGGTTTTCTTACAGAGGAAATCAAGACAGACCCGGAGCACCAGAAACCTAAATCAGTATATACAAAGTCCACCGGGCCTTATGATGCCTAACCAGTCTCCTCTTGGCACTTCCAGAGCTGTGCAAGGCTACAGGAACGAAAATGAGCAAGAATATTTTAACGTCATGATGTACAAAAGCTTAACCTGTTTACAAAATTCTGGTCAAGAGGACTGAATACTCACCGACTGCTGACAAGACGTAGATGTAAAAGACAACTGTAAAAATGTCCAAAAGATCTATAGGGAGGTAATAATTACCATTGGGATTGAACGTACATTGGCTAATTAGGTTTCAAAGGTGTACGTTCCACTGAAAACTTACAGCGGGACATACGTTAAAGCGGAACTACCACCTCTTAAACAATTTAACTTCAATAACGCCCCATCTGGCGACTAGCAGCTTAGTAGCGCCAGTCGCCAGAATTATTACCTTATTTAAAAGAAATATGCATTCTTACCGGGCTGATAGCGGCAGGGAGTGTGGACATCTTGCGATAGTGACGTCCGCTGGCCTGCGCTGTCAGTCCCTTCCAGACCCGAACGGCTCCTAGAAACGCCTCCTAGACCCGGCTGGGACTGACAGTGCAGGCGCGCGGACGTCACTATGGCAAGATGTCCTCTCTCCATGCAGCCTGGTAAGAATGCATATTTCTTTTGAATATGTTAATAATTCTGGCGACTAGCCCTACTAAGCTGCTTGTCACCAGATGGGGAGTTATTGAAGTTAAATTGTTTAAGAGGTGACTAGGGGCACTCCTAGTGTAATACATTCATGTAATGTAATCCACCACCAATTTCACCATTGTACTTACAATCTTAAAAGGATAGTACTACTTCATTTTATCTTTATTTTATTTTGTAGACATTAAAAAAACATGAAGAACGAAATAAGTCTTATCTCTCAAACCTTTACGGTTTGAGAGATATTCACAAGCAAAGTTTCCCCTCCCGCCCCTTTTACCTAGTGTAAGCCATCTCTTCTCAGATGTGGAATGCAGTCCATAGACCAGACAGATAACAGGAGGGGACAATCTTCTTCCTATGAGAACAATGAAAACCCTGCCCCCCTTGACAAGTTTTTCAGGTGTTTCCCATATCTTAATTGAAGATTGTCACTCTCTGCAGGCTACATGGGCACCTCCCTTCTGATCTGGCTGAGTAGTGTTACATCAGTAAAAGGGGCGGGAGGGGGATACTTTGTCATTGAATTACTCTTGAACTACAGCTCTGACAGAATTGAAATAACACTCTCCAAGGCCCAAATACTATGATGATTAATTAGAGCCGCTTTTATTATGAAACATTACTATCCCTTTAAAGACCACTAAAAGTGACTCATGACTGCCCTCACTCAGTCACTCCACATATGGATTGGAATGTAGCTCACCCACAAACGAGCGAGGATCGCTGGACGATCCTTGGACAAGAAGGAGAAAACAGCAAGAGGAGGCACAAACCAGCGCATATTTTTATAATAAAAGAGAAAGTGTAAGGATAAAAAATACTCACAGGATAATCCACACTGGCGTATTAATCATAGAACTGATATAACAGGCTTGCAGGGAATAACTATCTGCCCTGCTCAGACATACACCTCTTGTAGTAGAAAACAATGGATCCGCTCGAGAATGTACAAAATATTTGAATATGACATAAAATCAATAATACATAAATAGCCAAGAAACGCTCTACGCGTTTCTAAGCACACTGCTTTTTGGTCACGACTGGAGCAGCCTTGGCTAATAGTATTAAGAATAAAGTAAAGTAATGAAGTATTGCTATTTGGTAATTATTAGAAGATATCTAACTGTTGATTTATTTGGTAACTAGTTGAACAGCCCGTTACACGGGCCACAGTGCCTCTGGCAACCGGTCGCAGGGCAGTCACGCGCAGTGGAGACTGCCCGCGCCACGGCTGATACAGAGCTCTCTGTATCAGCCGCGGCACGGGCAGTCTCTACTGCGCATGACTGCCGCACGAGCAGCAGTGTCTACTGCGCATGTTGGGCGTTACACACGATTTAGCAAATTATTATATAGGACTTTCTTTAGATATCTTCCTTTTAGGAAGATTTGAATTTTAATAAAAGTTGTCTTATTCCTTTTTTGAAGAACCGCACTTTCAGAGAGAGATCAGAGTCTCTGATCATGACTAAGCATGCGAAACGCATTGATCGGCAAGATGCTACACTGTTACATCTACTGTGCAGTCTCTCCATATGGTACATTTATATGTAAAGAAATAATTTGTTTTGGAGGCAATATGGACGTTTTTATTCACGTATCACAATAAAGTTGTTTTTATGAATGTGGATTTGGCATGAAGTGCGGTTCTTCAGTTTTTTTTTTGCAATATTGTGATTTTGGGCTTAAAGTGATAGTAATGTCCAAAAAAAACTTTTTTTGCATTTAGAAGAGCTCAAAAAGCTGATCTAAATGCAAAAAAACGTATCTCTCAAACCGCTATGGTTTAAGAGATACGGGCGTTTGAAGTTTGATTTCTCCTACTGACAGATGTAAAGCTGTCAGCAGGAGATTCGTGTCGGTCAACACTGTGGCGCTTGAGAAGTGCTGGGATCTCGTTACTTACACAGAATCCCTTTATTGGAATGGTCTAAAACATGTGCCTGAACACTAGGCCTGAACACTAGTCACACGTTTTAGATCATTCCATTGAAGGGATTCCGTGTAAGTAACGAGATCTCGGCACTTCTCAAGCGCCAGCGTGTCGACCGACATGGATCTCCTGCTGACAGCTTTACAGCTGTCAGTAGGAGAAATCAAACTTCAAACGCCCGTATCTCTTAAACCATAGCGGTTTGAGAGATACGTTTTTTTGCATTTAGATCAGCTTTTTGAGCTCTTCTAAATGCAAAAAAGTTTTTTTTAGACATTACTAACACTTTAAAGGGAATGCTCTTTGAATGCACTCCAGTAATTAGGAGTAAGACCTGCTGAATGCTGTGTGGTGTACATTGATTATTCCTTTTTTGGCCTGTGTTGTGGTGTTAATATTAGCGCCCTATAGATCTTTTGGACAGTTCTTTTTGTGGTCTGTGGGTAGAAAGACGTGCATTTGGACAGCTGTTTTGCACCCTGCTCTCCTCCAAAATGAGAGCAATATTTGCTTTTGACAATTGTCAAATGTTTTGTTGGTAAAAAAAACTTTTATCGTAAAATGCAAAAAACAGAACAAAAAACAAATCTCAGACTCTAAGGTGTCTGTGAACAATAACCATGTTCACAATAAGAGTCTGGAAGGAGATGCACTAACACTGGATATCATGCCGAAGTGTGTCTGGTGATATAAGGAGATGATTTTGCAATGGAGAACACAACGCATTTCGTGATTCCCTCTAAAAATTAGCACTGCAAGAAGAGGGGGAGAGATTGTGATCATTAGTGTATGATGCTGGTATAAAGGTGCTGATGTTTTGGGGAGGGCAGGGAGTGAGTGGGTGAGGATGCATTCTCAGACTTAAGCACAGAGAAGAGCAGTACTACTCATTAAGTCAAAAGAAGCAGCACTGCTGGCTTAGAGCAGTGTGTCTGTGTCTGTTTACATAGATCAGCTGTTCAATGTATCTGTTTACATAGATCAGCTGTGTAGTATGTCTGTTTTCATAGATCAGCTGTGCAGAGTGTCTGGTTACATAGATCAGCTGTGTAGTATGTATGTTTACATAGGTCAGCTGTGCAGAGTGTCTGTTTACATAGATCAGCTGTGCAGTGTTTGTGTTTACATAGATCATCTGTGTAGTGTTTCTATTTACATAGATCAGCTGTGCAGTGTATCTGTTTACATAGATCAGCTGTGTAGTATGTATGTTTACATAGATCAGCTGTGCAGAGTGTCTGTTTACATAGATCAGCTGTGCAGTGTTTGTGTTTACATAGATCATCTGTGTAGTGTTTCTATTTACATAGATCAGCTGTGCAGTGTGTCTATTTACATAGATCAGCTGTGCAGTGTGTCTATTTACATAGACCAGCTGTGCAGTGTGTCTGTTTACATAGACCAGCTGTACGGTGGTGGCTCCTCTATGTACTGTAACAGCTGATAGGAACATTGTGGCAGAAACCCACTGTGTACCTTATGACTCTTTGAATGCTAGAAGGGCATGCAACACATTGCAGAACTATACTTTGCACATCCCTATGGCACTCAATGGGTAATCAATGGGATTTATGATGTTTCTGAGCAGCTACTTGTGTGCTTAGTTCAAAGCAGGCAGGATGGCACCATAAGGCAGGGCTCTATAGAAAGCTATGGGGAGATCCCAACCTCATTTACCTGTTGTTAGTGATATTTATACCTGGGAACGATACCCCGGAGACTCTGGTTTTCAGATTCAATTACGGGGTCTCCAGGGACAGAGGCCAGGAATGGAGAGCTCTGTGGTAACCCCACCCACTTTCCCACCCATTTTGTCCAGTCACCTGTTCCCCCCATGTTCGTTTCCATTTATATGAAAACCTTTCCTCTCATCCCTCCAACTTAGTAACATTCTGAGTAAGCTCCGCCCACATAAAATGCAAATAGCATCACTTGCAGAGCAATGCGTTGCGGACCTCTCTGGCACACAAAGGGTTAAATTCTACTAGCAGTAATATTCTTATCAGTATTGACCATAAAGTTTTCGCTAGGCTCGGGTAAAGTCTCTTTGAAGTGGAATAGAAAAGACAGACAAGATGAATTACCTTTTTCGTGCTCCAGTGAATTCCAGTATTTAGCCAGAGATGGCTAAGTCTGCAGAATGTATGGGTTAACCCTCCAAACTCCAGAGGGTGCACGACCTATTGCTTACAATGAGCTGGGCAGCCCCCTGGCACCCAAAGGGACCAAAATATGTTTATTTTGCGGGATAATGTGTAGTGATGAGCGAGCGTGCTCGGCCGATGCTCGGATCGGCTCGAGCATCGCTCTGCTCGGCACATGGCGGTACTCGTCGAGTACCGCCATGTGCTCGCCCGCCATGTTCGGGTGGCGGGGATCTGTGCCGGAAGAGGCACAGATCCGAAGACGCTCCGCTGGACCACCAGGGACTGGAGGTACGGGGGCATTGCGGAGATGAAGGGGGCATTGCGGAGATGAAGGGGGACATTGTGGAAGAGGGGCATAGACTCTATGCCCCTCTTCCACAATGTCCCCCTTCATCTCCGCTATGCCCCTCTTCCACAATGTGCCCCTTCATCTCCGCTATGCCCCTCTTCCACAATGTCCCCCTTCATCTCCTCTATGCCATAGAGGAGATGAAGGGGGACATTGTGGAAGAGGGGCATAGCGGAGATGAAGGGGGACATTGTGGAAGAGGGGCATAGCGGAGATGAAGGGGCACATTGTGGAAGAGGGGCATAGCGGAGATGAAGGGGGACATTGCGGAGATGAAGGGGGCATTCGGAGATGAAGGGGGGATAGCGGAGATGAAGGGGGCATTGACCAGGCACCCTTCCCTCATCAGAGCAGGGGGTGCCTGGTGTCGCCCCATTGAAGTCAATGGGGCTCGGGTGCTCGGCCGAGCACTCGAGCCTCAGGGGGTGCTCGGTCAGAGCACCCGAGCACCCGAGCATCGGGGTGCTCGCTCAACACTAATAATGTGGCATAAATTCCTTGTCTCGGTTCAAGCCACAGTTATCTCTTTGTTATCACACTTCAATACATCTCCCACCAGGTGTGTAATGAGAATAGTATCAGTGGCTGATTAACAAGGGGACTGCTGTAGCTGCAGGCCAGTTGACATGGGCCAGATCCATTCATCATTCACCCAGTAACTGGACAGACCCTGATTCTCTCCGAGACCATCGGCTAGGGTCTGGCATGACGGCCTTTAATAATTTTTTTTTTGTATGTGGGTATGTGCTTGTGTTCTTTGTGTATAACTTTGCACTATTCTCTTTCCTTCGCCACCCACATTAATGAAGTAACCAAAACCTGTCGCTTCTTTCTTCTCTCACTCTACAACAGAAACCCTCATGCACGCTCTTATCCTTTCTCACCTGGACTACTGCAGCTATTTACTTATTGGACTGCTTGCTAACCATATCGCTCCTCTCCAATCAATTCTTAATTCACCCACCAGTATACTCTTCTCCAGAATAGTACTCACCCTACTTTTAAAATCACTGTCATGGCTTCCCATAAAGCAAAGTATTACATTCAAAATCCTCCTCATTACCTTCAAGGCTCTCCATCACTTGTCCCCACCTTATATTTCATTTTTCATATCACTCCATATACCTGCACGTCCACTACACATCATGCATGGTGGGCGACTCTCTGCTCCTTTTACCACTATCACTGTATCACGACTGAACGCTTTCTCCCTTGCTGCTCCTACCTCTGGAACTCCCTACCACCCAGTATTCACCAAGCATCAACCGTCAACAACTTTAAATCCAAACTAAAAGATCACCTTTTATATATAGTAACAGAGTTATATGAAAACAGTATCTCATATGTCAAAAACTGCACTTCATCCTCTACCAGATCGTAGCTGTATGTCACCCATCCTATACTTAGATTGTAAGCTTCATGGGGCAGGGACCTTTTATCCTAATGAATGTTCACCTTGTGTTCCCCTTATGATTGATCTTATAAGCACTTAATCACCGCACCTATTGTACCCCTTCTATATTAAATGAAAACTGTAAAGTGCCAAGTACACTGGTTGGCACTATATAAATAAAATATACTACAATACAATATATGGCAAATAGCAAAATACATCAGAGGGCACATAACTCATTCGGGTTTACATTGCTTTGTATTGACAACCTATAAATAAATGAATGGATAATGAAGAAGCCTGGTGAAGGTCCTATTTCAGAATCTTCTACTCGTTACATTGTATTTACATTGTATTCCCCTCCAGCAGAAAAGGTCTGTGATAACCTTCAGCTCCAAGTCCACTGGGTCCTTAAAGGGATAGTAATACTTAATTTTATCTTTATTTTATTGTGCAGGCATTAAAAAAACATGAAGAACGATATAAGTCTTATCTCTCAAACCTTTATGGTTTGAGAGATATTCACAAGCAAAGTTTCCCCTCCCGCCCCTTTTACCTAGTGTAAGCCATCTCTTCTCAGATGTGGAATCCAGTCCATAGACCAGACAGATAACAGAAGGGGACAATCTTCTTCCTATGAGAACAATGAAAGCCCTGCCCCCCTTGACAAGTTTTTCAGGTTTTTCCCTTATCTTAACTGAAGATTGTCCCTCTCTGCAGTCTACCTGGGCACCTCCCTTCTGATCTGGCTGAGCAGTGTTACATCAGTAAAAGGGGCGGGAGGGGGATACTTCGTCATTGGATTACTCTTGAACTACAACTCTGACAGAACTGAAATAACACTCTCCAAATTCCAAATACTATGATGATTAATTAGAGCTGCTTTTATTATGAAACATTACTATCCCTTTAACCCTTTCAGTGCCAGAGGGGTACGCAACTCATTGCTCTGCAATGTGTTGCGTACCCCCTCTGGCACTCAAAGGATTAATTCCGGCCCTGAACGGTGTCCAAGAATTTTATATATATAAAAGCAAAGTGAGACAATTGCACAGCTCATAGCCGTTGGGGGTGCTGCTTTTAATTTGGTGGACGGGGAGCCTTTCCAACAACTTATGGAGTCTGTTGCACCTCAATATAAAATTCCATCCTGCACCATATTTAGTAGAACTATAGTGCCCTCCCTCTACCAGTCATGCTTTGGGCTGATGGCCAGTCAGTGCACTTTACCACTGACTTATTGAGTGTTCCGAATGGCCAGCATGGCTTCTTGTCATTGACAGTGCATTGGTGGCAGCCCAATGTGTTGCAAGACACATCATTACCGACAACAAGTTCAAGTGCAGTAGCTAAGCAGGCAGGGCACCACTCTTTCCTCCTCCATGCTGAGGTAATGGATCAACAGCACACCTCAGATAACATTCGCAAAGCACTGCAGAACATGGTGGCGCAGTGGCTAGGGAATCAGGTTGGCACACAGGCACAAATGGGGTTTGCGGTTATTGACGGTGAAGCTAACATGATAAAGGCTCTCCGGGATGGCAGATTTGTGGGCTCTGGAAGATGGCATTAACTCTGGAAGGTTGCCAGCACTTCTGGAGTTGTGCTGACAAATTGCTGGCCACTTCCATCGGAGTGTCAAAGATAGCCAGCTCCTCAGGGAGGAGCAGAAAAAGGCAGACCTCCCAGAGCACCGCCAAAAGCAAGATGTTGGGACCAGGTGGAACTCCACCTTAGATATGCTACAGCGTATCCTGGAGCAGAAAAAGGCAATTCATGCAATGTCATGTCACCATTTCATTGGCAGTAACAGAACACTGGGCAGAGCTGACCGGGGTCCTGATGGTACAGATAGTGACAGTCCTCACGACTTTCCGTGCTTTGACAGAAATTTTAAGCAATGAGAACGCTAACCTGGCAGAAGTCATTCCCCTCTTCACGCACCTCCCCTTAAAACTGGACGATTTCCTTGCCCATAGTGAATGTTTGCCTGGTGCTGAGGTTAATATACTTCCCGATGTTGCTGCCCTTCTAATGAGACTGAAGAAGGAACTGACTCAGCGCATGGAAGAGCGCATGGACAATTGTCCCGAGTTAATTCTTGCCACAATTTGCGATCCTCGAATCAAAGGCAAGATGGCACTTCGTTCCAATTCACTCACTGCCTGGAGGGAACAATTGATAGTGAGGGTGCGTGAGAGGCAAAGAAAAAACAGGAGACAGTCACAGGAGGTGGGAGAAGATTCCGCAGATAAGCTGGAGGAGTGTGGTGGTCTTCTGGGACCTATTAGTTACAGCACCAGTAGCACTTCATCTTGTTCCGGTGAGGAGCTGCTGCATTTTATGCTGAGCCAATGGACAGATTATGCTTCGGACAAAACAAACAGCTCCCAATAAATAGAAAAAGTGCTGAGTTTGAGGTTAAGGCTTACCTTGAGGAACCTTCTTTGCCCCCAAGTACAGATCCCTTGACTTTCTGGGATAACAAGAGGGCTGTGTGACCCACTTTGTCCCTGATAGCCCAGGAGTTGTTTTCTTGCCCCCAACCATTGTCCAGAATAAGCGGGTATTTTCCGTAACAGGAAATAAACTTAGCCCCCAGCACTCTCAATTGGCCCCCCAGATCATGGAGCAAATTACTTTTTTTAAAGTCAACCTGCCAAAGCTGGGTTACCCTGCTCAAAGGTTCAATAGAGATTAGAAGAAAAAAGTACCTTAGTAACATAATATACTGAGTGCTCCAGCTTACCCAGCTCTAGAACCATGGTAGGTTGGGCAGAGGACACCCCCCTGACTTGGTGGGACACAGCACCAGTTATCCTCATTTGCTGTATCTCTACTGAGTCCTGGCTGCTCCAGTGTTCTGCAATTTGCTGCTGGCTACATCTACAGTGTTGCTGTCATCCTGAGTCCGCCCTGCACCACTCACCCTCAGTCTTCCTTTATTTTTAGCTACATCCATACTTCATCTACTTCATCCATAGTACCATAAAGCTAAATTCCCACCTTACCCTGCTCCACCATCTTCATTTAGACCATGGAAATTGTTCCATTTATTTCATTTTCATTTTTTGTTGTATTTTTAAAAGTATTTTAAATTCAACGAATAATTCGGACTGTCGTTGAATTTCGTCCAAGTCGAATAGGTCGGACCCGAAATGCAAAGTCGACAAATTAAAAAAAAAATGTAATCCGAAGTCGAATTTTACAGAAAATTTTTGTCGTGCACAAGTCTACAGTTTAAAACTGTATTTTTTGACATTTGCAGTGCCCTCTAGTGGTCAAATTCCAATTAGTTATTCTGTTACGTTCTATCTGAGAGCAAAGTCAGTGACATACAGTTCTCCATAGAATGTGATATAAACTGCTGAGTCACTTCCTGTCAGAACGTCCAGGAAATAAACTGCTCTTGCAGAGTCGTACATCTATCTCAGTAAGTCTGGAAACATATCAAAGACTGGAAATGCACTCACAAGTAAAATCTAGACATCCTTCATGAAGGATGATGGACAGTAACACCTGTGGGAGTTATGCACTAAGGTGTGATAAAGAGGTGATAAAGTGGAGGTGACTTCTCCACTTCCTATGTAATTCTATGAAGCCTATGTAGTAAGATCTCTCAAGCTGGAGAAATTTGAGTGCATTGGCTCCATAGAACAACATAGGAACTGGAGAAATTATATCACTGGAGAAGTCATCAGCACTTTATCACACCTTAGTGCATATCACCCCTGGTCTACTGGATGTTTTCATTGTTAACTGCACATAACACACCAAGGCTGATTTACTAAGAAAGTGGAGCAATTCTGGAACAGACCACCTGCTAAAAAATATACTAAAAAGAGGAAAGGAATTTTATGCAAATCTTTATAATGATGAAGGCTGAAACTGTGTCAGAAGTTTGGGTAAAAGAAGTAGAAACTGGAATAAAATCAATGAAAAATGGGCCAGCTAAAGTCAATATTGAAATCTTGAAAGCTGGAGGTCAGCCCTTTTTCAGAGATCTAGTTAAATTGCTTTCAAAATACCTGCTACTCAACAGAGAGAATGCAACATGGAAAAATGTAGAAGTTATCCTACTACAAAAACAAGGTGATAAGGCAGATACAAAAACTACCGACCAATAAGCCTATTGTCAGTCATATGTAAGGTTTTCACAAAGGTACTATCAAGAAGAATGCACAAAGTACTTGATGTGGCACAGCCTAAACAACACGTCGGCTTCAGAAGTGGTTTCAATACAATTAACCATATCCAGACAGTACAACGATTTATAGAGCGACATAATGAATACAACCATCCATTATTCATAGACTTCATTGACTATGAAAAGGCCTTTGACTCAGTGAAAAAGCAAGCAATAATCAATATCGTGATCTAACAATGAATATATAGAGCTTACATCAATGTCCTCCAATCAATATCTGAAAATGCAAATGCATCAATACAGGTCAACACTGATAAAGTCCAGATCAACACAGAAAAAGAAGTCTGAAAGAAGACACATTCTCCCCAAAGCTATCTTCTGCTTGTTGAGAAGAAATTTTCCACAAACTAAATTGGGACAAAAAAATAACTTAAGATCAGTGGAGATGACCTACATCACTTATGTTGTGCAGGTGATATCATACTCTTCTCAAGAAATGTATGAACACATTGAAGAACTACAACAGAAAAGTAACATTTTGGGCTGAAGATGAATATTGACAAAACACAAGTCATGTTTAACACATTTACTATACCAAGGAAAAATCACAGTAGATGGACAAGAACTGGAAGAGGTGGACAAGTATGTCTATCTTGGACAGGAAATGTCAACAGATGGAAACACCTTGATGGAGATTAATCGATGAATAAAATTGGGATAGCAAGCATTTGGAAAATTTAGTAGCACAGCCTTAAGACAAATTTACCACTCTGCCTCAAACAAAAGGTTTTTGACCAATGTGTCCTCCCAGTTCTTATGTATGGCTGTGAAACATGGACACTAAATGCCAAAGCCATACAAAAACTTAAAGTTACACAGAGAAGTATGGAATGTTGAATTTTGAACTTAACAACAAGAGACTGAAAAACATGTGCGTGGATTCAACAGTAAACAAAGGTCTATGACATAATTGAAAGAATAAAGCTCCTAAAATGCATATGGGCAGGCAACATAGCAAGAAGACATGACGGTAGATGGATCAATCAAATTTTAGAATGGATTCCATTCGACATTTAATGCCCAAGAAGAAGAAGACCAAAAACAGGTTGAGTAGATGAACTTACCAAGTTTTTTGGTCCACAATGGCAGCAGAAAGCACAGGACCAAGTTGCTGGAGGCTTGCTGAAGAGGCCTTCACCCTGTAGTGGATTGACAACGGGTGAAGATGATGATGATGATGTTCAGTGGAGACAGTGGCTCTCAAAAAACAAATAAACAATTTATACTCAAAATGTATAATATTATTTAACTGGTGAGTGTTCCATACAAAACATGTAAAAATATACTCAGCCTGGGCTATCCAGAACCGATAAGAAACAGCACACAGTTACTGTTACTTGATTAAAGTTTAATGCATCATAATCCATATGTTTTCGGTCCTTACTGGACCTTCATTAGTTCAAAGGGCAAACAAACATCACACTACATCTATTTATACTCACTTCTGAAGTATCTGTTAGTGTCATGAACCCCAAGCTGTGCTAGACGAGGACGGCCAAGTCATGGTGTTTCCGTTCTCAGAGGAGGGTTACTATCATCAACTGTAACACATATGGTATCCAGGCAATGGGTACCCGAAATAAAACACATCATAATGCACCCTGCCGGTCAGGTTGAAGACCGGCTTCAAAGAAAAAACATCAATCACCAAGCAATATGCAATACAGTAGAGGCAAACGCAAATAGGACAAAAGGGAAATAGCGAAGAGAGCTTGACAACTATATAATAAAATAAAGTGAACCCCTTTATCATACTTACAAATCAACGGGTGAGCGCACAGGTCAGGGAGACTGTATTCTAATCTAATTACATACTAAAATGAATATATATCAATGGGTATCTCGGGTGGAAATGCCAACCCCCAACATATCCAAATTCCAGAGATGCGCTCAATAACTTTAAAGTGTATATGGAAATGTAAAACTTAGGTCAGTCCCAAATTTAGAGTCCTATCAGTCTCTTTAGTCTCTTTTTTTCTCTGGGTTCCCCGCTCTCAGTGTTGTGTTCAGCTGCGTCCTTGTCAGTTGGCCCTGTGACCCTCAAAAAGCCAACTTGCTGTATATAATAAAACAGAGACAGAGCAGCAGCACCTCTAATAGCAACCTTTAGGACAGTATTATCCCTCGTGTGCCCCAACTGTGTATACCTTCCCCTTGAAGATAGTTACTCACTGGAACTTGAGGCTAACCCAGCCTCTGAGTGTCAGCGCACATCTATACGGTGTTTTTTTTATTCTCATCTCCATGTTAAACCATTTAGGATGTGAGCTGCTATATATAGCTTTCTCTTTATTATAGATGGAATAAGATCAGACATTGATCATGCAAAAATGAAAGGGAATCGTTCCCTAAATATATAAAAAACACCTGTATTGGTGTCTCCATGGGAGAAGGGATAAATATTAACATAATAGTAATTCCAAATGTTGAAGTACGACAGGATGCAAACAAACAACGCATCCACAAGTCGGCTGTGATGTTATTTGTATCTTGACAACAGTGAAGCTTATGTGTCAGTGATCAGTATGGAGATGAGGCTTGGATAGCCAAGGAATGACGGGATGAAAAGTAGGGAGCGGAGGATTTGGGCAACACAAAACAGAGAATATCAAGGGAGGAATTTTCAAAAGTCAAAAGTGGAAGGACAGGCAGTTATGCATCAGAAAGGTATAAATAAGAGTGCAATTGATCATGTTAAGTAGACCCCATGATGAAGTCACAATTGTGACGAAGCGCGTTGGTGGTACAAGTGTATACGATTGTGTACATCTTTTAATATATAATTTTATAAATATCACTACCAGTAAATGGAGGCATTTAAAATAAGGACCAGGTAGCGTTCGAGTTTTTTACCATACACCATAAGTGGCAAGGACTGGGAGACTGTCAGGAAAATTATCAGACGTCGGAGTGGTGGTATGTTGATGTGTGCTGGCACTCAGAGGCTGGGTTAGCCTCAAGTTCCAGTGAGTACCCCTCTTTAATGGGGAAGGTGTACACAAATGGGGCACACAAGGGATCATACTGTCCTAAAGATTGTTCTTAGAGGTGCTGTTGCGCTGTCTCTGTCTTTGTATTATTACATAGTACAATGATCCTAGGTATGATTATACGGATCCACATACATTTTCAAATCCTCAAACCGATACATGCAGAATAAGTCCAGTACTTTTGTTTAAATAATGGTCCCAAATTTTATGATGCCCTCATATCTCATAAATATCAAGAGCAAGGTGCACATTACTCCAATATGTTCAATACCATAATGCCATTGTCCATAGCTTGTTTATGCCCATAATAGGTCCCAAAATAGTCTACTTAGATACATGTTGGCACATGTGCAATATTCCTTCCAAAAGTTTTTGTATATTATCCTACTAGTTGAACAGCCTGTTACACAGGCCACAGTGCCACTGCCACCTGGTCACGGGGCAGTCAGGCGCAGTAGAGACTACCCGCACCGTGGATGATACAGAGCTGGACTCTCCTTCGGAGCGCCCAGCTCTGTATCAGCCGCGGCGCGGGCAGTCTCTACTGCGCCTGACTGCAGCACGCGCAGCAGTGTCTACTGCGCATGTCGCGGCGTTACACACGATTTAGCGAATTATTATATAGGATTACATAAAGTGGTAGAATGCGTCGCTCATTGTGAGCCATAACTGCACATGAGCAGTAGAGAGTCTCTACTGTGCATATGTGGTTTCGCACACAGGGAGCTTCGCTGTGAGCTGTCTGGAGCTCCCCTCAAAGGATCAGCGCGTTCAGTGAGTCTCTACTGCTCATGACTGCAATCATGCGCAGTAGAGACTCACCAAACGCGCTGCCCTGCTCCGGACGGCTCACGTCATGTCTCTGCTCCCGGCTCCGGGGCAGCTGGGTGCACTTTCGCCCGTGTATATGGGCTTCCATACTAGTAGAAAAATAAAACAATGTTGGCTATGTGCTCCTACCTGAGTACCACGCCTTCAGAGATGCCCAGTAATACTCACCATCCTTCAATACTTGGAGATGCGAATGTTGTGCTCCTTCCCTGGATTACGGTCCAGATGCCAAATACACAGTCACAAATGTCATGGGTAATCGTTGATTAGTCTGGTATTGGGTTCAATATAACTAAGTTTTGGGTATATAAAGGTTGAATCATTTTAGACATCTATTTTTTGCAGCACTGTGTATACAAGGTCAGTTGCAGAATGTGTTAGAAACTTAGTTTATTCCTAGTGCCTCTAGTGTCTAGGTCTTATCTTTTTTTATAGAACATCCCCTGCATGATAAACAAGGCCTTTCTATTTTACACATTTTAAGCCAAAAGCGCTCATTTTTATTGTTGCACGCTTGGCGCTAACCTTTAGTAACATTATGCATGATAAGACAACTAAATTCAAGTGTAACATTTTAAGCCAAAATCGCTCATTTTTATTGTAACACGCTTGGCGCTAACCTTTAGTAACATTATGTTGATAAGACAACTAAAAATCCTATATAATAATTCGCTAAAATGTGTGTAACGACAAAGTCATGTGCAGTAGAGACTGCTGCACGTTCTGCAGTCATGCTCAGTAGAGACTGTCTGCGCCGCGGCTGATACAGAGCTGGATGCTCCTTCGGAGTGTGCAGCTCTGTATCAGCCGCGGTGCGGGCAGTCTCTACTGCACATGACTGCCCCACGACCGGCTGGCAGTGGCACTGTGGCCCGTGTAACAGGCTCTTCAACTAGTATTTGTATAATATTTTAAGCCAAAATCGCTCATTTTGAACCAAAATATAGAATTTTTGCTAGAAGTAGAAAATAAGGTGTGATAAAGCTTACTCGCAAACTGTATATATGATGATACAAATGATAATTGGCAGAACAGAGAGAGAGAGAAAGAGAGATTATTTCTCTGCATGACTAACGGTATGTAATACTTTCTTATTGCAAGCATATATTATTATTTTTACTCTGCTATTTATACTGGATTTACTAATGATATTTACTAATCATAAATTTTATATTTTTGTATAATTTATGGTATATGCATAATAAATATATACCTGTTTAAGTATATTTGAAACTCTCGCCCCTGTCTTTATTGTACTCACTATATTCGAAGGAATTGTGAGGCCATTCTACATAAACAAAATCAGGAGTATGTCAACTTGAACTTAGTAGAGAATAACTGCCCTTTATTTGGGAAGAAAGGTACAGCCCGTTACACAAGTAGTACGCTAACCATAGTAGTCATTGTCGCCTGAGTGATCTACCTTCAGGAGTACCCAATGGTACTCGCCATCCCTACTAAAAGAGAACTGTAGGAGGCCCATCGTTTTTGGAGCAGGATAGTTGTAGCTCTGAATTAAGCCCATTTGGAGACAAAGTGTTATATTCATACATCAGTCTTGCTCCTTGTTGTAGCAGGAATCTATGTATATCACCCGGCAGGGTGCATTATGATGTGGTTTGTTTTGAGTACCTGTTGCATGAATACCAGATGTTGCCTTGATACCCTCCACTGGGAACAGAGTCGCCGCAACTTGGGCATCCTCACGGAGTGCAGCATGGGGTTTGTGACGCTAACAGATACTTTAGAAGTGAGTATAAACAGATGTAGTGTGATGTGTGTTTCACCATTGCCCTGATGAAGGTCCAGTAAGGACCAAAAACATTTGGCTTATGATACATAAAATTCAATCAAATGACAGTGACTGTGTGCTGTTTCTTATCTTATATATATACACATACACAATATTGTGCAAAAGTCTTATGCAGGTGTGGAAAAATGCTATAAAGTTAATAGTTTATATTTATCAATTAACAAAATGATAGTGAGCGAACGTAAGAAAAATCAAAATCAAATAAATATTTGGCGTGACCACCCTTTGATTTCAAAACAGCATCAATTCTTCTAGGTAAACTTGGCGCACAGGATCTCTTCTATGGATTTAGGCACCTCAGTTGCATCTCTCTTTTCATGTAATCCCAGACAGACTGGATGATGTTGAGATCAGGGCTCTGTGGGGGCCATACCATCACTTCCAGGGCTCCTTGTTCTTCTTTATGCTGAAGATAGTTCTTAATGACTTTGGCTGTATGTTTGGAGTCATTGTCATGCTTCAGAATAAATTTTGCGCCAGATTCCTCCTTGATGGTATACGCTGATGGATAATTATCTGCTTGTACTTCTAAACATTGAGGAGACCATTAATTCTGACCAAATCTCCTACTCCACGTGCAGAAATGCAGCCGCATACTTGCAAGGAACCTCCACCATGATTCACTGTTGCCTGCAGACACTTATTCTTGTACAGCTTTCTAGCCCTCTGTGAACAAACTGCGTTCTGCTACAGCCAAATATTTCAAATTTTGACTCATCAGTCCAGAGAACCTGCTGACATTTTTCTGCATCCCAGTTCCTGTCTTTTTTTGCATAGTCGAGTCGCTTGGCCTTGTTTCCATGTTGGAGGTATGGCTTTTTGGCGACAACTCTTCCATGAAGATCACTTCTGGACAGGCTTCTCGGTACAGTAGATTTGTATACCAGGATCCCGCTGTTTTCTGCCAATTCTGAGCTGATGGCACTGCTGGACATCTTCCGATTGTGAGGGAAAATAAGCATTATGTGTATTTCATCTGCTGCACTAAGTTTCCTTGGCTGACCACTGTGTCTACGGCCTGTTTATTTGTGCTTCTTCAAAAGAGCTTGAACAGCACATCTGGAAACCCCTGTCTACCTTAAGGACCTTGCTGATGCAGTATGACTACCTTGTGTCTTGTTGCTGTACTCAATCCTGCCATGGTATATGACTTTTGATATTAAACTGTCTTCAGCATCCTCATCTTGATTGCAGAGTTTGGCTGTTCCTCACCAAGTTTTATTCCACCTACACAGCTGTTTCTGTTTCACTGAATTATTGTGTTTCAACCCACATATTAAATTATTAATTATTAGCACCTGTTTGGTATAATTGTTTAATCATACACCTAACTATATGCCTACAAAGTCCCTGATTTTGTGCAAGTGTACCTAGAAGAATTGATGCTGCTTTGAAGGCAAAAGGTGGTCACACCAAATATTGAATTGATTTAGGTTTTTCTTCTGTCCACTCACTATGCATTTTGTTAACTGATAGATACTGTATAAACTATTAACATGTCTTTTTTTTTAAAACCATTCTTTCTTTACATCATTTTTTCACACCTGCCTACAACTTTTGCACAGTACTGTGTATATATGTGTATATATATATATATATATATATATATATATATATATATATTATGGAAACCTTTGAGGGCAATCCAATAGAATGCAAGAAAATAAATGTCTAAAAGAAGCCACTAGAGGGCACTGTTGATGTTAAACCCCCCCCCAGAAAAACTCCCAATAGTTTAACCAACAAAAACTCTGATAATGTGCATATTCCAGAAGTGTGAGTTCCCTTGTAGGTGCAGCAGGAAAAAAGCCCTAAAATATTTTTTTGTCATAAAAATGTTCATTGTTCCTTTAACCCACTGAGGGCCAGAGAAGTAAGACTGCATTGCGACACAAAGCATTGGTTACCTCTCTGGCACTCAAACTGTTAAGTAATGCAATGTGAGAATGGATATCATAGATTGCATACAGTAATTGAAATCTGCTATATTAACTGGACACCCTGGTAGTGTTTGTTAATAGGGTGTTTGTCTTATTTGAATACCAGAGGGGTGCGCAACGCATTGCCTTCAAATCTTCAGACGCTACCTGAAGACTCACCTCTTCAGGGAAGCCTATCAACTACCTCCATAACTGTTATCACCACGAAATCGCCCCTTCCCTGGACCACTGCACTGAACAGTACTTCTCTCTCCCACCCACTGACCGGCAGTTCATGTGATAGGAGGCACTTACACCCAATAGCACTTACTCCTTCTGTGTCCAACCTTCCTTCCTCTAGACTGTAAGATCTCACCAGCAGGGGGCCCTCTGATCCCTCTGTTCTCCACAGTTGATTGTACTTTTTAACACCTCTGTATGTCTGTTCCCTATTGTACAGTGCTGTGGAATTAGTTGGTGCTATATAAATAAATAAATGATAATAATAATAAATTGCTTTGTAACCCCTCTGGCAGGATTTCATATTTAAATCAGACCTTGTGGTGGGGCATCAGGACCTCAACTGATCTCCCAGCAGACTAAGAACTACCTTTAGGAGTGGGCGGGATCAGAAAAGTCTCACTTCAATGTGGGAGGAGTTCCCTGATACCACCCACTCCTACCTGGTAGTTCACGTAGGATGGACGCAAGGGAATCGTGCTGCTCCCCTGCGTCGTCTCTAGTGATCTGGGAGATCAGTTCCTGGTCATCAGTAGGGGTCCTGATGTGCCACCACAAGGTCTGAATTTTTTTCCAGCCAATTAGTCTGTATTCCATTTGGATTTCTTTCCTGCCTCCTCCTCAGCCAATCGAAAAATCCAGTATGCCCTCAGCCACATCCCATTGGATGCACAAAGGGTAGTTTTGCATAACTCCACCTTTGTAATGCCCCAGGGCGTGGCTGACGGCTGACAGCGAACCAGAAACCACTGAGATTTTTATATATCCAATATATATAGAGATATAAAAAATGGTTATATCATGAGAAATAACTGATGCAGGCAGTCACTAGACTTGCACCAGAACTGGGCTGACATTGGAACACATGTGGTTCTTTTGTATTTAAAGGTACTTGGCAATAAGGTTATTTTATGTCTTGATAAAAGCACATGGGTGGGCTGAAACATATCCTTTTCTTATTAACTTTTTTTTTATATTTTATTGCACGTCCTGTGAGTGCACACATCAGTTATCATTTCTCATGATACAACTGTTTTTTTATTTAACATTATGCCTGTGCACCTAGGCAACTGAAGTAAGTTTTGGAGTGCCCATTTTCTCATATATATCTATCTATATATATATATATATATATATATATATATATATAGATATAGTTATATATATATATATATACATATATATATATATATATAGTTATATATATATATATATATATATATATATATATATAGTCTTATGTCCCTTTCATTTGCATGCCTGGGAACTTTTTGTTGTGGACTCCCCAGAGAGGTGAGTCCTGTGGTGCCGCTGGGGGAGAAAAATGACATGATTTGCCCTAAAAAGGGGCGGTGTTTAGCCATGAGTGGGGGCAGGCCTTATAAAATGAAGAAAAAGTATAACGAATAGGCTGAGGAAGGAAGGGAAGAGGGCTGGGAGTGGGAGGAACACACTGGGAAGTAGCAGAAACTCCCCACATCCTCAGAATCAGCCTCTACCTTGTTAATGCAGAGCTATAACCACAGTCTGTGAGGCAAATCCGGAGAGTTCCCAGCTATGGACATATATATATATATATACATGTTTTAGACTTTATTGTTTTCAATGATATCAGTATATCTCCATTTAAAGGAGCAGTAAACTTTTTTTTATGAAAACATCTATTGTATGGCGTTTCATGTTGACTAAAATAAGCGTACTCCCACTGCTGAGAGATGCATATTTCCAGAGTTATTACTGTTTAAACCTGTGTTTTGTACATTAGCAGTGCCCTCTAGTGGTCAAATTCCAATTAGTTATTCTGTTACATTCTAATGGAGAGGAAAGTCAATGAATGTGATAGAAACTGCCTGCCACTTCCTGTCAGTTAGGACTATCAGGAAGTAAACACAGTAAATTCACTTCCTGTCAGAACTATCAGGAAGTAAACAGTAATTCAGGAAGTAAACACAGTAACTTCCCTTCCTGTCAGTTAGAACTATCAGGAAGTAAACACAGTAAATTCACTTCCTGTCAGTTAGAACTATCAGGAAGTAAACACAGTAAATTCACTTCCAGATTATTTGAACTGTTATAATGTTTGAATAAAACGACTGACAGCAGTAGGAGTGACCTTGTTTTATTCAGCAGGAAAATATCTATAACATATAGGTTTTCATAAAAAAGTTTATTGCTCCTTTAATGTGGACTACACACAGTAGGATATTTTTGGGAACAAACTGAGGTTGAGAGAGCTGCAGACTGTAGAGTTATATTTGGGGAACAGTAATATTTTTATTCTGAGCAGAGAAATTTATTTTTCATTTAATTTATCATTCATTTTTTTAAGAAAAAAATCTCACATAACCACACGCATGTTTTCAATTTTTTATTATTATTATTCCTTCATATTCAAACTTCACAAACAGTGTGAATTTACAATACCTCAGAAAGTGAAACTTACAAAAAAAGTGCTGGTAACAATTAAAAAAAAAACAAAAAAAACAAAAAACATCATTCTTAGCAACATCAATAACTTCCACACAGAACAGAAAACTTGTAAAAGTTTTTTTTTTCGTATTTAAGGCGTAATACTTCTGTATAAAGTATATGCAAGAGATAAACTTTCACAGTATTCAAAAAATGTCACAATAGTAATATAATAGAATATTGAAGCGCTACAATTATTTTCTGTTTTTTTGTTGTGTTTTTTTATTTTTTATTTTCCTGTTTAAATAACAAATACGAATCACAGGTAAATATAGGTGAGAAAGACACAAGGCTAATTATAGAGATGGCCATAAGGGTACTGTCACTGAAAGCTGTCATGATGTGTGTAGTAATTCTATATTTTAAAGCACTTGATAAAAAGGCGTATGCGAGTTTGTTTTTTTTTGTATCTTAAAGTCTTTTTTTTCTGTTCACTTAATTTTCCATCATCAACAAAAAAATTACGGAAATAAAACAACAAGAAATTGAAAAACAATTAGGAGAAAAATGACAAGGGACATTTCACCCAATCTTGAAACTGTTGGCCTGCCTTTGGACAAAGACATAATACAATGAGGTGTTTAGATGATGTCACAATCACACAAACATGCACGCAGATATATTGTGGCCGTCTTTTACATGACAATTGCTATTTTCTACTTGTCTGAAGGTTGTATTGTTTTAATGTGAAGAATGGAAAATAAATTTGTCCTGTATTCTACCTGCAAACTTATTTTTAATAGTCAGCTCAGCAAAGCATATGTTCACCTATCAAGGACCATGGGAGTGTGCAATGAATTGTTGGGGTTAAATATCTTAAAGGAGAAGCAAGGTTTATGAGAAAAATGTAAACTAAACTACAGTAATATCTCTGCTGAGTAAAACAAGAGCCCTCATTCAAAAGGTTTTACAAATAATTTTTTCAAACTGCAGTTGTCCACTGTTGTCACCAGATGGCGCTATTTACACAACTTCTTATGGTAAGCTGTAGTCTATGACTCATGCTCACCCATAGAGTGTATTGTGAAGAAACAATTTTCCTTCTGGACAATGTTGTTAACAGTGGGGGTGCCATTGTTTTACTCAGACTGAAATATATACTATTTCCTACTTTTTTTTATTGTTCCTCTAAGTCTTTGGCTGTTAGAAACCATTCTGATGGACTGCTTCTACGCTACAAGATTCAACTATTTCAATAATTGGTGTCTTGTTTTTCTGCAAATTCCAACGTTTTATCCACATAATATAAAATCCTTAATTAAAATAAAGTGGGTTAATGTATGAATGATTAAAGGAAATATTATTATGAAAATACATATATTGTAGGCATTTCCCTGCTGAGTAAAACAAGGGGACACCTACTGCTGGTAGTTACTTTAATCAAAGGTTATAACAGTTCAAACTGTGGCAAGGTGATCAAACTTTTACTAGCACATTCTATGGTGACCTATATCCAGTGGCTCATCTCTACTGTACTATGCAACAGAAATAACTGTCTGAACCCAAGATGTTACTGTTCATAAAAAACAACAGTTTAATCTGTGATAACTTTGGAATTAAGCATATTCCAGTATACGGTGTACTATCACAGGGAAAGCCCTATAATATTTGTGTCGTTTTCCATAATAAAGGCTTAAAACTCTTAAAAGGTACAGCACGGCAGCTCCCTTTGTGTGTATGGACTGTGACTCATTAAAGAGGATATAATTAACTTTACCATTAAAAGGGATTAAAATCTCAGTGCGAGTTTGGGAAGTTTTTGCTCACAATGGTGCAATTGCCTTGGTCCATAACTGTTGCAGTACGTCTTAGTACACCAGACCCAGATAACAACTATCACTAACTTTCAACTTGTTTTTACCTGCATGAATAAATTAGGAAGAGGTTTAATAAATGACTTATTGTTTCTTGTAGTTTGCTTGGGCTAGGATTTGATGCAACAGCAACACTGCATCCGTTTAGGGGCAGAACACTCACGTGATTGCGGAAGATGCTAGGACTAACAGCTATTAAAACGGAAAATGGGAACGGGAAATTTACCCACAGGACACAAGTGCCACATCACAGCACTTACACAATCATAAGGTGCTCGAAAAAGGTGCAGCCCAGGAACAGCTGGGTGCCACGATAAGGTGCTTAGAGAAGTTTTTATTTGTTGTGTTTTTGCAATTTTAGTTCACGCAATCCCCACCACACCCTCATAAAACAAGGACATTAAATCAGTGTATTAAAGGCAGGCCAAGAGCACATGGATATCTGTATGTCAACCATTTACACAAAGTGAAGCCGATTTACTAAGAACAACTGGAACAAACCAACTGCGTCATAAATGACTAATAAAAATGTCCAAAATTACCATTGAATTAACCATTTTGAATGCCCCTCTAGCACTCAAAGGGTAAAATAGGATTTGCAAGGAAATGCAATTTAAATCAATTTCATCCCTTCCCGCAGCCCACGGTTTAGTTGGTCTACTCCGTTTCTTAGTAAATCGGGATCGTTAGCAGTAGATCGTTTACCTCTGCTCGAAATATTTTAACCCTTTGAGTGCCAGAAAGGTATGCAACACATAGCCAAGCGATGCGTCGCATATTCCTCTGTCGCTCAAAGGATTCATTTTCATAGCTGATTTTATAAACAGAATACAAATATATACATGTCAACTCACACACAAATAGTATACATGAATGCATATATATACGCTATATGTACATTTCTATAGATATAGCATACATACCCGAATTTACAAAAGGAAGCAAAAAAAAAAAAAGAAAAAAATATTGAACGGTACCGAAAAAAGCTAGTGAAATGATGCGACTTATTTTGCTTTGCCCATTTTAATTTTGCCTGTAAAAAAAACACATAATTTCTTATGCATCTCCCCAAATCTTCTTTCAACTGAAATATTAACATATCGACTGAAAATGACTTTTGTTCACTGCATGTAATGATGACTAGTTAGTTCTGCTTGTTGCTTGTTAATCCTGTTACTGTTTAATGAGTGCGTGATCCTCTTTAAAAGGCTGCAGCCACTGCCTGGACTGTTTGAATGTTTCGTTTGTGAGAGAAATATATGAAGTTTGGGCTATTTAAAATCGTTTGTGAATGGAGGTGATGAGGCAGAATTATGCACATTTTATCATACAGTCCTTTTCCTTTAAAGTATCCTATTACTGTCACCAACAGTGCACGGTTTAGGACATCAACTCGAGGGAAAGCATTGTGTAGCATTGAAAATGTTTTTTTTTTTTTGCAGTTTTTTTTTTCTGGGTTTTTCCTTGTTAAAACAAGAATGCTATCAACTGCTGGAAGATGATTCATTGAAAAGGTATAGCAGTTTAAAATTGCATTTTTGGATGCACGGCTTCCATGATGTGGTATGTTAAGAGAGCGGTGTTGTTGTTGTTTCCTATGAATCACTTTGCTCACTTACAACAACCATCTAAGCAACAGCAGCATCTTAAAATGGCAATGGAAGTATGAAACTCCTACCTTTTGAATGAATAATCTTGCAACAGTGGGGTACATTTGTGTTACTCCAAAGAAAAAGCTCTACAAAATAAACATTTTCCATATTTATGATGTTTTCCCTTAAACGCTTTTGTGCCAAGCAGGACAAAGTCATTTTAACTGCTCAACAAATGCCAGTGATAAATGCCATGTCTGGATATCCTTACAATCTGCACTGTTGTGACATCTGAAGACAGGATTTGAGATAATATAATCCAGATAGTGACAGACATCCACCAGTCCCTTCAACAACCAAAGCATGTTTACGTTGTAGATCTGCTGTGGACTTATCTCCAATAGGCCATGTTTCTGAACATCTTGATTGCCACAGACAGACTTATTTAGCATCCATACCAGGGAAGTAACTATAAGGCAAGCAGTGGGTGCAGTTGGGACAGTGCCCAACATCCAAGGGGACCTATTCACCCTAGTACCCAACAGGTTCTAGTGAAGCCCCAGGAAGAATATTTTGGTGTTAAAAATATTTGCAACCAGGGCCCTCCCATGACTCATTACCCTACTGATCCAGGCGACTAAAAAATATGTGCAACATTATATAGTGAGATGTTTATAAGTGAGCTAAACCAATGTCTTCTAGCACCATAATATATCTTATGAATTAGCACCACATAATACTGTATTTGTGCATTAATGTATCTTCTAAAAATCATGTGGTCAAGATCGTGGGGAGGATGTTGATTTTACAAAGATAATACATTCCCCTGTAGGTTCCTATTAGAACAGGACTGGGCAACCTGTTGAGGAATATGACTTCCATCATCTCCAGCCAGCTGGTGGCTGGCCAGGGATCATGGAAGTTGTAGTCCTCAAAAGTGGAGAGCCTTAGGTTGCCCATACCTGTATTAGAATAATGAAATTTATGGAGTTCCGTCATGAGTGGGCAACCTATAGCCTTCTTCATCCGTTGGTCAACTGCTGATTATTGTACTTATAGCCAAATAAGAAATGGAGAGCATTAGAATGTTCTCTAAGATGAATACAAAAAAATATTTGATTCCCCAGCCTAATGTCTGAATTCTTTAATCGATAGCTAAGGGTTGTGTAACGGAAGGGTGGATGCCGTTTTGGACGTTAGACCATTTTTGATTAAGTTAGTTATAAGTAATAGTTCATTGTATTCCAGGAGTAAGAAACTGTAGGCCAAATGTCTAGACCAGGGCACATGTAGAATTTTTGTTTATAAAATTATTTCCATTCTGTGTTTGGTTTTCATTACAAAAAAAGACATTTGGGAGGAAGCCAAAAGGTGAAGAAAGACAAAGGAAGAAATCTTTGAAGGAACGACACAGAGTAAAAAAATATATTCAAGTTTTTAAGAAGGCAGTGTTCACAGTGAAGGACAGACATACCGGTAATTCTGGCAGTGAAAACCCTCTTATTTCTTCTGGGGCTGGAGAATGTCTCCATTCTCATTGGAGGAACAAATTCTGACCATAACTGTGATAGGAAGCACTAAAATGGTGAATCAAAGTAATTTCCTCCACAATAACTATCCATGATTAAAAGCCGGGGAGAACCCCTTTAACACCCTGGGTCCGATAATGGATTTAAAAGAAAGGAGTATAAAATTATTATCACAATAAACAAATTTACAAACAATTCAGGCTAATATTACAGAAGGGTGGATCGATGGAGGGATGGGTTTAAGGCCACAATTTATGGATCTAGTACAGCAAATGTTTTGATAAGTAATGTCAATACTCAAAGATGGTGACAGTTAGGATCCAGAAGATGAATCCCCAAATTCAAAGATGCAGACACCACTTATTATTGCCTACACTTATAAACAAGGGCTTTGATTTATTGATTACATTATTTTGTGCTAATTCCTAAGCATATGCAGGAGAATATGCGTAAGAAGGTGGCAGTGAGGTAACAGCTGGGTTACTTTAAAAACAGCAAAAGGATAGGCACATAATCGACACCAGTGGTAGTCAAATATTGGAAACCAGCTGCTGGGGACTTCAATTCTCATCATCCCCAACCAATCATTGAGTTGCTGCCTCTAACACTTGATGGTCTAGCGACTTACCAAACCTGATCTATAGTGTAGGATTGTGTTAAGAAATCAAAAATGAGAAATGTTCATTAACGCTTTTGAGGACCACATGGGTATGATAAACATTGGTCCTTGGGCATCCCTCTTCACTTTAATAGGGTAAACATTTTTTTTTGTTCAAGACAAAGGTATTAGATGAATCCTTCAGCTTCCGTCCAAATGTCTGTTTGAGAATTTGGCTATGTCAAAAGTTCAGAATGGAAAAAAATATTACAGGTCCATACAATTCTTCTATTCACCACCTCCAGTATAGAGCAACATTTGTGTTTAACCATAATGGTGTCCCCCACCCTTTTCCCCATTTCCTTTTTGTAAAGGATTTGTTCACATATTTAACAGAATTAAAGCAAAGGGCCCATTTAGGATTAATTATGTCCATCAGCTAGAAATCTGGGCTAAACCGCCCGTATAAGTACAACACATAATTTATAAATGAAGAAAATTACAGGGACAACTATTGTTTAATCATCAATCCGTTTTTCATATTATTTGTGTTGTACCTTTGATTGATAATAACATTTGACTCATTCAGAACCTGCCCCTATTTAGTTTTCAATGCTTGTGCTTGGAAACAGCTTTTTCTGAAAGTGTGCTAAGAAGTGTCACAGATTAAGCAACCACATCACTTAATGGAAAAGTACTAACACCGCTTAATAATGCCCCCCCACTTACATTATTATGACCAGAAAATTCTAATAGCCCCATAAATTTTGACCTGGTGCCTTGGTTCAAGAGATACCTTATTCAGTCGGTCTTTGATGTTATATATTTATGGAGGACGACATGAAAGCTACAGGTAGGATCACGGAACGTCAAAATGTTCACTGTCCTTGGTAAATCTCAATCCTTTAAGAACAGGAGGGATGTACAATGCATTGCTTTTGCAATGTGTCGCACATCCCTTCAGTCCCTAAAGGCTTAACCCTTTGAGTGCTCTGCAGTGCGTTGCGTACCCCTCTGGCACTCAAAGGATTACATAGACTCACACACTCTGCCTGTTTCAGCTTAAAAACTGCCAGCAACTCTGATGTCCTCCTCCGTTCTCGTGACATCTAGGACTGATTGAATATCGTCTATCTTGAACAAAGCTACAAGGGTAAATCCATAGTCTCCATTAGAATGTTCTGATCACGGTAGAGTACGTGGGGAGTAATTATTGGGTGTTACTTCTTTAAAGTTGGTAGGCGAAAACTGTTTTTTTTTTCATTTTTATTTAGCCGAAAACATGTGTCAATCAAGATCAGATTAGGCCAACATTAAAGGAGAACTTTCATCTCTAAAAGTCTTTTGGCCATGTGCTTAAGTTATTAAAATAGTATTAGGATTGGTGTGTTTTTTTTCTACTTATCTACTTCCTATACATGTACACATTTCATTATTGGCGCTTCCACATTCTGCGGCACATTGAATCTTTGGCACAGTGGCTCAGGACTTCCCAGTGCTGTAATTCTCCTCCCACCGCCCTCCCAGCTGTCCCAGGGACTGCGTTAACACTTCAGTTTGTACTGGTGTGAATCCGTCTTTACAGCAAGCTCAGGTTATCACTATACTGAGCTTGCAACCTCAGTATAATGATAAACATAGCTTGCTGTAATGATCGATGTGAGGCACACCACTATGAAGGGAAGCATGAACGCACTTCCTGGGACAGTTGGGAGGGAGGTGGGAGGAGAATTACTGCACTGGGAAGTCCTGTGTCGCTGTCCCAAAGACAGTATGCCGCAGTATGCCGCAGAAGTGCCTAGAATATAAAGTGTGCGTATCTTAGGAAGTAGGTAAGTAGAAAATAAACACACCAATCCTAATACTATTTTAATAACTTAAGCACATGGCCAAAAGTCTTTTAGAGCTGAAAGTCCCCCTTCAAATAACTCAATATTTTTATTTTTAACAAAAAGGACTGAAACGATAAATTTTTAACGAATACCTTTAGGAAAGCCAGAGAACAGGTTTTGTTTTAAAAACGAACAAACAAAAAAAGGATTAGTTAATGTTTTGGAGGAAAAATAGGGAGTGGGGGGGGACACCATTTTTTCATGTGCTGTGGGAACAATTTTTTTAACATTTTTTTTTCTTTTCTATTTTTACACTTAAACTGCAAGTCCAGTGTTTCTGACATCTTATATAAATAATTTTTTTTTTTAATTAAAAAAAATAATTGTGAAAACACAACAATCCCTTTACTACTTCCTTTGCAACAAAAAAATAGCAGTGGATACAAATATTATCTTAACACGTACAAAAAAATGTCTTTTCCCATCTTTAACACTCATTGACAAATCAACTTTAATATCTCAGAACTGCAGCATATCAATAAGGGCAAACATAGATTGTTTCAATTTTTGTCACTGTTTATTTGTATTTATTTTATTTTATTTATTTTATTTTTTTTTTTTTACATTTTTTAACATTTTTTATTAATGCCTTCACCAAAAAGAAAAAAAAAACAGTCTCATACCATTAAAATGCATTGAAAAATAGAAAATATTACACAACAAAAATATGTTTCCTTCCTTTCCCAAAGATTCTTCACAAAAAAAAAAAAAAAAAAAAAAAAAATCTGACATTTCTTTTCAAAACGATATCAACCAAGGGCACATTTTCCCCTCCCACACTCGTATTAACCCTTTGTTGCATACCAGCCTCCCTCAGCAGGCAAAGGGTTAATTTAAAAAGTTTGCATTTTGCATAAATCATGGAAGATGTTGAACCAAAAAATACAGTTCACACAATTTGCATGAGATTTCTGACAACACCAGAACATGACTGTTTAATAAGAAGAACACACAGCTTGCAGTCTAGGAAAAATCAAGGACTGAATGTTTCAGGTGGCTTTGCTTTTCGTTCCCATTTGCCCCAGTTTAACTGTGTGGTCAGATGCTTGGGAAAGAGCGATGCGTTCCTTAGTGCAGAACCTAATATTAGGACTTGTTTTAACAATGAATTTTACCTCTTAGAATTTTTCAGGTGGCTTCACCTTTGATTCCCTTTTGCCCCAATTTAATTGTGTGGTCAGATGCTTGGGAAAGCGCGATGCGTTCCTTAGTGCAGAACCTAATATTATGACTTGTTTTAACAATGAATTTTACCTCTTAGAATGTTTTAGGTGGCTTTACCTTCTGTTCCCATTTGCCCCAATTTAATTGTGTGGTCAGATGCTTCGGAAAGCGTGATGCATTCCTTGTGCATGAACCTAATATTATGACTTGTTTTAACAATGAATTTTAACTCTTTGAGTGTCAGAGAGATATCCAACACATTACAACATTATTCGTTGGCTCTCTGGCACTCAAAGACTTAAAGAGGAGGAAAAACTCTTTTAAACTCCCGTCTGAGTCCTCAGATCCATCTGAACAGCTCCCATGGTTTCTAACTCAATGGTTCAGTTCTGGTTTGCTCTAAAATCTCCCAAGCAGGGTGACATCAGCATCTTACACAGGACTCAAGGGAGCTTTCACTCCTCTCCATAGAAGCCCCAGAGGAGGCCGGTGTTAGCGAATCTTCCATCAGTTGGCTTCTTTGGGGCTTCCATGGTGAGGGGAGAAGCTCCGATGATCACAGACTAGGGTGTTGATGTCACTTAACTGTGCCAATATCTGTAGTCTATACAGCAAAGCAAGAGAGAACTGAGGAGTTATAAGCTATGGGAACTAAGTTCATACAGCACAAACAGCGGTTTATAATGGGTCATTTATTGACCATTTCTTTCCCTTTAATGAACCGAAGGAATTCCTGTACTCAAGTTAATCCCCTGAATTTTAAGTAGGGGGTCACATTAATAATAGTAATTGTCAGGGGATACTGGTTTCCTATGCATTACTTACTTACCGCTGTGCAGTATACAATAAGGTGCAACCTACAGATCAGGAAGATGCATTATCATATATCTTAATTTCCATCAAGGTGCGGAAAATGACATATATTGTATTTGAGAGCTGGCTGCAACTTTTCGTGTCAGTGGACATCATTAATCTTTAATATTTACTACATTTTTGGATTATAATCTTTGAAGTCAAAGGTCTATATGTTCTGAACAAAGCCCTTTTTGTAACATCTTTGAATGACATTCTGACACTATAACCTAACATTAAGTGTGTTTTAATGCATGGGCATACCCAGCATAGCTCCCATTTTCTCTAGGTTTTTCAGAATGGAATATTATATTCTGGTCAGATGTTTGGGGAACGTTGAATTTGTCCTAGGTGCACAACAGATCACTGTGACTGCTTTTTCATAGATATCAAAGGTTCTATGGAAATACCCCATTAACTTTTTAATATCCATAAAAATATTCGTATATTTGGGTTACCTTTTCAAAATGTCACCAGAAGCCTCACAAGTTTCCAAAACTGTCCTGTCTAATATTACATTTTTAGCTCTGCTGATACGCATTTTCATCCATAGTGAGGATTTCCACTTTCGTATTTTTGTGTCTGAGAAGCAGAATATAACAGCTTCTCTAAGGTTAATGGAAACAGCTGATTAATTAATAAACTGATTGTTAGGATACAGCATTTTCTGCATGTGTTTAAGCACCAAAAATATTTAATTTTGCATATATGAGAACGAATCACAGCCAAATTGTTAGGAACACATTAACAGACACTTTCAGACTTATGTGACCTTTTAGGACCTTGACGTAAGGTAGATATTCACAAACTGGTCACCAGACAAGCACAAATATGTCAGAAACGATAGATTTCACTGCTTTTGTGCAGGTGAATAAAATAAACCTTCTGAACCTCTGATTCACTCACTTATGTTCAAGCAAGGATAATCTTCAATCCTAGCCTGTTAGCAGTACCCAACGACAGGACTTTTGAACATTAAAATATAGAGACATTCTTTGAACTGGTGGCAGATTTTTCATAGCCTGGAGCTGTGGTTCATATTGTACATTTTTTTTAACCAGCCTTTTTGCTGAAAGATCTAATCTGGAGCGAGCTCCAATGAAATGATCGCTTGTCCAACAGCAACCAGGCTTATGTCAGACATCCCCCAAGTGCATTCTCAGTACAATGTACTCTGTTACCAAATTTTGTTTCCTTCCTTTGAAAAAATGATTAAACGAAGAACAAGACTATATAGTAATATGTACAACGCTATATAAAGCAAAACATTGCCAAAAAAGTTAAATGCAAAGGTGCAAGAATATTCTCAACCCTTTAAGTCATTGCAGCCATAAACCTTTTTCCTGGTTGCCTCGATGCTTAAAGAATTAACAATAAAATGAATTGATTATAAAATTAAACAAGAATGGGAATCCTGAAGCATGCCAGCTGACGATGATGGGAATTGTAGTAACATCAACAAGTGCAATCATCAGGTTTACCACTCCTGAAATCAAAGCTTGACATTGTGTAGTACTTAAGAAGCTCCCTATAGCTGGTAAGCGTTGATTACCTCCATTAGAGGTATACAAACAGAATCGTCTTTTTACAATACACTACACACATCAAAAATGGCCTCCCGCTTCTTTCCACTGAACCTCAACATGTTCATTGCTTCTGCCTAAATTGAAGCTCTTTCTTTCTAATTTTTGGTCTACAGTAGAAATACATATTAACAATAAAAAATAATGAATAAAATGTTTTATTTTTCTTTACTAAGTCACCGTGAAAGGTTGATACTGCTTATAAAGGTTAAATATGAGGGAGAGTGTTAGTCGTTTAAAAATATGGATTAAAAAAACAACTAAAATCTGTTAGAATGGCAATGGTAGCATTATCAGGAAAAACGTATAGAAAGAAGCACTATTAGCATTGTCAGAAGAGGAAGATATAGTTCTTTAAGCTCACAAAAATGCAGTACAATTTTGCAAGTTTCCATCGAATAATATAAAATACATTTTATGATTCGATGGATATTTTTTATATTTAAAGTGAAGACAAGACTAAGAGGGGAACATATATTGGGACCAGAACGAATTTGGTCAATCTGCTAGAGCTGAATGAACTGGCAAGTTACTTCATTGGTTCTGTGATCAATACAAAATAACTTTTGTGATCATTCATGCCAAAAAAAGGCAGAAATATATCTTCTTAAAAAATGACGGTGTAGCAGTTTGATGTGGACTGCGAAGTACATGAAGAGTTTCGTGAATACAGAATAAATAAAATTGCTCGTCTAACATAAACTAGTTTACCAAAATGGAAACTCTTCAATAATTTGAAAGGCTGAAAGGTTCTAAAAGCAGAGGATTTTACCGTGAAACCTGTGACTTCCCACTGCAGAGTCAAAGTCATTACCAGTGGTCCAGCACCAGATGTCAGTTGCCGAGAAGAATTAACCTTAAGATCACTGATTTGGTCAACGCCGAAAACCCTTCCTGTTTTAACCTTTAAAGGGATAGTTATGTTTCACTATATAAACAACTCCACTTAATTTTCATAGTATTTGGAGAGTGTTATAGCAATACTGTCAGAGTTGTAGTTCAGGAGTAACTGAATGATAAAGTATCCCCCTCCCGCCCCTTTTACTGATGTAACACTGCTCACCTCAGAGCAGCAAGACTGTCCGGATGGACAATGGACAATCTTCAGTGATCATAAGGGAAAACCTGAAAAACCTGTCAAGGTGGCAGGGTTTCCTTATGATCACAGTAAGAAGATTGTCCCTTGCTGTGATCTGTCCGGTCATGTGACCAGATTCCACATCTGAGGGGAGGCGGCTTACATTAGGTAAAAGGGGCGGGAGGGGGATATTTATCATTCAATTACTCTTGAACTACAACTCTGACCGTATTGAAATAAGACTCTCTATTGCCCAAATATTATGAAGATTAAGTGGAGCTGCTGTTTTTGTGAAATATTACTATCCCTTTAAGCACAAGACAGATGCATAGCCCGTTGCTTCTCCACGCGTTTCCCCAACCTCAGGTTCTTCAAGGTTCAACAGACAACATTCCATACTCAATCTCAAGAAACACAAACAAAATACAGGTTATTTCCCATTATCACAGGGAAAAAGTGCAATGCTTCAATGTTAGTACACAAACAATTTCTCACAGGAAAGCAGATGTCAACAACATATAACTCACACAGAGACCCTATAATAGGGTCCTAGGTTAAATAAAAAAAAATAAAAAAAAAAAGACTTCCCCCCATTTACCACAGTCGGGAAGAGGAAGATGTAAACCAAAGCAAGCAGTGAACTGGAGCCAAGTGGATTAGTTTAATGTGATTATCCAATTTCTATTCAGATACTGGCCTGTCCGAAAAGGACGGTGCAAAATGAAATATGAATGTTAGGTTGAACATTAAAGGGATAGCAATGTCAGAAAAAAAGTATTAACGATATGGTATATACAATTAAAAGAGAATACTTGCATGTATTTGTATCTCTCAAACCATTATGGTTTGAGAGATATAGGGAAATAAAGTTCTCTGGTCCCTCCCCTTTCTGCTTGACGAGCTGTAAAGATGTCAGAAGCAGATTCTGGTCACTTGACCAGATGTGGCTCTACAGCTGCCGATATAACGATATCTAAAGATAAATACTTCATCGGAATGGTCTACATCATGTGCTTGCAAACCAGGCACACATTGTAGACCATTCCAGTGAAGTATTTATTTTTAGGTATCGCTAATTCGGTGCTGCTGAAGAGCCACCATCTGATCCAGGAACCAGAATCTGCTTCTGACAGCTTTACAGCTTGTCAAGCAGAAAGGGGAGGGAACGTAGACCTTTATTTTCCTATATCTCTCAAACCATAATGGTCTGAGAGATACGAATAAGTGCAAGTACTCTCTTTTAATTGTATCTACCATATAGTTAATACTTTTTTATGACATTACTAACCCTTTAAGTACACGGTGAAAGGAGGACTCAGATATCTCGAAACGCGTGACAACCCAAGGATGTGACAGCATCCGAGTAATCCCATGTCCTCCCAAAACATGTTCTTGACTTGCAGAAGAACAAGTCAAGTCTTGTGTAGTTTGTCGTATTCTGCAGCTCCAGTTGATAGTTTCTTGTTTATAATCTAGTGCAAATATCATCTAATCACAGCATTGCAGGGGTGAAATCCCACGTTCTAGGCAGCTGCTATTGTCGCCAATTTCAGTAGGATTTTGCAGCAAGCAGGCATTGAAAAAAAAAATAAATCAGCTTATGATTTCTTTTTTTTAAGGAAAAGTATGATGCTTAGACCTCTACTACGATTCTTATTTATCTCGAAGGACACACACACGTGTTATCTTTCAACACAGGGAAGCCGGTGTCAGCATTGTACAAAACTTCACCTACAGCCTATCACACAGCTCTAGGTAAAAAAAAGATTTCATCACAGCCACCAGATGAAACCTAGGACCGCTTTAACTTCCAAAACGCTGCCCCTAATTCTAGTTGTATTCACGCTAATCTGGATACGTGATTACAGAATATGGCTGTTTACAGTCAAAATTGTAACAAATTAGTCATATAAACAATTCCATTATCTGCAAGTTTCCCAGTGAATTTAGCAACAGCTGCTCTACGCAACATAAAAGATACGGAAATCTCTATGAAAAGACTTTGGAAGCTTAGGAAAAAAATCTGACATATTTATGCCAAAAGTGGTACACGCATTGATGCACGGGATTTGTGTCTACATGTCTATAAGTGTATAATAAAAGTGACACAACCTTAATGCAGCCTTATCATGTAGATGCCACAAATAAAATGGAAAAACATAATTGGGGAGATGCACTAAGATGCGATAAAGAGGTGATAACGCGGAGATAACTTCTCCAGTGATATCACTTCTCTAGTTCCTATGTTATTCTATAGCTCCTATGCACCAATATCTCTCCAACTTTTGAATATCTTAGTGCGTAGTTTCCATAAAATAGTATAGGACATGGAGAAATTATATCACTGGAGAAGTTATCTCTGCGTTATCACCTTTTTATCACACCTTAGTGCCTAACCCCCCAATGCATTTTGACACAAGGTGCACCGATCAACACAGTGCAGTATGTCATAGTAATTGGCTTTTCCAGAGAACAGGGACATCTACTGGGCATGTTGCTGTACAGCAAGGAACGGCGATGGGAGCATCTCTATCCTCTCCATCTATCTCTGATGCAATGCGAGTGGGCACTGAGCATGCAAATGCATATTTGAGTTTCATAGTTTTCAAAAGACCCGTGGCATGGACTTACAAATCCATTATTAGTCCGCCATGCAGCCCATCGGGAACATTAAAAAATATGGAGATTTGCATCATTACATACCCGAAACAGGCAACAAGATATGAAGATTTAAACAAGAGACCAGGGGCTTAGACTAACCCCATGCATTATTAGTGCACTGTCCAGGTCATTGACAACATTATGAGTAAGGATCCTAGGAACATTACAGGCCCCAAATGGGCCAGAAGACACGGGATCTTAAACATTAAACCTGGATTTTAGCCTCTATAGCCAGTAACTAGCAACACCCCAGTTCCCACATTTTATCTCAAATATCCTTCTCATTTTCTGTGCACAACACGAATGAGTATCCTTTTAAAATGTCATACAAATATACTAAGTGAAGAAAAGGGGCAAGATAAAATGCAGAAACTTGCTGAGTGCTCGCTCACACTGCATCAGTGATACACGGTTGAAGACAGACATGGATGCTTCCCCTTTTAAGCAGCATGCTCAGTGCAAGTATGGTTATCTGGTATAAGACACAATGGCATACTGAAATATGGTTAGATAGCACCTTGGCTCATAATGAAGGTTTATAGAAAAAAATATATATCTCAAAGTGACACCTTTTAATGGCAGATTTCAATTAACGATTGCTAGATTTGCACATAATTTGAGCTACATTGAATCTCTAGTACAATTACACGATAGAACAAAATTACGAATTTTAACAGCAGTCTCCTAAACATCTTTCCTTCACAAGTAGTGTTACCAATAACATAGAACTATTGGACGCCCAGAACTTTGACTCCCATCTGACTGGCTAACAAAGAATCAAACGGGAAGTCCTGGTCAAATTTGGAGCCTTCTCCCTCTGGAAGCATCATCGCACAAATAACATAATCTCAACTCTAAAACCTAATGACCTTTTGAAAGACTGAGACAAATTTTCAACATTTCATCATAGGATTTGACTGTTTTTCTCTGTTACTGAAGCTGTCGGTTGATCATACAGTCGAAGGAGCAATCATTTCTTTTATTATTAAAATAAAAACACATATGGGCTTTGGCCTTTCCTGCTTAGTAAAACAAGTTTACTCCCACTGCTGGGACATGCTTCACTCAAAACTTATTACAGCTGAAACATATTATTTTTTTTAATGAAACAGTTACCCACAGCTCCAACTGTGTACTAGAAGGAAAATTATTTTTATAATGCAATGGGAGAGTCTTAGACTTGGGATTTTCAAAGTAGGTGATAGAAACAACGTCACCTTGTGCGTCATTCAAAAATTATTACAACTCATTTTTTTTTAAGAAATTAAACACTGTTGGCGAAAGCTCCAACAAGTATACAGAGACCATATTTTATCTTAGAATGAACTGTATGTGTGAGCTCTCTCTAGTAAATTACATAAACAGTGCCACCTGTTGGCCATAACAGAAAATTGCATGGGATACACTTGTTTTCCACAGCAGGAAATATGTTACAACATATATTTCTGTTGTAAATGATAAATTACTGCTCCTTAAACCCTCTGAATGGCTGACGGGTGTACAACACATTGCTTTGCAATCTTCTGAACACCCCCCCTGCCACACAAAGGTTTAAAATGTGATAAGTCCTCTTCTAATTGATATTACGATTTTACAGAATTGTGCAGTTAGTGTTTGTATTAGGGGACACCTGCCCCTTTGCATACGACACATCAAATACTCTGTTTGCTTATACAAAGAATGGTTGAATGGGAGGAAGATAATGAGTTACTCTAGGAAGATCATTATTACAATCTACAATCTCTGACTGTAGTCCCTCACTGCTTGTCTGTGTGTCTGTCTGTCTCTCAACCTGTGCAATCACTTGTCAGTAGTGCAGTGCAGTGCAGTCAAACTTAGTGCAATAATTAACGTAACAAAACAATAAAAGGCAAAGAACAAACTCACAAACCGTGGAGAAGACTTAAGGAAGAAATCTGGCTGGTAAGCCCAGAAGCAAACACGGCATACACACATTCTGTTTCATGTTTTAACCAATTGAATGCCAAAGAGGTATCCAACGCATTGCAACGCAATGCGTTGGATACCTCTCTGGCATTTAAACAGTTAAAGGAGCAGTAAAAATGTTTATATATATATAGTAGGGCTTTTCCTGTTGAGTAAAACAAAGATGCCCCCACTGCTTAGCGATGCATATTTCCAGAGTTATTATACTTTAAGCTTTTTACATCAATATTGCCCTCTAGTGGTCAGAATCCAATTAGTCTGGGAGAGGTGAGTCAATAACAAACAGATCTCCATAGAATGTGGTAGAAACTGCTGAGTCACTTCCTGTCAGTCATAACTTTCATGAAGTAATCACACTGTAATTCACTTCCTGACAATGTGAACTTTTAGAACATTTGAATAAATCATCTGACAGTGGTGGTAGTACCCTTCTTTTACAAAGAAGGAAAATGTATAATATGTATGTTTTCATAAAAATGTTTGCTACTCTTTTAAGGACTTTTTTGCATGGGCAATGCACTACTTCTTGTAGCGCAGCTTTTGCTTAAAAACTGAAGCTGCTGGTTTAATTTTCCGGTCAGTGTCCCGATCTCTCAGTATTATAAACAGAAATGGCAGTGTCGCATGGAAAACACACGGAAAACCCGCGAGAGTTATGCGATTTCAATGCGAGATTTATAGCTGCATTATCAAGCTGTTGGAGGAAAGCTGCAGCATGCTTTGTCTCCCTGCGGCAATCACAGTGCATGATGCAAGTGTGAATGCTCTGCGGTACCCGATTCACAACTCATGAGTTTTTTTCATTGTTTGCGGTTGCTGCAACAATGTTGCAGTGGGAATAGATACCTAAAAATGATACTGGACAGCTCTTATAGAAGTGATAAAAATTTACTAAGAAAAGGGGTGTTATTTTGGAGTAAACCAACTACACAAATAAAATAATTCACAAAATTCGCACTGATCCAAAATGGGGATTTTATCTTCCTGAATATTAGAGAGGCCTCTGAGATCTCTACAGCATTCAGGGGGTTCAAATCCCCATTTAAAGTCGAACTGTCATCCGCTATAAAGTTGCCCTGCTATAATTAAGCAGGAATTGACAAGCTTCAGAATATATATTTTACCTTTGAAATATAGGCCATTCTAAAGAAATCCATCATTGTAGGAGACTGACGGCCGGGTTAGCGCCGTCTGCCCGCCTGCGACATCAGTCCTTCCGGTTACCATGTGGTACGTTGCAATGCTTCTTACAGGAGACTGGGACTAACAGCGCAAGCGCGCAGACAAGATGTCTGCGCTGTAGCCTGAGTTCCGGTCTCCTACAATGAATGATTTCTTTACAATGGCCTACATTTCAAAGGTAAAGTATATATTCTAAAGGTAGTCGCTACCTGCTTAATTATAGCAGGGCGATTTTACAGCGGATGAAAGTTCCACTTTAAATTAATTGTAGATTTTTAACTTCTCCTTTATGATTCGGTTTATCTCAACCAGATTGACTCCAGTTCATCTCAAGGTCCCTCCCCCACCTCCATACAGAATGATGGCTCTCAAGCTTCTTTGACAAGCAGTAAAGTTGATAATGAAAAATATATATTGTATCGCCTTTTCGGCTGTGTGAAACAAGGAAATGTTCACTGCTGGCAGATGTTTAATTCAGGAGTTATTACGGGTCAAGCTTTTCCTGATTTGTAAGATTGTTAGCAACAGCGCAAACTGATGTCTGCATGGCAACTTCTTTTTTCCTATTGCTTTATATGCGAGAACTTAGACTTCCACTCAATCTACAGAAACTGATAAAAAACACGCCACCTTGTGACCACGACAGAAAACTGCAGCTTGACTTTAATAACTTTTGAATGAAGCATCTACCATCAATAGGAGTAACCTTGTTTTAATTGGCAGCAAAACTCAAATCATATATATATATGTGTGTGTCATAATGAAACACTGCTATTCTTTTCAAAGAATACTAGTGTTAAGATACAGACTGTTCTTATTTATCCGTTAATCCTTTTCTATCTGTAAAAACGTCCATATCTGTAAAAGCGTTTAGATATATGTTTTTCAGAAGTTTGAAAATGTTTCCTTACTTCTGGGTTAGTAGGCTATACTTTACCATGTACGGCACAGCAGGATGTTAGTAGTGCAAACAGCATTGCTTCCTGCTGAAAAACAACACACGCAGTTTCCTGTATCTTTTATCATGGTATGGAAAATTATAGCAAGTTGTATTTTTACTTGACTGTTTCTTTAAATTGTGGAGTCATTACAGTTGCTCCTACGCAGTGTTTCTGTTTACTAAATTTAAGAGAGGTGAGTCACTGACAAGCTATTCTCTATAGAATGTGATAAGAAAAAACTCTGAGTCCTGTCCTGCTAAGTAACTTCCTGTCAGTTGGAACTTTCCAGAAGTAACTGCTCTGTAATTCACGTACTGATTAAATTAACTGTTATAACTTTTGAATAAAACAACTGACAGAGATGGCAGTTACCTTGTTTTACTCAGCAGGAAAAGCCCTATAACATGTATGTTTTCATCAATAAGTTCACTACTTCTTTAACCCCTTAAGGACCCATGACCTTTATGGGAAACTTCCCTAAAGGACCAGTGACGGTCCTGGCACATCGTGGATTTCAGGGCTCCCCCACAGGGCTGCATGCCGTTCGGGGAGCCCTGAATCAGATCTCATTTAAAAAAAAAAAATGCCCCATGGTCCTTAAGGGGTTCTGACTGTAATACGGAAACCTTTAGAAGACTTGCTTTCTATGGAAAGGTAAATACATTACTGCAGACAGCAGTTCACAGCAAAAAGATTTTTCCCTCATGCAAAACAGGGTGCAGATGCATTGGCTAAGCTCTTCATCTTGATAATATCGCATACTGGTGTTCATATCCTCATTCTTCCACAACCTCTTTTTAAAGTACGAAGTGAAACGCGTAGGGTCAGTTTGATTTGACATTTTAATACATGTAAGGGTGACCTACTTCCCATCAGCAGTTGCTGGTTTACAACGCTCGTCATTCTTATTTGGAAGAAAGCAGCTGTTGTTGGTCTACAACAGCAGGAGGAAGGTGGGTCACCTTTCCCTGCATTTATAATGTTAAATTCATTGATCCTGTGCATTTCACTTTGGTTCTGAGTCAAGCGGGTTGTCACCTCTACTATAATGTTTAGGAGCCGCTCAAGAATTCACAAGATCATGTGTTCAGGACAGGCTATATTGTTTGTCTGAAAATCACAATCACCGCAGCTTAGTTTGATTCTCCTACAAGGAGACGTACTCTCTTCCTCCTTATTGAACCAATATTACTGTCCATATTACTAGAACCCAATCATCCTCACTCATCACTTTCAAGCATCTCCTCAAAACCCACCTACTCAGGGAGGCATCTCCGTAGCAATATCCTCCTCTTGCACACAGATAGTCACACCAGAATCCTTCTGCACTTCTTTCACCACACCTTGTACTTATAATCCTCCCCCTACTGTCTCTGTTTGTCACCATGAATTCTAATTAGATTGTAAGCTCCTTGGGGCAGGGTCCCTTTCCCAGTCTACGATTCCCTTGCTGCACGTCCTCCCACAAATAATGCAATGATGGCACTTAAAGGGATAGTAATGTCAGAAAAAAAGTATTAACTATATGGTAGATACAATTAAAAGAGAGTACTTGCACTTATTCGTATCTCTCAACCCGTTATGGTTTGAGAGATATAGGAAAATAAAGTTCTCTGGTCCCTCCCCTTTCTGCTTGACGAGCTGTAAAGCTGCCAGAAGCAGATTTTGGTTGCTTGACCAGATGCGGTTCTTCAGCAGCGCTGATATAATGATATCTAAAGATAAATACGTAATTTAGAACGGTCTACAAAGTTTGCAAGCACCCTTTGTAGACCGCTCTAATTAAGTATTTCTTTCTAAATAGTGTGATTTCAGCTCTGCTGAAGAGCCTCTGTCTGGTCAAATGACTAGAATCTGCAGCTGTCAGCTAGATGGCAGACTTGAGTAAAACAGCCAGGAAAAGGTAACTTTAGCAAGTTATATCTCTCAAACCATAAAGGTTTGAGAGATAAGACTTACATTGATGTTAATCTTTTTTAATGTCTACAATATTAAACCAACTTAAAATTAACCATTAGTATCCCTTTAAGCTTAATGCTCTTAACCCAGTTCTGTAGTTTTGTATTATATTATTTCAAATTTTGTTAAGTGCTGTGTACATGTATGGCGCTAAATAAATAAGATGCATACAAAAGAATACCAGTAAAGGAACACTAACACATACTATTAAACCCTAATTTACCTTAATTTAGGTAGAAACTTCTACCGGCCTATATGAATAAATTTGAGTGGTGGTAGTGTGGTGATATTGAATAGATCTGAAGATACTACACAGAAAGCACCTTCTCCTTTTTGTATTTTAAGTGAGAGATAGGTTCTCCATGTTGCCTTGCTTTATTTAGCGTAACACTGAAGGCAAGAGGCTCTGCGTATGGCATAATACTGATGATTTTATGTACTGATCACATATTGTGTTCTGCATTAAATGGGCAGTGCCCCCTAGTGTAAAATAAATTTAAGCACACTTGCATGTTAAGCAGAGATCAGATCTATCCTTTTATTGTTGCCCTCATAAAGCTACTTAGTCAAACAAAATATTAAATATTATTAAATTAAATAATAAACTGTGCAACAAACTTCTTGTATTGATATGGTAAAGGTGAGATTCTCAGCTCTCAAACCATTTCTTAATACATCGGTCTCCTCAAAGGGTTAATATCTGCCATGGGACACCTTGGTTGCTGAAGCCACTAAGTTAAGTCAGCTTTCTAAATCTGGGCAAGTGCAGAGGAGTGCAAATGATTTAAACTGCATTTGAGTGAAAAGTATATGTTTTTGGTGACAAGGGAGATGATAGGTTGTACCACACTGGCAACTATGGATGCTTACAAGAAGTATTAAAGGGATAGTAATGTTTCATAATAAAAGCAGCTCTAATTAATCATCATAGTATGTGGACCTTGGAGAGTGTTATTTCAATACTGTCAGAGTTGTAATTCAAGAGTAATTGAATGATAAAGTATCCCCTCCCGCCCCTTTTACTGATGTAACACTGCTCAGCCAGATCAGAAGGGAGGTGCCCAGGTAGACTGCAGAGAGGGACAATCTTCAATTAAGATAAAGGAAAAACCTGAAAAACTTGTCAAGGGGGGCAGTGCTTTCATTGTTCTCATAGGAAGAAGATTGTCCTCTGCTGTTATCTGTCTGGTCTATGGACTGGATTCCACATCTGAGAAGAGATGGCTTACACTAGGTAAAAGGGGTGGGAGGGGAAACTTTACTTGTGAATATCTCTCAAACCATAAAGGTTTGAGAGATAAGACTTATATTGTTCTTCATGTTTTTTTAATCCCTACAAAATAAAATAAGATAAAACGAAGTATTACTATACCTTTAATCCATATAACTGCTTTTCATTCTCCTGAGCTGGAAGCATTAATGTAGATTTGTTACCTACACAACTTTTAGTCTAATTAAATGTATCTATTTAAACTGCCAGTAACTTCATTTTTTTGTTTTACAGATTTTTTTATGTAGTAGTTGGGAATCTAATCTCAGTAGAGATTTGTTCTCTGACGTGTTCTGATAAAATGAATGATAAAACACTCACATCCAGAAAAATCACCTCTCTGTACCTTTTTAGGCCGCTAAAACCAGTTTCCACCAGAGGGGTGGATTAATTTCTAAGGAGGAATAATCACACAACTCCTTCCAGGATGGAAGTCCTCACTGCAGGAAGGATTTGAAAAGGTGATAAATCCTCTAATTATTACACAAAACTGTCTTTTAAAGTCACAGTTCTGCCTTATTTGCAAACAACATGGAAGTGCAACTAGGACAGAAGATCACTAATTTGAAGAGTTAATTGCTAACAGCTACTTAGATTATGACTGTGATTTAGATTGTAAGCTTTCAGGACCTCACTCCCAGTGTTTCACTTTACAAAGCACTTGTAACACTGTATTTTCTAAACCCTTACATTTATTACACTTGTGGTGCTATATAAATAAATATATTCGTTCCTTCATTCATTCCTTCCTTCCTTCCTTCCTTCCTTCATTCATTCATTCATTCCTTCATTCATTCATTCATTCCGTCCTTCCTTCATTCATTCATTCATTAATTCATTAATTCATTTATTCATGTGATTGCTCCATTGAGAACTGTGTAAATAAAACCAGACTCTTTGTAATCTGGGTTCTGTCCTAAAGGATATTGGTCATATGTGAAGTTTATGCAGATTTACAATGCTATTTGGTTTTAAGGGGACCTGCTGCATACACAGATTTAAGTATATATATATATATATATATATATATATATATATATATATATTGTAATTGTCTATACCTTGTGCTTTTTTTTCATTCAATTTAATAGTTTGGGGGAAAATTGGTCTAGTAGTTGGGAATCTAATATCAGCTCAGCTTTATTCTCTGACCTGTCAGATGAAGCTGTACAATAATTACCATCTCTCCTCCTTCTTAGGTTCTACAGTAGGGGGTGTAATAAATTAACGGGGATGAATAATCATAAAAATTCTTTCAAGTTGATTGCGTCCACTGAGGGGATGATTTGGAAAGGTAAACTGTTTAATGAGAAATGTATGCTATATAGCTTTTCTTGCTGAGTAATACAAGAGTACTCCCATTGCTGATAAAGTCTTCATTAAGCTCTTATACCTCATTTTGTTAAAATAAAAATAAAATAATGCAGTCACTAGGTGGCGCTGTTCCTATCACTTACTAAGGACAGCCATAGTCTAGAACAGTGGTTCTCAACCCGTGCCCTCAGTGGCGCACAGGTGAGTTAATCAATATGACTGAGCCTCTGATCAACACACTTGTGTTCTAGCAGGGAAATTCCTAAGTCCTGGCCTGTTAGTGGCCACTGAGGGCATGGGCTGAGAACCTCTGCTCTAGAATACGACTCAAGCTACCATTTAGTATATTATAACAATTACTGCCTTTTGGATATCAGTTGAGCTGTTTCCTAACATTCTGATTTAACCCTTTGAGGGCCAGAGAGGTATTCAACGCATTGTGTTGGATACCTCTTTAGCACTGAAACAGTTAAAAAAAATAATAAGAAGAAATGGAGACATTTTGGTACAAACTGTGCCCGAACCTTGTACGTAACCTCAGTCACATGTAAGAATGGATTGTTTAATTGTTAAAGTTTGTATTTGTACATGAACTGTGTGGGGAAAGTGTTGGACTTTATTTGGTACAAATTGTACCTAACAAAATATAGTGGGATTGTTCCCTATCATGGCACCTAATGCTCCGGGACCATTAACGAGAACAGCCGATATTGGGGATGGGCATGTGAACATAGCCACGACTGTCTGGCAATGTGGAGGCAAAATATATTTTAACCTGCTTAAAGGGATAGCATTACTTCAAAATTACTATCCATCATATTGTAGCCTTTAATAAAGTGAGTTAAATGACACCAGCGGCATCTCTCAGACCTTTATGGTTTAAGAGATAGCCGCTTTCAAAGTTTCCTCTCCCCTGCTGTCAGCGTTCTGCTGCCAGCAGGAGAATCCGGTCTCTGAAGCAAGAGGAGGCTCTTCAGCAGAGCCGATATCTCGTTATGGAAGAAAAAATTATTAATTGAAACAGACTTCTACGTGTGCTTGGTAACCAAGCACACGTAGAAGACTGTTTCAATGAATCATTTTTCCTTCCATAACGAGATATCGGCTCTGCTGAAGAGCCTCCGCCTGTCCCGGGACCGGATTCCCCTGCTGGCAGCAGAACGCTGACAGCAGGGGAGAGGAAACTTTGAAAGCGGATATCTCTTAAACCATAAAGGTTTGAGAGATGCCGCTGGGGTCATTTAACTCAGTTTATTAAGGGCTACAATATGAGGGATAGTAATTTTGAAGTAATACTATCCCTTTAAGTATCCTCTAAACAACACAAGGTTGTCACGTGTGTATCTAATAGTGCGTTTTGTAAGGATACTGGGGCGTACAGTGGGGGGAGTGGATGCACCTATCTAAATAAAGGTTAAGCTCGGAATTCCGCTCTCCGCTGCTAGGTTATGTATCTAAAGTAAAACATGCCCATATAACATTGGACTGCACAAATAATAGTCCTTATAGGAAAAGTAAACCCTACAAACCTAAACTTACTAAAGGTTTGGCATAACTATGTCCCTGACTACTGCTAACGTGCTCCGGTAGCTTATTCGTTAAGGGGGGGGGGTACATGATGTCAGATAATCAGATAATCTGTTACAAATTTAGCAAAATTGCATGAATCTATCCACTTTTCTCTAAAATCTTAGTAACTGCATTCTTGTTTAACCCTTTGAGTGCCAAGAGGTAACTGCAATGAATTGGACACCTCTCTGGCACTCAAAGGGTTAAAATGAAATTGATGAAAGGTACAAGAGCCTCTATGAACCCCGTTATCAGCAAAAATCCTTCAAGAATTCTGAGGAAGCGTCTGTGAGGAATGCAATTGTAGAATGGAAGCCATGTTTAACCCTTTCGGATGATACAAAGGCCTCCAACACATTGCAGAGTAACACAATGGAGTCTTCTCTAACACGCAAGAGGTTAACTAGATCCATAATTATTTTTCAATAAAACATATTTGCCTTCTACATCATTACTGGACAAGTCTTATAATAAACATGTTTCTGGATCAAGAAAGGGTTAAGAAATAAATATGTAAATTACAGGATCAGTAAAGTTTAATTATCAAAATAGGACATATAGTGTATGGCTTTTCCTGAGTTCAAGGGTTCTGGCACTTATGTGAGATGCTTCGTTCAAAAGTTATAACAGCTTAAAATGTCAGGAAGTGGTTAAGCTGTTACTATCGCATTCTGCAGAGAACTGTAGGAAGTGGTTCACCTTTCTAACAGAATGTAATATAATAACCGTCTGGACACCAGGGGAGAGATTAACTAAGGTGTGATGAAGAGGTGTTAAAGCGGAGATAATAATAATTACTAGTTTTTCTAAAGCACCTTTCTCCTAGTGGGACTCAAATCACTTTCAGTGCACACTCTTGGAATTAACCAAATCAGCGGGTGAATAATAGATGTTATTATCATCAATCAAACTCATTTTTAGCCTGCATAAAAAGAGGTGTAGAAGCAAGGGATGCTAATATTATCCTACCTCTGTATAAATCCTTGGTTAGGCCTCATCTAGAATATGGAGTACAATTTTGGCCACCAGTTCTAAAAAAACACATTGTTGAACTGGAAAAGGTGCAGAGTAATGCAACAAAACTGATAAAGAGATTGGAGGATCTGAGTTACAAAGAGAGACTAGCCAAACTGGGTTTGTTTACATTAGAGAAGAGAAGTCTAAGAGGTGATATAATTACCATTTACAAATAGAGTCAAGGTCAATACAAAGAACTATCCAATAAATTATTTATGCAAAGAGCTGAGCTAAGAACAAGAGGTCATCCATTAAGACTAGAGGAAAGGCGCTTTCAACTAAAACAAAGGCAGGGATTCTTTACAGTAAGGGCTGTAAGGCTATGGAATTCTTTGCCTCGGGATGTTGTGCTTGCAGATAATGCAACTGCATTCAAAAAAGCAATGGATGCCTATCTAGCACAGAACAATATTGACAATTATGACAGATGGCTTCAAAGCAGATAGGATGTTGATCCGGGGAACTATTTGACTACCAATTGGATTCAGGAAGGAATAATTCCCCCCACACAAACTTGGGACTAGATTGGAAATAGCTCAAGAGGGCTTTTTTTGCCTTCCTCTGGATCAACAGGGGTGTTATTGGCATGGGCTGGACTTGATGGACGCATGTCTTTTTTCAGCCTTATCTACTATGTTACTATGTAATTTATCGACCTCTGAAAGATAAAGGGCTGCGTTGAACCTGTCAGGAATCAAACCTGCAACCTTGCTATCTGAGCAGAATCTGTAGTCAGGGAATTTACCACTGAGCTATCACACCAGTGTGGATGGATCTTAGTGCAAATACTCCATTAGAATAACACTGGAATTGGAGAGTTTATCAAACAGGAGAAATCGCCTCCTCTTTATTATCACAACCTAGTGCCTAACTCTCAGGTGTACTGTCTAGACACCAGGGGGGCGATTCACTAAGGTGTGATAAAGAGGTGATAAAGTGGAGATGACTTCTCCAGTGATATCACTTATCCAATTCCTGTGTTATTCTATGGAGCCAGTGCACTAAGATCTCTCCAATTTTGGAAATCTAAGTGCATAGGCTCCATAGAATAACACAGTAATTGGAGAAGTGATATCACTGGAGAAGTCATCTCCACTTTATCACCGCTTAGTGAATCTCTCCCCAGGTGGCACTCTTGCTAACATTTATAAATATATATACAAAAATATGATGGTTTGAGCTGGAATTGCTTTTGCATGAAGAATCTCCCAGTCCCCCTTGTTGAACGCAGCAGGAAAAGCCGTACATTAAACGCTTTATTTCTTACTTATTTTTCCATAATAAAACGTCACAGATCTTCTGAAACATAATTCTACTGGTTTGGAAGATAAGAACATTAAGAGACTTTGGCATTTAAATGGTATCAGTAGCGACTGATGTATGGTTGTCCGGGGGGGCTTTAACACTTTGAGCGGCAGAGGGGTATGAAATGCATTACAAAACAATGCGTTGTGCACCCCTCTGGCATTCAAAGGGTTAAGGATTGTTCCGGAGTTGGCCTACAAGTTTAGGGAACAATATCAAATGCAAGACACAGACATCTGTGATCCATGACGTCTCCAAGCACACTTGTACTTGAAGACGTTCTTGCTAGAAACTAAGAAGGCAAATTAACCCTTTGAGTTACGTGCATTGCGTACCCCTCTGGCACTCAAAGAGTTAAAACGACCACATTATAGGTCTCACCTATCACATTATAGGTCTCATCTATTTAACTCTTTAGAGATCAGATGCGATCTTTATGCACCTGCAATAGTATTTGCACGTTAGGGGTCCCCAAAAGATATTTGCATCGTGGGCCCTTCAATTAACCTTTCAAGGACCAGAGGGGGTGTGCAATGCACTGAGTAGTGTTTTGCATGCTTCCGGTTCTTACAGAGATAAGGAGTCAGTTTTGGGAGACTCAGTCTGACTCAGCTGGAGTTCAAATAGCTGGACTTTGGATGACCTCTCTGATGCCTGTGTTTAGGAGTCCAACATATGGGACTGCCTCCCACGCCCTCTTGGTTGACCTCCTGTATTGCATATACTACTTCAAGAAAAAGGGTCACTTAAATAGTACATGCAGTACAGATGTTCAGTCAGCAGGGTGTGCTAGGGAGTTTGCGTCATTCAAAGTTCAGTATTTACAAGTCAGAAATTAAGGAAAACCATGCATCTTAGAGAAAAAAAAAATATCCTGCAATGTATAAATAACATTTTTAATTCACCCTCTGAGCATCAGTAGGTTGAGCAATGCATTGCAAAGCAATGTGTTTTACACCCCTATGATCCTCAAATTTTTAACCCCTTAAAAAGGACCACAGGCATTTTTTTTGTTGCAATGGATTACGGGGTCGCTGCTCCCCGGAATCCCATGACATGTCACCCGTTCTTGAGTGCTGGATCAGGTGTAACGATCGTAGCATATCAATGGTCGTTAAGGGGTTAATAATAGCCATTTTTTTCCAATGACAGCATCACATTAAATGACTTGTGAGCCTTTATAATGGATAACGGATGTGTTATATATTTTCCCTGCCGAGTAAGTCAGCGGTACTCTTGTTTCTTGGAAATGCTTTGCTCAAACTTTATAACAGTTCAAACTGCCATGAAATGATGGGACTGTTACACTCACATTCTATGGAGAACTGAAGTCAGTGACTTGCCTTTCCCCTAAAAAAGCAAAAGAACAACTGTCTGAACACCACATGAACTGTAGGTGAATTGTCTGGACACCAGATGGCACTGGTTATATTAAGAAAACCCAGTTTAAACATCTTCCAGCAATGTAAAGACCTTGTTTTACTCAACAAGAAAAGCTCTGTAACATTGTTTACGTCCTTTAAAGGGATAGTAATGTTTCATAATAAAATCAGCTCTAATTAATCATCATAGTATTTGGACTTTGGAGAGTGTTATTTCAATTCTGTCAGAGTTGTAGTACAAGAGTAATTGAATGACAAAGTATCCCCCTCCCGCCCCTTTTACTGATGTAACACTGCTCAGCCAGATCAGAAGGGAGGTGCCCAGGTAGACTGCAGAGAGGGACAATCTTCAATTAAGATAAGGGAAAAACCTGAAAAACTTGTCAAGGGGGGTAGGGCTTTCATTGTTCTCATAGGAAGAAGATTGCCCCCTGCTGTTATCTGTCTGGTCTATGGACTGGATTCCACATCTGAGAAGAGATGGCTTACACTAGGTAAAAGGGGCGGGAGGGGAAACTTTGCTTGTGAATGTCTCTCAAACCATAAAGGTTTGAGAGATAAGACTTACATCGTTCTTCATGTTTTTTTAATGCCTACAAAATAAAATAAAGATAAAATGAAGTATTACTATCCCTTTAAAGGGATAGTAACATCTGCCATAAAGTAGGTCTCCAAGTCTTCTCTAGTGTAAAACTAACACATGGCCATCTCCCCGTAGAACTGCAATCTGGTTCCGAGACTGGATGGATGCAGCGAGGGACAATCTTCACTCAGTAAGGATAAGGGAAACCCTATCTGCCTTGATGAGGGAGGGCAGGATTTTCCTTTGCTTACTGAAGTTTGTCCCCCACTGCTCTTGATCAGGACAACAGATAGAGGCAGCGTGACGCGGCCAGAAGGGACAGGAGGGGATCTTTTTACATGTAATATCTTGTAACTACATCAAAGTAAGTGATTTAAAGGAATAGTAATACTTAATATGTAAAAAAAATATATATTGTAGTGTTTATCCCCTGAGTAAAAAAAAGGGTCCTCTCACTGCTGAAAGGCGTTTTATTAAAAAGTTATTACAGCTCAAAGTTGAATTTTTTAGGTGCAATATCACAGTGGCCTGAAATTGTACAGTGGCGCTGTTGCTACACCATCCTATGTACAGCTCTGGTCCGTAGACCAAAAATCTCCATAGAATGGTGTAGCAACAGCTCCGCTGTATAATTTCAGGCCACTGTGATATTGCACCTAAAAAAATTCAACTTTGAGCTGTATTAACTTTTGAATAAAACAACTCTCAGCAGTGGGAGTACCCTTGTTTTACTCAGGGGGATATACCCTACAACATATTTTGTTTACAATTTATGTATTACTATCCTTTTAACATAGCACAATGTGTTAATTTTATACTAGAGAACAATAACTAGTATTTATATAGTGAACGCTTTCGGAATTAACCATATCTGCAGCTCAATAATAGGCGCTATTATTACCCACTCAATGGTACTCACTTATTGACCTCAGAAGGATAAAGGGCGGAGTTAACACTGGCAGGAATCGAGCCTGCGACCTGGAGGTTTAAGCAGGCTCAGCATCGAAGGCATTTATCACTGAGCTATCTGAAAACACAGAAAGCTGCTTTGTTGAAGACATTACTATCCCTTTAAGGATCACCTGTACCCACAACCTTCTTGAAATCAGTTCTATGTGACTCTTTCAGACACAACCCTGTCCACCTTGAGAAGTGCACAAACGCCCAGCTCTACTCATTATTAATTACCCTGTGGATAAACGGGTGATGCCTATGTACCCCTTAGAAGAAGGGAATCTCAACACAACGAGCGCAACTACAATCAATTAGGGGGCTTCACTACCTATTCTTCTCCAGTGTGACCACCAATGCCACCAACGTCCGATGATCATTCCCACACTAGCAGGGGACTGTGGTTCTATGCATCATGCAAGAGAAAAAAAAACTACAGAATCCTATATTATAATTCACTAGGATGTTTGTCAGAAGCCGTCATGCACACTAGAGACTGGAGTCCTCTCTGTGCACCTTCCTGGGACCGCTTGGTCCCAGGAAGGTGCGCAGAGAGGACCACAGTCTGAATTCGGAGCGCCCCGCTCTGTATCAGCCGCGGCGCGAGTGGGCAGTCAGTACTGCGCACGACTGCAGCACCGCCAGTGTTGGCCCGTGTACACGGGCTTTAAAACTAGTACTTATATAAACGACAATCAGGAAGCATACCATAAAATCCTTCCAATTTCTGTAGATAGTAGAGCCATATTAAAATAAAGAGGTCGCTAACCTTTTGAGTACCCCTCTGGCACTCAAAGGGTTAATAAAAAGAGATTCCTATGCAGCTTTTACATCGTCATAACAGTCCATAGAACAAAACATTTTCAAGGATCAGTAATGTTTATGATGAAAAAATATATAATGTAGAGATTTACCTGCTGAGTAAAAAAAAAAAAAAAAGGTTCCTCTTACTGCTGGTAGTTGTTTCATTCAAATGTCATCATAGTTCAAACTGTCAGGAAGTGATAAAGAGTTTACTATCACATTCTATGGATAACTGTAGTTGGTGACTCACCTCTCTCTCATGGAATGCAGTAGAATAAGGGTAGGAAATCTTCAGCAATCCATCTGTTGGAGGTTCCAACTGCCATCATCTCCAACCAACCACCAGTGGGGGAGGGAAGGGGGTAATGCACTAAACCGTGATAAAGGGGTGATAACGCAGAGATAACTTCTGCAGTGACATCACTTCTCCAGTTCCTATGTTGTTCTATAGAACCAATGCACTAAGATCTACAAAGCTGAAGAAATCTTAGTGCATAGGCTCCATAGAATAACATAGGAACTGGAGAAGTGATATCACTGGAGACATCATCTCCACTTTATCACCTCTTTATCACACCTTAGTGTACCTTCCCTCTGAAACGCTGAAGGTTTCCTAGCCCTGCAAATGAAAGACTGCTGGTCAGCAGGTGAACTGTAAGTGAACTGTCTACACCAGATGGCACTGTTATTGTAAAAAAGGGAAAAAAAACAAACAAACAGATTAAACTGTAATATCTTTGGAACTAAACAAATCCCAGTGGATGGAATATCTTTGCTTTATTTGGCAGGAAAACTCCTACAATATATGGGTGTTATATGTTTTTTTCAAAATAAAGATTTCTGACTACTTTAACCCCTTAAGGACCGGCGGTCATGGGACATTTCCGTCCCATAATGACAGCATAGGCGCACTTGGACGCGCCGGTACACGTGACCTGTCACGTGTATCGGCGCGTCATTACGGGGCTTGAAAGAGATCGCTCCGATCTTGGAGCGGTCTATTTCAGGCCCTATTTTTACTTACAGCGCTCCCGGTAGAGCGCTGTAAGTAAAAAGTACGTGACGTACCATGACCGTCATCGGTCCTTGAGTAGTTCAAGGACCGTGACGGTCCTGGTACGTCAAGGGTCCCTAAGGGGTTAAGGGGAGAAGCAGCATATTAAGGGCGCGTAGGAGTCGGCCAGCTTGCCAAGCGCAAGAGAACTATTCCGTCATTTTCTGAAACGGGGTACAGAAACGCATTGTAATATGACAGCAGAAGACAATCCTTTACGCCGCTTACTTATTTAAAGGGGAGACTTTTAAAGAGGAACTACCACCCCGCAAAAACTTTATCTTGATTAAGTTCAAAAGGGACTGACAGTGCAGGGGCACGGACGTCACTATGGCAAGATGTCCGTGCTTCCTGCTACTGTCAGCCTCCGAATAAGTCGAAAATCTTTTAAACCAGGTAATATTTCTGGCGACTAGCGCTACTAAGCAGCTAGTCGCCAGATGAAGACTTAATCAAGATAATGTTTTTGCGGGGTGGTAGTTCCCCTTTAACTTGTGCCTGACCACTTTACAACTGTTTTACCCTCATGGTGAGGGATCTTTTGGCAATAAAAAAAGAGAGCTTTTGCTGCCAAAACAGTCTGTTGAGATCTTTTGTGGAAATGAATATGTTGTTTTCACTCTATTTGCAACAATCCAAAATGGAGAGAAGGACGTTAAAGGGATAGTATTGTCACATTTTAATAAAACGGAATCTTGTAGCTATAAAAAAACTAAACTAAATGACCCATTTGTGGGTTGAGAGATAATCGCAGCAAAAGTTTTCCCCCTTTCTCTGACGTCAGCGCTCTAGCTGACTGCAGGGGAATCCGGTCCCGGGACCGGCGGAGGCTCTTCAGCAGAGCCGAGATCGAGAGACATAAAAAGAGTTACTTCACTGGAACGGTCTACAAAGTGTGCTTGCAAACCAGGCACACTTTGTAGACCGTTCCTGTGAAGTAATTATTTTTATGTCTCTCGATCTCTGCTCTGCTGAAGAGCACCAGACAGTCGCAGGACCGGATTCCACCGCAGTCAGCTAGAGCGCTGACGTCAGGGAAACGGGAGGGAAATTTAGTGGATAATATCTCTCAAACCATAAAGGTTTGGGAGATAGGACTGGGGTCATTTAGTTTAGTGTTTTTATAGCTACAAGATTCCATTTTATTAAAATGTGACAATACTATCCCTTTAACTGAGTGCCAGAGAGTGTGAAGTGGCAACCAGTTATCTGGCAACCAGTTAGTTAAAGTCTAATACTTATCTGCATAATGCTAGCTGTGTCTGGGCAACGAAGGGTGATTCTCTCTAAAGAACCTTGAGAGCTGGGTTCCCCATTAGTCATAGTAGGCAACAGCCTAGAGTTCCAGGTATAGGGAGGTGGTATGACATTTGCACTGACCACTCCCACTTTCTGAGTTCTGGGTGTGGCTTGGGCCATACCAGTGCCTCTGCACAAATACATAGTTTTTTGAAACCAGTTTATACACCCCAATTACTGCCAATTATTTAACCCCTTGGATGCAAGACTCCTTATAAAAGGTAACAGGTACCAGTAACCTCCAAGAAGTACATCATTTTTCTGGAGAGACTTACTTGGAGAAAAATTATACAGCCTTAAAGGAGCAGTAAACCTTTTTTTTATTTACACATCTATATTAAAGGGCTTTTTCAGCTGAGAAAATAAAGGTACTCCCAACTGATGGGAGATTGTTCATTCAAAAGTTATTACCGCTGATTTTTGAAAAAGTAAATATCAATTTTCTGTTCTGGTCACTAGGTGGTGCTGTTCCTATCACTTAGTGTGGCTAGCCTTAGTCTATGAGTTCTTCCATAGACTGCACCATAAGACATTTTCTTTTGACACCAGTTGGCAGCTGTTGCTATCAGTTTGATTAAAAAACAAAACAAAACACAAGAAGTTTGAACTGTGATTAATTTTGAATAAAACATCTCTCAGAAGTGGAAGTACCTTTGTTTTAATCCTCAGGAAAAGTTGGGTGTATATTAAATCGTTTTGTTAAAGTACTAATTCTACTGATGACCATCAAATGTTAAGAGATACAATCACTTTTGAAGACAGACCAACGTTTAAATTATGGTGGGACTCCAAAGCATTGTGTGAAACACAGTAAAAGTATAACCAGGGTCCAGGCTCACCAATGTGTCTCACCCCTTGCTGGTGGCCCTTCAGATCTAACGTGTTTTGTCTATTAACTGCACTTACTTAAAGACTACTTGTGCTGACACTCTAAATCTGAAGGGTCTTCCACAATGGTGAAACACACTGGTGAGTCTAGAAGTGTTTATATTTTTACAGTATGTTCTCGATAAAGTACATTAAATATGTTAGGTGTGCCCCAAATATTCTAGATTGTGTGTTAAGGGTGCCCCAAACAAAAAAGGTTGAGAACCACTGTTCTACACAATAAAATCATTTCTTTTACACAATCTCTTGGAGTTCCACTAGGATTCCGGTGTGGTTCTATCGTCAAGAGGAGTGATTTCTGTTTTGTCAAGGGTCGAGGAGACCCTTTTGGACCCCTTTCACTACTATGTAAACTGGAGTACAGTTTACAACAAGGGGTCCATGAGAGTCCTTGACAGTTGGAATAAATACTGATTATTTTGCCTATTTGTGACACAACAGATCCATGGAATCAGGTTGACCCAAACCCCAAGAGACCAGAGGTCAAGGGTAGCCAAATCTTTGTTTCTACAGCTGTTGTGGGCTATAACTTCCACCATCTCCTTCCAAACCAAAGGGAGTTGTAGACCCCAAGAGCTGGTGGTCCAAATATTGGTCACTCCTGGTTTACGTTATTTACTCAGTCCAAGTCATGACGTTGTGTGCTAGTCTTGTGCTCCGTCACAGTTAGGTTAGTGTTCAGTGAAGAAGTGTCTTATTTGCCCCCCATATGCTCCAGTAATAAATCCCTACTTCTCCTGATCTGGGCAGAAAATCTTAATGGCCACTATGAATTAATTCCAAGCGGATTGATTTTTCAGAACAAATCTTTAATCAGTGCTGTGATGATCGCCATCACTTGCGAACCAGGGGCCCTTTTGGTTTGGGGGACCTGGACTGGGAGCTTCCTTTTGGCCATACAGAAGCATGGGCCGAAATGCAAAATGGAGAAGGGTGTCGGCTGGACTTGAAGGTGACGACAGGCCTGAGACTATAGTACGTATTGGTGGTGGGGCAGAGGCTACTTGGGGCAGCATCTGGAGACTGGGGGTCAAATGTCCTATTGCCTCACCCATTGTGTGCTGTGTTACTGTTTACATGCAAATTAGGTTTCCTGGGGTTCTGCTTTTTCATTTGTTGCTTTGTGAAACCGACTGTATTATGTCAGTCACTGATGTAAACATAATTACCTTAGCAGATCTGATAGAAGGACTGTGTGTTTGTATTCTATTGTGTGTTACTGTAATTAAGTCTCAGTAAGATTGGTTGTTTTTTTTTAGTCTCATCTGCCATTGGTTGACTGTGTTCACAGACATATATATATAAACCTTGTGTGTGTCCAAATAAAGGAGTTCCTGTTTTTACCTCAAGCATCATGTGTTGTCTGATGTTCTTAGGGAAAGGTTTAGTGGACCGAATCTTCGAGATCGGGCTGACATCGGTGGTTTGGCCGCTGGGAAGAAGCTGTTCAGATGGGTGTGCCCGGTTGGGGCACAGGGGATCCGTCACAGGTGCTGGATATAACATCCACAGAGTTAAACATGATACTTAATTGTAAGACTCAAATATTCCAAAGCCTCCTAAGAAATCTTCAGTGGGCGCAGTCTGGAATCCTGCTGTCCTGCCAATGGATCATGTGTACCTCTATAGACATGATATCAATTACTGATTAAAGATTAATTCTGGGGAGCCAGTCCACACAAAACTGATCCATAATGACCATTACAATGTTCTTCTCAGATTAAGGCAAGTGGGTTTTTAAAATTACGAGGTTTTAGTGTTCTCTCAACTCAAAACACAAGAGACCTAGAGGAATAATGTACATTATTTATGAAGTCAACGTCACATCAATGTCTGAGTGCCTTTCTCTCCATAATTGGGTTAGTGTTGGATGGAGACATGTCTTATTAGACTCTAATCATATTTCCATTAATGGGGCATAATCCCTTATTTCGAGCTATCAGAAAAATGCAAGTTCGCTTTGTGAAAAGTATCCCTCAGAAATGAGAGTAATCGTGCTTTTTTTTACCACCAGGAAAAGTCTTCACAATATATATTTTCACAATTAGGGTGTATTAACTTTATAACCCTTGAGTGCCAAAGAGGTATCCAACACATTGCTTTGCGATGTGTTGGATACCTCGCTGGCACTCAACGGGTTAATCTTTTGTCTAGTATGATGTCTCAAAAGTCCTAAAACACAGGCAGAAGTGGATATCGGAATAGCAGCTTTTGGATCCAAGTCATGCATCCAGACTGAATAGCTGTAGGACCTTCTACGCGCATCACGCTGCTTCCTTGGAAGCGAGACGACGGTAATGAACAACAAAACGGGCCTTCTACCTGGCAGTGCTGAGTTATAGACACTCACGTGCTATGTGCTACCATTACAAAGATACACTTCATATTTTGACGCCAACTTTAACAAATGTAAATTACCATTCACCACCGGATTAACCCATTCAGGACCAGAGGGATGCGGAAAGCAAAGCGTTTTGCACCCGTCTGGCCCAGAAGGGGTTAAATACATGTCAGTTGCTGACTACATTTCACCCAGTGGACGCAACTATGGTTGGAAAACGTCGAGCCATTTTGGACACATCAGCTGTTTCATACTGACCAAATGGACATTCCCATTAATTTAAATGGGACTTTTAACTCCTTGAAGGCTAGAGAGAACTTAGCAGTACATTGGAGACCTCTATAACATTCAAGGGTTAAATTCCCTTTTAAATCCATTGGGGAATTTTGTTTATTTTCTATGCAGTTAGATACTCCAAAACAACTCAGTTGAGGCCTTTCACATATTTGCCTCATTACGTAGATACACAAACCATTTAGCTCCCTCTTGACACCTTTTAGATGACAGAGACACCTCCACTAAGGTGGCCACATATCTCTTAAAGGAGAAGTAAACTTTTTTTTATGAAAAAATATATATTGTAGGGATTTTCTTACTGAGTGGTCAAATTCTAATTAGATTTCCTGTTAGATTCTAATGGAGAGGAAAGTCAGAAAAGTCAGAGACATACAGTTCTCCATAGAATGTGATAGAAACTGCTGAGTCACTTCCTGTCAGGTAGAACTATCAGGAAGTAAACACAGTAAAATCACTTCCTGTCAGTTAGAACTATCAGGAAGTAAACACAGTAAATTCACTTCCTGTCAGTTAGAACTATCAGGAAGTAAACACAGTAAATTCACTTCCTGTCAGGTAGAACTATCAGGAAGTAAACACAGTAAAATCACTTCCTGTCAGGTAGAACTATCAGGAAGTAAACACAGTAAAATCACTTCCTGTCAGTTAGAACTATCAGGAAGTAAACACACAGTAAGTTCACTTCCTGGTTATTTAAACTGTTATAAATTTTGAATAAAACATCTGACAGTAATGGACGTGACCTTGTTTTATTCAGCAGGAAAAGCTCTATAAAATACGTTTTCATAAAAATTAGTTTACTGCTCCTTTAAATTCAGGGCCGCTTATGAAATATCCATTCTGTAGGTCTGTACAAAAATCAGGGTAACTCTGAAGTTCGTGTGTGTTTTATAAGCGTACCCTAACTTTAAGTGATATGTGGCCACATTAGCCTCCACCCATTGTGTTTCAATGAGCCAGAACAGTTTCTACACCCATAGGTTCCCTGTAGTTCAGTGCCAGCCAATAAAGACATAGATTCTCAACTTTCATTTTCAGAATCAACAACTAAAATGACAATGGAACAAAGAGTCAACGAGGTGACAAATGTTAGTAGTGGCAGTGCTTGGGATATAAGATATAGACAACAGAGGAAGAAACTGAATTTGGAAAATTCTGTCGTATTCACTTTCTTGTATTTCGATTGCATTTTGAACTGTCCTGTTGCTGACAGCCCATCTGACAGCTAGGAGTAAAAAAAAAAAAAAAAAAAAATCAAAAATCAATTAAAAACCAGAGCTAAAAAAAAAATATAATTAAAAAAAAAATAAGCGGCATTTGTATTTGGATATTGAGCTTTTTCAGATTGTATGTCTCCTGCACATGCATGCATCTGGCTATTTGCCCATGAGAACCATTACAAAAATGGCCTCCACTTTCAAAAGGAGACTTTTTTTTATTTAGAATATTGGTCCCCCTCCGTTCCTAACTGCACCAGTGTGCACTGGTATACAATCCATTTCTAACCTGGTGTAAGAGGGCAAATTCCTCCATAAAATACATGGTTTGATATTCCTTAATACCAGGCTCAATGACACCTTCAAATAATCACACATTATATTGAAGATACTGTAACATTCATAGATTCCCCTGTGTGGCAATCATACTATAGGTTTTCCCAATCTAGAAGAAGAGATCTGCAGCAACAACTGGTTTTCAGAATAAGCTACATACATTTATGAAATGCACCGGAACACAATATTAAAATAAAACATAAATACTGTAAAACCCTTCTAAGTTTATTCATTTACATTTTCTATAAGGTCCTGCTAAGTTATACCTGATTTCTGTATTTAAATATTACCTACTTTCATGTTAGTCCATTAACTTTATAGATGCTAAAGATTTCCCTACACATTGCTTCACAATGAGTTGAGGACACCATTAGCATCCACTAAGTAAAAATGTATCATAACCATTGATACATTGTAAGTAGGCATGTAGCTACTTAGCGTGGTATGAAGATATCTAGCCATTCTCTTGCTGTAACTGATGATCTCTCATTGTAGATTTGGGAAGCCCTCTGAAATTGTGCAATCACCGGTTCCCCACACAGGGTTTGAAACTTCCATACAACCATATTTTTCAACCACATGAGTGAATAAAAGCAGAATGTTACCTTCCAAACTCCACACCCATAAGACACTTGAAATTAACATGCGGAAGTGACTAGCATGTTCTCTGTATCTCTCCTAATCACACAGAAAAATGATGAGTTTATCAATACACAGCTAACAGCTATTCTAATTGGATATATAAGCTCTCTACTAATGCTTTCTCATTCACATCTAAGTGCTAATACAAACTTCTTCAAGAAGAGTTTTGGGTAAACAACATGGTGTATTGGGAAACTCATCATCACAATGTTAGAGAGGATTAGAACTTCAAGAAACAGTCTGCTTTAAGCGACATCTTGTTGGTTTGATCAACACAAGAAGATGCCAACAGCTGCTCAGTAGACTCAACATTCTATAGTGCAGATGCAACTCTGAACTCCGGAACACAATTGTACTCTTCAATTCTGCCCTACTGGTGAAGATACCAAAATAAAGAATATGCTATGTATACCTCATGTGTTAGTCTCTGACTTATCGCTTCCTTGTATACAGTATCTCAGGTTTGTACTGTGTCAGGCTCTCTTTCACGTCCTTGTCCCATTCTGAATCGGGGACTTTGTCACAGACATGAATAAAATGAGTTGCTTGAATATATGTTGATTCTGTCCTTGTAGATTTTTGCTCTTAATTTTACCCCTTTATGTTGCTTTCGTTTCCTTCTTGCTTTCAGCTGCAAATGAAAGACTGAGCTGTGGACGGGTAGAAGGGTGAAAGGAGAGGAGAATAATTCATTTCCCAATGGACCAGACTGGAACCAGAATGGGAGAACAGGTGCACAGTTACCCACTCCAATTCCCCTTGTGCGTTCTCACCCTAACCATTTTCCAACTGCCCCCTTTCCGCCAATCCACCCTTCCCAAAAAATATCACCAAAAACCAAGAACAAAAATATGTAATGCCGCAGAAAAAAAAAAAAAATTAAGAAAATAAAGCAGTTTTCGTTTTCCTCTGTGAACTGGATACTGTGAAGTCCGAGCGTTTAAATGCGTTAAAAATATCCATCAGAAAGGGTAAAAAGCCGGGAAGAGACTAAACAGAAGACAAAACACTGTAGGCGGCATTTTAACCCCCTGGGTGCTGGGGACGTCGCAAACACATCGCGAAGCTAATATATTAGCGACGTCTCTAACATCCAAGGGGATTAAGAGACAGTAGGCCTTTTTTAATATTTCATTATATTATTTGTTTTTCGTAGTGCTCTACATAAGTGAAAAACTGTTCAGTTTTTATTTTTGTAGCTTTTTATGAATTTTATTTTTTTTAAACATGTCTTTTTTTTTGTTTGTTTTTTTTTAAGAAGGGTTGTATTTAGAGGCCAGTAGCTTGAATTCCAACCAGTGGGATTCAGGTAAATCTACCAGGCCTTAAGGCCACCATCCGAGGGAGACTGGATAAAATATATACACAGGTTATATATCTTGATATATAGAGATATATATATTCACCCACTCTCCGGAAATGTTATGTACCAGCAGGCAATACAGTTCTTCGTGTAGTAAAAAATGCCAAAAAAAAACAAAACAAGAAAAACGAAAAAAAAAATAACAAAAAAAAAATGAAAACAAAAATCTTAAATTCTAGTGCCATAGCTTTTGTTATTTTTTTTGTTTTGTTTTGTTTTTTATCCGTCTGAAACGTGCATTCTCATATGGTCATTAAACTGCTCGATTTGGTCAAACTTAGCTGGACAGACTGAGCAAACGTACGTTGTGCCCTCAGAGCATGCCACGGGCACGCTGTTAGGAGGCCCGGGACGAGGGACGAGAACAGGCCCAGGAGTTGGGGTAGGAGTGGGTGGATGAGCAAGAGCTTGGGCTGGTGCTAAGGCAGAGACCAAAACCGGAGCTGGCACCAAGGCTGGAGATGGCGCTAAAACAGCAGCAGGGGTTAGGACTGAAGCCGGAGGCAAGACTGGGGCTGGAGCCATGCTGGGTGCTGTAGGTGGCAGGCCTTGTCCAGGAGTGGAACCAGAAGAAGGAGCAGTGCCAGGTACCGGGACTGAGCCCGGAAGTGGGGCAGGGATTGGGATACTGGCAGTGCCATTGGTGACGCTATGCAGAGCCACATGCCTCTCTAGCAGGGTCTTGTGGGAGAACTTCTTCTTACAGATATAGCACTCGTAGGACTTTTCTCCCCGGTGGAGCCTCATGTGCACGTTGAGTGAGCTCTTCTGGGTAAACCGTTTGTTGCAGATGCTGCACTGATAGGCCCTCACGCCTGTGTGAGTCACCATGTGTTTGATTAGGTAATCCTTTAAGGAGAAGGACCTCCAACAAATGCTGCACTGGTGCGGCTTCTCACCTGTGGATGAGAAAAAACATGTTACTATTTACCTAATCTATTACTATCTTGTTAACAACATAGAAAACATAGAATTTGACGGCAGATAAAAACCATTCGGCCCATCTACTTGCCCATTTTCCTACTGTAAAAAAAAAACAACCTCAAACCTTTTATGGTCCTTGGTCTTTTCTTATGTTAAGGACCGCCTTATGCCTATTCCATGCATGCTTACGTTCTGTCACTGTATTAACTTCTACCACTTCTGCTGGTAGGCTATTCCACTTATCTACTACGCTCTCAGTGAAGTAAAACTTTCTTACATTACGTCTAAACCTGTGTCCCTCTAGTTTTAGACTATGGCCTATTGTCCTAATATTTTTACTCCTTTGAAATATGCTTCCATCCTGTACTTTGTTGAATCCCTTCATGTATTTGAATGTGTCTATCATATCCCCTCTCTCTCTTCTCGTCTCCAAGCTATACGTGTTCAGATCCTTTAGTCTATCCTGATATTTCTTTTCCTGTAAACTAGTCACCATTTTAGTAGTCCTTCTCTGAACTCTCTCTAGAGTATCTATATCCTTCTGGAGATGGGGTCTCCAGTACTGTACACAATACTCTAGGTGAGGTCTAACTAGAGATCTGTAGAGTGACATGACCACTTCCCTTTTTCTACTACTAATGCCCTTAGCTATACAACCCAGCACCCTGCTTGCATTCCCCACCGCTTTATTACATTGCCTGCCTACCTTTAAGTCATTAGAAATAATTACTCCCAAATCCCTTTCCTCTGTTGTCTCTGACAACACAGTACCCTTAATAGTATATTTTTCGTTTGGATTTTTATGTCCCAAGTGCATTATTTTACATTTATCAGGGTTAAACTGCATCTGCCACACTCTCGTCCATTCCTCCAACCAACCCAAAGCATTTGCCATTTGGCTTATTCCCCCAGGACTGTCTACCCTATTATACATTTCCTTGAAGACCTTTTGCAATATCACTCCCAGCATTCTGTGCTCCAAGCATTCTGTGCTCCCAGCACAGAACTCCCAGCATTCTGTGCGTTCGGGCAGTCTCTACTGAGCATGACGGCTTCTGACAAACATCCTAGCGAATTATTACATTAGATTATTTGTTTTAGAAAAAAAAGAAAACATTGAATTGTTTTGTTTAACCCCTTAAGGGCCGGAGGATTGGAACATTTTTCGTCTTTCTGGACAATGGCTTTTTATCACTTTTACTGTGTTTGTGTTTAGCTGTAATTTTCCTCTTACTCATTTAATGTAACCACATATATTATATGCTGCTTTTCTTGCCATAAGATGGGCTTTCTAAAGATACCATCATTTTCATCATATCATATAATTTACTATAAAAAAAAAATATAGAATATGATGAAAAAATGTAACAAAAGCTGGTGATGTTGGGACTGTGACCTCCGACAACAAAGGCAGCTATCGGAGTTTAGTGCATGTGACACATTAACATATAAATAGACCCACATCAATATGACAATGGCTCATTAAACTGTATTTTAATATGCACATTATCCATTCCCGATCTAGGGCTAGATTCTATTGCAGGAGATAAATGTTAACACTCGTTTTATCAAATATTTCCTATTGAAGTCTATGGGGACACCTGGAGATAAAAGCAGTGATACAGTTAGCACCTGTAATAGAATCCAGCCCACAGTCAGTGCAAAATCATAAACCTGTCAAAGACATGATGGATTCACGGTGATGTGGGTGGATTGTAGCGGATTGGCAGCAGATTCACAGATATGATGGCTAAGACGTCTTTGGGCATTTTGTTAATATGCCATCAACACACACAACACAAGATCACCAACTTGGTCCCTTATTAACCTTTAGTACCCCCACCCCTCCATTCACCTTATTCTACCTGGAGAAAGCAATGTATACAGTCACTGATAAAAGACACTGGGTTCTTCTTGTAAAAAGGCATATCTGATTCTATTGCATTCTATGGGAGAGGTGAGTCATTGACTACAGTTATCCATGTGATGTGACAGTAACAGCTCTAACACATGACAGTTATGATGTTACATTATATGGGAGAGGTGAGTCACTGACTACAGTTCTCTGTAGAATGTGATAGTAACAGCTCTAGCACATGACAGTTATTATGTTGCATTCTATGGGAGAGGTTAGTCACTGACTACAGTTCTATATAGAATGTGATAGTTACAGCTCTAGCACATGACAGTTATTATATTACATTCTATGGGAGAGGTGAGTCACTGACCACAGTTCCATACAGAATGTGATAGTAACAGCTCTAGCACATGACAGTTATTATGTTACATTCTATGGGAGAGGTGAGTCACTGACTATAGTTCTATATAGAATGTGATAGTAACAGCTCTAACACATGACAGTTATTATATAACATTCTGTGGGAGTGGTGAGTCACTGACTACAGTTCTATTTAGAATTTTAACAGATCCAGCACATGACAGTTATAATGTTGCATTCTATGGAAGAGGTGAGTCACTGACTACAGTTCCGTATAGAATGTGATAGTAACAGCTCTACTACATGACAGTTATTATGTTACATTCTATGGAAGAGGTGAGTCACTGACTACAGTTCTATTTAGAATGTTAACAGACCCAGCACATGTCATTTATTATGTTACATTCTATGGGAAAGGTGAGTCACTGACTACAGTTCTGTATAGAATGTGATAGTAACAGCTGTAGCACATGTCAGTTATTATGTTACATTCTATGGGAGAGGTGAGTCACTGACTACAGTTCTATATAGAATGTGATAGTCACAGCTCTAGCAAGTGACATTTATCATGTTACATTCTATGGGAGAGGTGAGTCACTGACTACAGTTCTATATAGAATGTGATAGTAACAGCTCCAGCACATGACAGTTATTATGTTACATTCTATGGAAGAAGTGAGTCACTGACTACAGTTCTATTTAGAATGTTAACAGACCCAGACCATGTCAGTTATTATGTTACATTCTATGGGAAAGGTTAGTCACTGACTACAGTTCTGTATAGAATGTGATAGTAACAGCTGTAGCACGTCAGTTATTATGTTACATTCTATGGGAGAGGTGAGTCACTGACTACAGTTCTATATAGAATGTGATAGTAACAGCTCCAGTACAATAGTTTTTTTGTTACATTCTATGTCAGAGGTGAGTCACTGACTACAGTTCTCTATATAATTTGATAGTAACAGCTCTAGCACATGAAAGTTATTATGTTACATCCTACTTTTTGACATTTTGTACTAAAATAACCCCTAAATAAAGCATCACCAGCAGTAAAAGTACCATTGTTTTACCCAGCAGGAAAAGTGATACAATATATTTTGCCTATTTTTTTCATAATAAACTGTTAGTGATCCTATAACAAGCACCCAGTAAGTAGTAGTGATACAGAGCCAGACACCCTGGGCCTCAAGAACTGCCAACAGTGTGTGCTTTTTCAGGAAATCTCTGCTTGAGAACAAGTGGATCAATTAACCCTTTAATGACCAGTGGAGTGCAACACATTGCACACACCCCTGGTACTTACAGGGCTATAAGTAACTGCCTCTGACTGATCCATTGGCACTTAAGTGGAGCTATCCTGAGGACGTGGACTAAAGAGGCTGGTCTTCAAAGAAGGACTGGAGCAATTCTGGGTGTATGTAAGAACTTTCAAGTCTGACGTGGGGGGGAAGTGGGAGGAACAGGGTGGGAAGGAGGAGAAGTGGATGGGAAGTGGGAGGAACAGGGTGGGAAGGAGGAGAAGTGGATGGGAAGTGGGAGGAACAGGGTGGGAAGGAGGAGAAGTGGACAGGAAGTGGGCAGAACAGGGTGGGAAGGGGAAGAAGTTGGTGGGAAGTGGGAGGAACAGGGAGGGAAAGAGGAGAAGTGGATGGGAAGTGGGGGGAACAGGGTGGGAAGGAGGAGAAGTGGGTGGGAAGTGGGCAGAACAGTGTGGGAAAGAGGAGAAGTGGGTGGGAAGTAGGAGGAACAGGGTGGGAAGGAGGAGAAGTGGGTGGGAAGTGGGGAGAATAGGGTGGGAAGGAGAAGAAGTTGGTGGGAAGTGGGAGGAATAGGGTGGGAAGGAGGAGAAGTGGACAGGAAGTGGGCAGAACAGGGTGGGACGGGGGAGAAGTTGGTGGGAAGTGGGAGGAACAGGGAGGGAAAGATGAGAAGTGGATGGGAAGTGGGGGGAACAGGGTGGGAAGGAGGAGAAGTGGATGGGAAGTGGAAGGAACAGGGTGGGAAGGAGGAGAAGTGGGTGGGAAGTGGGCAGAACAGGGTGGGAAAGAGGAGAAGTGGGTGGGAAGTAGGAGGAACAGGGTGGGAAGGAGGAGAAGTGGGAGGGAAGTGGGCAGAACAGGGTGGGAAGGAGGAGAAGTGGGAGGGAAGTGGGCAGAACAGGGTGGGGAAGGAGGATAAGTGGGCAGGAAGTGGGAGGAACAGGGTGGAAAGGAGGAGATTTGGGAGGAACAGGCTGGGAAGAGGAGAAGTGGGTGGAGTTTCATATGAAACTCACCACCGGAGATCAAGCTTCTGGGGCAGATCCAGAGAGTTCCCAGGTATGAGACACACACACACACTCATGCACACACATACATAAACACAAGCACACAGACATATACAAACGCACATGCATACACACAAACACACATGCACATTCACATACTCACTCTCACACACACACAACTTTATCTGGGAAGAAAACCCAAAGATGACTTGTTTGTTAGTAAGGGATATGATGGAGGTAGACATGACTCTTGAAGACCCCAAACTGAAATCTTCACTCCTAAGATTTCAGAGAGAGGGCGGCCCGCATACCAGGACCCCAAACCCCCTCTTACTGAAGTCTTAGGAAGGAAGATTTCAATCTGGGGTATTCGAGACTGTAAAGTAATATATTTTGTCTGCCCTTGTGGACACTGAATCCAGTTGATTTTGGGGAACCCCACAAAAGCCCAGATAAACCCTCTGACTACCAGACAGGTATTCAGCGCATTGTTTTGCAATATATTGGATATATCTCTGGCGTTCCAAGGGTTAACAGTAACTTGAGAGGTCTTAGATATCTCTCCAGAATTGAAAGAGTTAAACACCACATTTAAATAAATTTTGCTGCAAACCAACTGCATTAAGGGGGACAGATAAAAACTGCCTTCAATTTAAAAGAGCCTTTTCGTGTCTTGAATGCCTCCATTGCTTTGCTGTAGCATCTATTGGGTTAAAAATCCCATTTAAATAATTGGGGATGTGGGGATTTATTTTGTTCGTTATGATGCAGTTGGATTGTCCAAGGATTGCTTCTATCTACTATGACACCTTTGTGATTAACCCCGATATGTTGATGTTGCTAATAATTTAATAAAAAAAGTGTGAGCTCTAACAACTGTTGAAGCAAGCTTCTCCCCCTCCCCAGTGTATATTGGAGTCTGCATAGGAATCTTTTGCACACAGGAGCTTGTCTGCTTGTGACTCACCTGTGTGTACAAACATGTGCTTCACGTAATTCTGTTTGGCGGTGAAGGTTTTGTTACAGAGGGTGCATTCATAAGGCTTTTTTTCTCCCTGCCCACTGGCCGTGCTGTGACTAGGTTGGGGTGGTTGGTTTTGAAGCTGGGCAGCATAGGTAGACATTCCGCTTTGGGGAACGGTGACAAACTGGGCCTGCTGGCCAGCTATGGATTGGGGCAGACTGAAAAGGAAAGGCTTTGGTCCATTCCCTGCAGCCTGTGTTGTAAAGAGAGCAGGAAGGTAGGTGTTTCCAGCTGTGCCAATGACCTGGGTATTACTGGTCAGGGTTAACGGCATTCTCAGATTGCTGGTGAGTGTTTCCGTCTGGCGTAAGTAGAGCTGGGTTGTTGGCAAAGCTTGTGAAATGGACTGGGTGACTGCAGTCTTTAGTACCCCCTTATCGGTGCTATTGCTAACACTGAGCACTGTGCTGTCCGTATCAGTGTTGTTGCTCCTTTCCGGAGAGGAGGAGCTGGTTTCTAAGTGCTGTTGGTTCTGGTTTTCCGTGCGTTCAATAGAAAGGTTATTAGACTCTGCTTGGGAAGGTTCCTGGTGACCTTCTCGACTGAGGATGGGCATGTACGGATGTTCCACAGAGTCAGGCTCTGTGCCAATCGATGAGCTGACTCCTGAGTCAAAGCTCTCACCTTTAGGTTCACTTTCTGTGCCCTCAGCTTGATCAGTGTCCTCATTGCACTCTTCGGACTCATTCCGTTCTATGCCCTGTGGTCTCTGTTGGCCATAGTAGTCATAGTCATCTTCCACCTCTTGCTTGATGTGTATATTGCCCATTAGTGTCTGAATGCGAACTGGACGAGGCTGCTTGCGGCAGTGGGTGGTCTCGGGAGTAGTAGAGAGGAACCTTTCCATCCGCTGGGAGCGCTGATGGATACGTGTGATCCAGCTTGGTTCCTCCATGTGATGTTGCCTGGGAAGCCCTAAGGCAGTCTCATGGTGGCTTACCAGGGCTCCACTGTAGAAGGAACGTTCCCCGCTACCATTCTGCATGGAACACGTATACAGAGCAGAATATATCCTGTCCACACTGTGTTGTCTATGGCTCTGAAGGTAGCCAGATTCGGTATCACTACTTTGCCCAGAGGTAGCTGATTCTGGAGTCCCCCTGGGTGTCTCTTGGCCAGAGTCCTGTATTAAGGGATAGACCCCTCCTACATTTTGTGAGACAATTCTTGTGCATTCATCGATGACCGTCTTTATCTGCAGGATACTAGCCGCGGTCAGGATCTGCAGCGCCTCTGACTGGGAGACCCGCAGGACTCCGCTGTACATGAAGTCAATGAGCTTCTGAACCGCATGGACAGATACCACCGAGGGGATCTCAATATCGCTGTATCCTAGTAGCAGCTTGTCCTGGAAGAATGGACTGCCAGCGGCCAGCACGCAGCGGTGGGCCCGCAGCATGCTTCCGTGGATTCGCACCGTCACGTCACAGAAGTGGCCACGGTTGCGCTGCTCGTTGAGGGTCTCGAGCACAGAATTGCTGAAGTTGTGAAGATTGATGCTGTGAATGCGCTCTGTCATCCCCTTGCAACTGATGTCACCTATCCGGGAAAACACAAAAATAAAAAAGAGTCAGGAACCAGGATTATAGCATGAAAATAAACATATGTTAAAGGGATAGTAATGTTTCAAAATGAAAGCAGCTCCAATTAATCTTCATAGTATTTGGACTTTGGAGAGTGTTATTTCAATATTATCAAAGTTGTAGTGCAAGAGTAATTCAATGACAAAGTATCCCCCTCCCGCCTCTTTTACTGATGTAACACTGCTCACCTCAGAGCAGTAAGACTGTCCAGATGGATCACAGAGAGGGACAATCTTCAGTGAGCATAAGGAAAATCCAGAAAAACCTGCCAAGGGGGGCAGGGTTTTCATTGTTCTCACAGTAAGAAGATTGTCCCTTGCTGTGATCTGTTTGGTCTTAAGACCAGATTCCACATCTGAGGGGAGGATATTTTATCATTCAATTACTCTTGAACTACAACTCTGACAGTATTGAGATAAAAATCTCCATGGTCCAAATTCTATGAAGATTAATTGGAACTGCTTTTATTTTGAAACATTACTATTCCTTTAAAGTTCAGTCTTTTACAATTTAAATAGTAATGTTTCAATTTCAGTGAAACATCAATCCCTCCTGTGTTACGTTACTATTGCTGAAAACTGGACTAGACTTGTAGGCTCCTTATGTCTGTGTATTGGAACTATATGGATGTCTTCTGACACCTCCTATCCTGTCTCTTCACAGGTAATCCTTATCAATAATTATTTACAACACATGGTTCTGTTTTTGAAGTGCAATTAGCTCTGATTGGGTCCAGTTGGCTAGTATTCCTGACTGTATAAAAAACCCACTTCTCAAGCAGGGCTCTGCTTGCAGGGCATTCCCAAGTCAGGGCTTCCTAAGTCTGCTGTTGAGTTTTTCCTGAGCTTGCACTGAGGACACACCTGACTACATCTGACACAGGAAGATTTCAGTTTTCAACAGAACCACAGCCTGGAAAAGCCTGCCTGAAGATAAAGAACTAACTCTGGAGTTTAGGATTACTGTTTCTAAGCACTTCATTTCATCTGCTTGGGACTTCAGCTGATCTACAACCAAAAGCACTGGACAAAGTGGGAAGATTCAACATACCATTCATCCACTCCAGGATTTTAACTCTTTCATTGACATATCAGTGGGAATCACCTTTTAATCAATCCTGGCTGCAACTGAATCTACAGATCGTCTGGTCTGGTCTAGAAGGAAAAAACTACTACATTCCATCTAGGCAGTTGAAGCTATATGCCTGCAAGTCACTGATCCCCCTCATCACCAACCTCTCATCCATTTGAACCTATAGTGTCACTAAACAATGCATCTCTTAATTTTCTTATTGTTTCTGACACCTCAACTGTGTAAAATATCAAAAACATTCAGCCCTCCCACCTGCTCATCAATCTCTATATCTCCATCCCTCTTAAACTCTCCAATGATTTGTTCTCATGAGCTTTTCTGTCACCTCAGCTATTTATATCCATCCACCAAGAAACAGCCCACACCTTCTCACACATGCAAATCCTCCTCTCACCTGCTTTACCTGACTGCAACTCTTCTCATGGCTGCAGGTGACATCTCTCCCAACCCTGGCCCCACTTACATTCCCACCTGTGTCCGTCCTAGATTGCAGCCTACCCGCACCTCTTGCGGGGCAGACCCTAGAAATCTGCTGGCTGTTCCCTGCCTCCCCCCATCCCTTCCACCCTTCTCCTGTGCATTATGGAACGCTCGCTCTCTACTAAACAAACTCCACACTGCCCATGACCTTTTCCTCTCTAAGTCTCTAAACCTATTTGCTATCACTGAAACCTGGCTCTCACATTCGGACTCAGCTGCCGAAGCTGCTCTCTCCTATGGTGGCTTATCTTTCTCCCACACTCCTCGCCCTAATGGCAAGGGTGGGGGTGTGGGACTTCTTCTCTCTCAGCTCTGCCGCTCCAGGCCTCTGCCCCTTCCTCCCTCAGTCTCCTTCACCTCTTTTGAAGTGCACGCAGTCCAGCTCTTCTCCCCTGTCCCTCTTCTGGTAGCCGTGATTTACAGGCCCCCAAGCAACCCTTCCTCCTTTCTCTCTGAATTTGAAACTTGGCTCTCTGTCTTTCTGTCCTCAGACACTCCTACATTACTCCTTGGAGACTTCAACCTACACACTGATGATACATCCTCATCTAGTGCCTCCCGATTTCTCTCACTGACCTTGTCCTTTGGCCTTCAACAGTGGACTGCTGCCAGCACTCACAGGGATGGTCACTGGCTAGATCTAGTTCTAACCAGAAACTGCTCAGTCTCTGACTTCACAATTTCCCCATTTCCACTCTCTGACCATCATCTTATCTCCTTCACACTATCTCACACACCTTCCCCTGCCCTCCCTAAATCACCCTTCCTAACCAGGAACCTACACTCGGTCAAACTACCAGACCTGATATCGACTGTGCAGTCTTCCCTCTCTTCTCTCTGCTCTACTGCTACTACTACTAACATAGACACTCTGGTCCACGAATATAACACCATATTAATGTCCTCCTTGGACCTGCATGCTCCCCTTCAACGTAGACACTCCCGCCCCAGGAATCCCAGACCCTGGCTGAATTCAACAATCCGCATGCTACGCACCTGCTGTCGAGCTGCGGAACGTCTTTGGCGAAAGTCTCATTCTTTTGCCGACTTCCACCATTACAAATTCATGCTATCCTGTTTTAACACAGCTCTCACCCAGACTAAACAGAAATACTTCTCTCAGATTATCACTACCCACAAATCTAACCCCTGTGACCTCTTTAAAATCTTCGATTCTCTTCTCAAACCCCCAACCTTGAACTGCTCCTCCTTCTCCAACACTCCACAGGACTTTGCTGACTTTTTTAAAAACAAGGTACAGTCCATCCAACAAACGATGGGCTCTACATCTTCTCCTCCTATGCCTCTGATTCCTAGTCCACCCCGAGCAACCCTCAGCTCATTCTCCCCTATAACAGAGGAGGAGGTATCTCTTTTACTATCCTCCTCTCCACCCACTACCTGCCCCTCAGATCCCATGCCCTCTCAACTTCTTAAGGCTCTTGCAAGTACTCTTGCTCCCAGCCTTACTAATATCTTTAACTCCTCTCTCTCTACCGGAACTTTTCCATCCTCATTCAAACATGCAATAGTCAGACCTATACTCAAAAAGCCCTCACTCGACCCCACCTGCCTTTCAAATTACCGTCCGGTTTCTCTCCTCCCCTTTACATCTAAGATCTTGGAACGCCTGGTATTCTCCCGCTTGATCTCCTTTCTCAATAGGAACTCTCTTCTCGACCCTTTACAGTCAGGTTTCCGTTCCAACTATTCTACCGAGACAGCTCTAACAAAAATCACAAATGATCTACACACAGCAAGGGACAAAGGACACTTTAGTATACTAATCCTACTAGATCTATCTGCTGCTTTCGACACTGTTGACCATGCACTCCTACTGGACACACTTCATACACTTGGCATCCGTGACACACCTCTAAAATGGATTTCCTCCTATCTCTCTAAACGTACTTTCAGTGTTTCTTTTTCTAACACTTTCTCGTCTCCCCTCGACCTCTCGGTAGGTGTACCTCAGGGATCAGTCCTGGGACCACTTCTTTTTTCACTCTACACACTCTCACTTGGTGACTTCATCTCATCTCTTGGATTTAATTACCATCTGTATGCAGATGACACACTAATCTATCTCTCTGTCCCTGACCTCACTCCAGCTGTGCAGTCTCGAGTCATTCAATGTCTCTCAGCCATTTCATCATGGATGGCCCACCGCCACCTTAAACTTAATATGGCTAAGACAGGGCTGGTGGTGTTTCCTCCTAAAACCCATCCACCAACCCCCTTCTCCATCACAATAGGAAACTGTGTTATACACTCAGCATCCAAAGCACGCTGTCTTGGGGTCATACTTGATTCTAAATTAACCTTCTCCCCCCATATCCAAGCTGTCACTAGAACTTGTCACTTCTTCCTAAAAAATATTGCAAAAATACGTCCATTCCTCTGCCTATCAACAGCTAAAACTCTATCTCAGGCACTCATTCTCTCTAGACTTGACTACTGCAATATTCTACTCTCTGGTCTTCCTGCTTCTCATCTCTCTCCACTTCAATCTGTTATCAATTCAGCCGCAAGAATCACCACATTTGCTCCCAGATACCTTCCATCTCATCTCCTCCTGAAATCCCTCAATTGGCTACCTATAAAGTATCGTATTTCTTACAAGATTCTCCTCCTCTCCTGTAAGTCACTCTGTTCTTCAGCACCCTCTTACATTTCTGCCCTTATCTCCCGCTACACCCCTTCCCGTCCCCTACGGTCTTCTCAAGGGTTCTTCCTGTCCTCTCCCTACACAACACGAGCCATCTCTCGACTACAATCTTTCTCACTGGCTGCTCCTCGACTCTGGAATGCCCTCCCCATCACTGTTCGCCAATCATCCACAATCACCACTTTCAAGCAACTCCTCAAAACCCACTTGCTCAGGGAGGCATCTCAATAGCGATGTCCTCCTTCTGCACACTGACAGTCACATCAGAATCCTTCTGCACTTCTTTCACCACACCTTGTACCTGCACTTATAATACTCCTCCTAGTGTCTCTGTTTGTCAATATGAATTCAGCCTAGATTGTAAGCTCCTTGGGGCAGGGTCCCATTCCTAGTGTATGATTCCCTTGCTGCACTTTCCCTCACAAATAATGTAATGATTGTACTTAACCTTAATGCTCTTAACCCCAGTTCTGTCGTTTTTGTATTGTATTATTTCAACTTCTGTAAAGCGCTGTGTACATGTATGGCGCTATATAAATAAAGATACATACATACATACATACAAAACGCTATATTTACTCTGAAATTACACAATAAATTGTCCTCCTCATGTCCCTTATGTGGACGTTAGTCTTCTTTGCCTTGGAAATGAAGGAGGAGTACAACGAAGGACAATCTTCATTCAGTATAATCTTCATATCCATGTGGCGATCTGTCCGGTCATTGACCGGACTTCAGATCTGAGTGGAGGTGACTTACCCGCATGATAAAGGGTGGGAGGGGGCAATGAATAATATAATTCATGGAAAATAGAGTGATTTCAGCTTTAGCAACGTCACAGAGCATTAGTACACATTATAAAGAGGGATTGTAGCTTCACTGGAATTGAGTACCGTGTCCACAAAGGCAGGCACGATTTTTTTTGCAGGACTTCAAAATTCAAAACACCTCCCACTGATCTTCCTAAGAAGCCTTTAATGGGAGGGGTTTGGGTTACCGGAGTCCTGCAGCACAGAGAACCAATCCAGGTAGAATTAAATTGAAACCGTCACTTACTAACCTTATTTATGTTAGACATTTTTATTTCAAACAATAGTTTATATGCTATTGAGCTTGATTTTTTTTTATCAGTTAGTGCAAGTTCTCCAGATATGACTGGATCACTCAGACATTCCACACCGCTCCACATTACCAACTGTCGCTTCCTACCAGGAAGTACTAGCTCGGCTGTATAAACGGACACATAAATAAAGCCAGTTAAATCTCAGAAAGGACTGCTTGAAATTTACAGCTAACATAAATATGGGTGATTTTGGACACTTTTTACAGTTCCTAAGTGACAGTTCCAATTTGCTCTGCAATGCGTTGCATACCCCTCTGAAACTCAAAGGGTTAAAATAACAGTTGATGACATATTTAGGAAGAATATGAGAGAGTGGCATTTGGGAGGGAGGGCAGAGTGGAATGTTTGGCCCATGGTGGTTCCAGACAGTACTACCTGACACATTAATAAAGCTAAATAGCTCATAAACTATTATGGTAAAGTAGAACTGTTTCTTTGTAACAACTAGGTGATTTTGAAAGAGTTTTATTTGTCAGAACTGTATTTCTTTATTTGACATTAAGTGCCTGCAGGACTCAAACATTCCACACAGCTCTGCATTACCAACTGCCACTTCCTACAAGGAAGTATTGGCTCAGATGCAAAAACTGACACATATATAAAGTTAAATGTCTAAGAAACTACTGTTTGAAATTAAAAAAACGACTAACATAAATATGGGTGATTTAGGAAACATTAACAATAAACTAGTCACTTTTTTTTGCTTCACTGGAAGTGCTGTGTTTCTGTATCCCAGTACCCATAGATGGGAACTCTTCGGATTTGCCCCGTAGACTATGGGTTTTGCATTACCGGGTCTCCAGGGCAGAGTCTGATTCTCTGGGGTGAGGGCAGTTTCTTAAGAAACTCTGCCCATTGGTGCTCCTTCCCTATCTGTTCCACCCACTCCCCGCCCACTTCTCCTCCTTCCCCAGCCTACTGCCTATATTTTTAGCACGTTTCTGAAGCCCTGCCCCTTTTAATGAAAATTACATCATTTGCCACCCTCACTGGGACCACAGAAGAAATAGTTCCCAGGTATGTTAGTACCTATTTGTTAAGTATGTGTACTTCCCACCATTCTTGATATAAATATAAATATATATATATATATATATATATATATATATATAGCCACTGTCTTTTATCGTATGAAAAATATATTAAAATCACACCATATTCATAAGTAACAGCAACATAGCAGCAACATTCTGGTCCTCTCTATGGAACCTTCATCAAGCTAAGCAACCTCAGTAGCATGTTAAACGGAGCTTGCTGTAACACTACACCACATGGATACAGCTACCAAGGGAAGCGTGAACCCGCTCCCTAGGGCAGCTGGGAGGGAGGTGAGATGTCCTGTGGCTTCGTGCGGCACATAAAGGGTGCTGCAAACGCGGAAGTGGCACATTTCAAGGCTTAATATCTTCAATACCAAGTAAGATTAACTTAAAAGAAACCTCAGTGCTAACTTAGTAAAGCATATGGACGCAAGTTTGTTGAACATGTGTTCCCCTTTAATCTTCATAGTATTTGGGCCTTAGAGAATGTTATTTCAATACTATCAGAGTTGTAGTTCAAGAGTAATTGAATGATAAAGTATCCCCCTCCCGCCCCTTTTACTGATGTAACACTGCTCACCTCAGAGCAACAAGACTGTCCGGATGGATCACAGAGAGGGACAATCTTCAGTGATCATAAGGGAAAACCTGAAAAACCTGTCAAGGAGGGCAGAGTTTTCCTTATGATCACAGTAAGAAGATTGTCCCTTGCTGTGACCTGTCTGGTCAAGAGACCAGATTCCACATCTGTGGGGAGGTGTCTTACACTAGGTAAAAGGGGCGGGAGGGGGATACTTTATCATTCAATTACTCTTGTACTACAACTCTGACAGTAATGAAATAACACTCTCCATGGACCAAATGCTATGAAGATTAATTGGAGCTGCTGTTTTGTGAAACATTACTATCACTTTAAAGGGAATATATGTAATAGTGATTTTCCTGGTAAGTAAACCAAAAATACCCCGAATGGGAGATTAGCCGTTCAAAAGTTATCACATTCAAATGTAACAGCTTTCATATAAGTAACAACTCCAACTAGTGTCTAAAAGGTATTTTTTTTAATAATATACTCTCTGGGAGAAACTGAGTCATAAACAATGGCTCTCCATAGTAAGAAATAGATAGAGCACCACATGGTGACCACAGAATAAAACTGCAGTTTAAGCAATTAAAAAAAAAAACAAGTTTGAATTGTACTAATTTTTGAATGAGAAATCTTCTAGTAGTGTGTGTACTTTTTTCTCACCAGGAATACAAAAACAATACATATTTTTTTGATTACAAAAAAATGACTGCTCCTTTATGTTAGCAAATGATAACAAAATTAGACTGGACCAGACTAAATAATGGTAAATACAGATTCTAATTTCTGTGAAAGTAATGCTTATTAACCCCTTCAATGCTACAGACATCTCCAATGCTTTATGAATGGATGAGTCTCTGGAATCCACGGTGTTCAACCGTTCGAGTACCAGAGGGGTACCCAAAGCATTGCAATGCAATGCGTTGCATATCCCCCTGCAACTCAAAGGGTTAACCCTTTGAGTGACACAGAGGTATCCAATGCATTGCAACCTCTCTGGCACTCAAAGGGTTAAGATATTCAAATATGTTTTATGATCTCTTAGTTCATATTTGAAAATGTATATAAATACATTATGGTACAGTTTTATTATACAAAGTACATATATTGTAAAGCTGTTCTTGCCGAGTAAAACAGGGAACTATTACTATTGAGACGTGCTTCAGTCAAAAGTCCTAACTTGTTTGGTTTCCTTTTTTTAAATCAGGTATATGCTGTATAAAAGCAACCACTGGGTGGCAATGTTTCATTAGTTTCTAAGGAGAAATTCTGTAATTGACAGTAAACCTTAGCAGACACCGAAATAGACGTCTAAGGGGTGATATGAATACCATTTACAAATACATTCAAGGTCAGTAGAAAGAACTATTCAATGAATTATTTACGCAAAGAGCTGAGCTAAGATCAAGAGGTGATACATTAAGACTAGAGGAAAGGCGCTTTAGACTAAAACAAATGCAGGGATTATTTACAGTAAGGGCTGTAAAGCTATGGAATTCTTTGCCTCTGGATGTTGTACTTCCAGATGATGTAACTACTTTCAAAAAGGCAATGGATGCCTATCTAGCACAGAACAATATTGAAAATTGTGACAGATGGCTTCAATGCAGATAGGTTATTGATCCAGGGAAATATCTGACTGCCAATTGGAGTCAGGAATTAATTTTTTTTAATGGCTTCAGAGGGCTTTTTTTTGCCATCCTCTGGATCAACAGGGGTTGTTTTTTTTTTTGCCTTCCTCTGAATCAGCAGGGGTGATTTTGGCATGGGCTGGACTTGATGGACACATGTCTTTTTTCAGCCTCATCAACTATGCTACTATGTTACTATGTTAAACAGAAAGAGGCATTAACTTGAGTTGTTCTAACTTATGAATTAAAGGGTTAATAATACCTTGAAACCAACACAAGTCCGTCTGATCCTCCTATAAAGAGGATCATTTATTGCTTTATTTTAATGTGCTCCTTGTAGTTCAATAGAAATTATCTGGTAAATGATTCTCCTCCCCTTTCCTCTTACATCACACTGCCTCTTTCAGCTGGCCGGATGGAGAGCAGTGAGGGACAATCTTCACTAAGCATAAGGAAAATCCTGCCCTCCTTTGTAAAGGGGTGGCGGGTAGGGTTTTCCTTCTGCTCTGTGAATGAAGATTGTCCCTCACTGCACGCTGTCCGGTCCCACGACTGGATTCCACATCTAAGGGAAGGGGCTTGCAGGCTGTAACAGGGGCGGAGGGGGATCCTTTAAAGCGAAACTTTCACATAATATACAGTCGCCCTTCAATAATTAAACATATGGCAACTAGTTCATAATATGTGTGCCAGATTCTTAAGAAATCCTTAATCTTCAGAAAAAAAATATTCTTTTTATGCGTCACTTATTTGTCTGATTAACATAATTAACAAAATAAAAATGGTCTAAACTTGGAGAAGGCAAATGAAAGCCTATTAACAGATAGGAGTGAGGAGCAATGAAAATTTGTCATTTTTAAAGACAAAAAATGTTTATATTTCTTTACAAATTTTGGTTTCAAAGACACGCTTAACCTCTTAGTGGCCGGCCGCGTACGCACTTAACGCCCGCCAAACTTTTTTTGCAATTACTTAAAGTGGCTTCCAGGATTTACATATGCGTCCTCTGTCCATCAGGGACATCCGCTCGGGATGTACATGTAGGTCCTCGGGCGGTAAGTGGTTAAAGGCATAGTAATGCTTTGTTTTTTAAAACAGATTTGAATTATAGAATTAGAATAAGCTACTTCCGATGTCTCAAAACTTCATGTTTTTTTTTTGATCGAAGCATTTAAACTTCCCCCTTCCCTCCCCTTCTCATATGTCAGCTATCTAGCTGACAGCTTCAGAATTTGGTTATTTGACCAGACAGAGGCTCTTCAGCAGTGCCGAAATCGCGTAATTTATAAAGTACCACTTCATTGGAACGGTCTACAAAGCTTGCAAAGCAGGCACACTTTATAGACCATTCCAATGAAGTATTTCTTCATAAACGTTGTGATTTCGGCTCCACTGAAGAGCCTCATTCTGGTCAAATGACCGGATTCTGCAGCTGTCAGCAAGAGCGCTGACGTATGAGAAAGGGAAGGGACGTTTTGAGACATGGGAAGTAACTTATTCTAATTGTATTATTAATACCTACAATTTTAAAGATTTTTATAATACAGTATTACTATCCCTTTAAAGGCAAGCTCACCTTACCATTATTTTTAACCCTTTGAGTGTCAGAGTGATATGCACTCAAAAGGGTTCATTTTCTTGACGCATTTTCAAAACACGATTTGCTTCTGAAAAATTGTCCTTCTTTTTTCCACCAACTCGTGATCCAACAATTTTTTTCATTTCGATGACTTTTTGAACCCTCGAATCCTTAGCCAATAACGTTCAAGTATAAAAAAAACACTTAACCCTTTTGTTGCTAGAGACATTGTTTTGCAATGCTTTGAAGATCCCTCTGCCATCAGAAGGTGTTAAATAAAAGCCAGTAAACTGATACGTTGACATTAAAATGGCACTAGCCACACCCACAATTCAAACTAGAGGTGGGGCCAGAATATCTGAGGCTCCTCCCCTCAAACCTTATCACTATAAGTCTAAAGGGAACTCACAGAGTTTTGCTAAAGTTCTGCTTTAACCCTTTGAGTGCCAGAGGGGTATGCAACGCATTGCAGAGCAATGGTAAAATAAAATATAATCACTAGGTTTTCTAGTTTAGATGAATGATTGTTTTTTTCATTTACATATCTGAGGTTCAAACAGGATCCCAAATAAACTGTAATCTGAGTTCTGTACGAGATGACATATATAAGTCCTATTGTTACTTGGGAACCTCATAGCCTATTAACCCTTTGAGTGCCAGAGAGGTACGCAATGGCTTGCAAAGCAAAGTGCTATGTGCCACTCTGGCACTCAAAGGGTTAACCATTAAATGATAAGCACATAAAATATAGAAATAATGACAAAGTATTAAATATACGACAGCCCTAACCAGCAGAGAAGGGGGGTAGATCCACAATGTCATTGTAATAGTCCAGCTGTTGGGAACTACAGCTCCCATCATCCTCAACCAGCTGTTGGCTGGCTGGGGGGTGATGGAAGTTGTAGATGACAATAGTGCCAAAATGTTATTTTCCTCTGTAATAAAATGTTACAATGCAAATGCAATAAGCTATCACTAGGGGGCAGCAGAGCAGTTTCCTATGCTGGCTAGGGCAGAGCTGGCAGATGTACAAACTAAGCAGTGCAGTTTTTGGGGCACATGTGGAAGGAATAATATTTAACCCTTAAGTGCTAGTATTTAAGAGGTTAAAAGTCTAAAAAAAAAGGAATTTGGGAAATGTTTTTGGCACCTTTTGGCAGAGTTGGTTTACTCCAGAATCGCACCACTTTCCCGTTGTTAGATCAGCCTCTGTGACGCTTGGTTGAGCTGGGTGGCTCTGATAGTAGGTAGGTGGCGCACAGGTAGGTTCCCAAGAACAATAAGCGTAATAAAGTTGTAATCAGTGCACCCTCGTTTCTTTAAAACAGAAATGGGCAACCCGTGGCCCTCCGGCTGTCAATTCCCATCATTCTTGTCCAGCCTGAATGATCCGAATTGTAATTCTCGACAGCTGGAGAGCCTCAGGTTACCCAAGCCTGAATTAGTAGGGGGTTCTGCTTGAGATTTACAAGATACACCTATTAAAAACTGTTAAAAAAAAATTCAGTATAATAATGTGGATTTCCATAATTATGATGCTTTCAATTATCACCCCATTAGCACTCAATCTACACCAAAATGTGCACTGTCAGGCTAGTGTTAACACAGACTGCACTGATCTGCAACTCCTACAGAAACTGCACTGAACTCCTTCACTGCCTGAGGGATATCCATCTTGTTCTGCAATGTGATAGACACCCATTGGCCATTCAAAAGGGTTAACCTAGTGAGGCTGAAGGCTAAGAGGGACTGGGGAGGAGGCCCTGTGAGTGTGTATGTGTGTGTGTGTGTGTGTATGTTTGTGTGTGTATGTGTATATGTGTGTCTATATGTGTGTGTCTTGTCGGGAACTATCTGACAGTCTGTGTGTGTATATGTGTGCATACTTCCCAACATATCAAATGGCCAAAGAGGGACACTTGTGTTTTAGGTGATGTTTCTGGGGCCGGGACTGGTGGGTGGGGCATTACTGACAATTTTTAGGTTACTATATGATGTGATGTGATACACTTATATACACCACACATTCTAATCTCCTAAACACAGGGACACCAGGGTGATACACTTATATACACCACACATTCTAATCTCCTAAACACAGGGACACCAGGGTGATACACTTATATACACCACACATTCTAATCTCCTAAACACAGGGACACCAGGGTGATACACTTATATACACCACACATTCTAATCTCCTAAACACAGGGACACCAGGGTGATACACTTCTATACACACCACACATTCTAATCTCCTAAACACAGAGACACCAGGGTGATACACTTATATACACACCACACAGTCTGATCTCCTAAACACAGGGACACCAGGGTGATACACTTATATACACATCACACAGTCTGATCTCCTAAACACAGGGACACCAGGGTGATACACTTCTATACACATCACATAGTCTGATCTCCTAAACACAGGGACACCAGGGTGATACACTTATATACACCACACATTCTAATCTCCTAAACACAGGGACACCAGGGTGATACACTTATATACACCACACATTCTAATCTCCTAAACACAGGGACACCAGGGTGATACACTTATATACACCACACATTCTAATCTCCTAAACACAGGGACACCAGGGTGATACACTTATATACACCACACATTCTAATCTCCTAAACACAGAGACACCAGGGTGATACACTTATATACACACCACACAGTCTGATCTCCTAAACACAGGGACACCAGGGTGATACACTTATATACACATCACACAGTCTGATCTCCTAAACACAGGGACACCAGGGTGATACACTTCTATACACATCACATAGTCTGATCTCCTAAACACAGGGACACCAGGGTGATACACTTATATACACCACACATTCTAATCTCCTAAACACAGGGACACCAGGGTGATACACTTATATACACCACACATTCTAATCTCCTAAACACAGGGACACCAGGGTGATACACTTATATACACACCACACAGTCTGATCTCCTAAACACAGGTACACCAGGGTGATACACTTATATACACACCACACATTCTAATCTCCTAAACACAGGGACACCAGGGTGATACACTTATATACACACCACACTGTCTGATCTCCTAAACACAGGGACACCAGGGTGATACACTTATATACACACATCACACAGTCTGATCTCCTAAACACAGGGACACCAGGGTGATACACTTATATACACATCACACAGTCTGATCTCCTAAACACAGTGACACCAAGTGATACACTTATATACACACCACACAGTCTGATCTCTTAAACACAGGGACACCAGGGTGATACACTTCTATACACACCACACAGTCTGATCTCCTAAATATAGGGACTCCAGGGTGATATACTTATATACACACCACACAGTCTGATCTCTTAAACACAGGGACACCAGGGTGATACAGTTATATACACAGACCATAAAGTCTGATCTCCTAAACACAGGGACACCAGGGTGATGCACTTATATACACACCACGCAGTCTGATCTCCTAAACACAAGGATACCAGGGTAGAAAAAATGAACAGGGGCATTTGCGTTTCAACGAGGGACTGTCCCTCCTAAAGAAGGACCCCTAATATCTACTAAAGATGGACACTTGGTAGGTCCAGATCCGTAATATCTCCTAAAGAGGGACATTTGGGAGGTACGGACTCCTAATATCTCCTAAAGAGGGACACTTGGGAGGTATGGACCCCTAATATCTCCTAAAGAGGGACACTTGGGAGGTACAGACCCTAATATCTACTGAAGAGGGACACTTGGGAGGTATGGTGTGTGTGTGTATATGTATATGTGTGTATGTGTTATGTACCTATATGGCACTCAAAGGGTCAATTGTTAACTGATCATTGCTATACATCCTCTTTCATCTTTTCGCACTGATGATTTAACCCCTTAAGGACCGTGGCACCTTTTTGTTTTTACACGGAAGTTTTTTACGGTCGCACTCCGCGATGCAATCGCAAACTTTCATGATGTTCCAGGACCGTCAACGGTCCTTAACGCACGGACAGCCGGTCCTGGCATGTCTACGGACGTTAAGGAGTTAAAAAGTCTTCTCGTCCAACTGTCAGAAGCATTGTAGTGGATAGCTCTCTGGCACTGTAAGGGTTAAAGCCCCCAAATTTCCAGATTCTTTCTTTTTTTTTTTTTTAATGCAAATTTCAAATAAAAAAAAAAAAAAAAAAGAGGAAGTTACCCAGGAGGTTTGGAAATCCCTGCGCTCATGTTGGGATAATACAAGCTGACACCATATGGCCCCATTGTTTAGTGAGCTGCGATTCGCCTGCTGTTAGGAGTGAACCTGCTGCCCAGCTGAATGCGGCAGCTGCTTTGTGTGAAACACGCTGCCCTTATCATTTTGTGGAGAGATCTCTGCAAGGCGGCAAGGGGCCCTGATCGCATGATTGCCCGGGGTCTGCTCTATTGTCAGGGTTTGCTAAAGGGCCAAATTGGCACGCAACGTGTGAAATAGTGGGGAGGGAGAAAATGTTTTAATGTTTTGCTGCCCCATAAAAAATTATTCTCATTCTGTAGTTGGAAAAAAAAATATTTGAAGCATCTCCCATCTCTCAAACCACTATGGTCTGAGAGATATTCGCATTGAAAGTCCCCCCCCCCTCTCCTGATGTCGGCTGTAAAGCTGACAGCAGGAGATTCAAGTCGGCCGTCACGAGGAGGCTCTTCAGCAGAGCCAAAATCGCGTTATTTAAAAAGAAGTACTTCATCGGAAAGGTCTACAAAGTGTGCTGGCAAACCGGGCACACTTTGTAGACCTTTCAAATGAAGTCATTCTTTTTAAATAACGTGATTTCGGCCCTGCTGTAGAGCCGCCGGTTGGTCCCCAGACAAGGATCTCCTGATGTCAGCACAGCGCTGACGTCAGGAGAAGTGGAGGGAGGGTGAAATTTACAGGCGAATATCTCTCAAACCATAAAGGTATGAGAGAGAGGATTTGTGCCACATAATTTATATTTTTTTCCAACTACAAAATGAGAATCATTTTTTATGGGACGTTAGTGTCCCTTTAATTAACCCTTTGAGTGCCAGAGAGGTATCCATTGGAGCTGGCTTGGTCTGGCACAATTGGAGTAATTGGTTAACTCCGTCTTAGAAATGTTAATAATTGTTTATGTTTTAAAGTGTTAGTAATGTCTAAAAAAAAACTTTTTTGCATTTAGAAGAGCTTAAAAAGCTGATCTAAATGCAAAAAACCGTATCTCTCAAACCGATATGGTTTAAGAGATACAGGCGTTTAAAGTTTGCTGTTTCCTACTAACAGCTGTAAAACTGTCAGCCGGAGATCTGTGTCGATCGACACGGAGGCGCTTGAGAAGTGCCGGGATCTTGTTACTTACTTCATTGGAATGGTCTAAACATGTGCCTGGTGTTCAGGCCTAGTGTTCAGGTACGCATTTTAGACCATTCCAATGAAGGGATTCGTGGTAAATAACGAGATCTCGGCACTTCTCAAGCACCAGCGTGTCGACCGACACGGATCTCCTGCTGACAGCTTTACAGCTGTCAGTAGGAGAAATCAAACTTTAAACGCCCGTATCTCTTAAACCATAGCGGTTTGAGAGATACGTTTTTTTGCATTTAGATTAGCTTTTTAAGCTCTTCTAAATGCAAAAAAGTTTTTTTTTAGACATTACTAACACTTTAAGCATGACCCTGTTTTTTTCTTGTGGCCATGCTAAGGGTATTATTAAACAAGCGTTTTATAACTTTGGATAAACATAGTAACATAGTAGATAAGGCTGAAAAAAGACATGCGTCCATCAAGTTCAGCCCATGCCAAAACACTGTTGATCCAGAGGAAGGCAGAAAGAAAAAAAAACCTGAAGCCATTTCCAATTTAGCCCCAAGTCGGTAAAAAATCCCTCCCTGACTCCAAATCGCAGTCGGATAGTTCTCTGGATCAACCTATCTGCATTGAAGCCAACTGTCATCATTTTCAATATTGTTCTGTGGTAGATAGGCATCCATTGCTTTTTTGAAAGCATTTACCTTATCTACAAGTATATAATTTATTCTTTAATAAATCTTGGCCTGTTCAATCCATCGTTCTGGTGTGTGGTATCATTCCTTATGCCCTAAGCCCTATGTCTTTTACATGCTTCTCTCCTTAATTATATTAAATGCATTAAAGGGATAGTAATGTTTCATAATAAAAGCAGCTCTAATTAATCATCATAGTATTTGGACTTTGGAAAATGTTATTTCAATTCTGTCAGAGTTATAGTTCAAGAGTAATTCAATGACAAAGTATTCCCCTCCCTCCTCCTTCTACTGATGTAACACTGCTCAGCCAGATCAGAAGAGAGGTGCCCAAGTAGACTGCAGAGAGGGACAATCTTCAATTAAGATAAGGGAAAAACCTGAAAAACCTGTCAAGGGGGGCAGGGCTTTCATTGTTCTCACAGGAAGAAGATTGTCCCCTGCTGTTATCTGTCTGGTCTATGGACTGGATTCCACATCTGAGAAGAGATGGCTTACACTAGGTAAAAGGGGCTGGAGGGGAAACTTTGCTTGTGACTATCTCTCAAACCATAAAGGTTTGAGAGATAAGACTTATATCTTTCTTCATGTTTTTTTAATGCCTACAAAATAAAATAAAGATAAAATCAAGTATTACTATCCCTTTAATATATTTAAAGGTTTCTATCATATCCCCCCTCCCTCCTTTCTTAGAAGTGGCGCTGCACTGGTTAATTTATACAATCACTCCATTATCATTGGCCGTTATAACTTTTGAATAAAGAATCTCCAAGCTGTGGTACCCTTGTTTCTATCAGTAAGGAAAAGTTCCCCCTACATTATAAATATTTCCATAATGAAGCGTTATTATTCCTTGAATGTAATCAAAGCCATACTGTGATTTTTTTCTATCAAATGATGGCACAAATCCCCAACACTTCAGAAGGGCCTGATCCGTTCTCGACACGACGAACTAACCTAACTGTTCGATCCCGAACCAGAGACGCTGGAAGATAATCACAAAACAACAGCCAAACTGCCATGATTTGCTTGCACACAAATGAGACTTCCTCTGGGACCTCATCAACATTATGATAATCAGTTTAACTCTCTGTGTGACTAGACCAAAGCGACACAATTAGCTCTGCAGCACAGAACTAAGTCGGGAGCACTCCGATGTAAGTGAAGGCATGTCAAGCATTGCATTGGACAACGCTCTGTCACTGTAAGGGTTAAGAACACACAAAGGAAAAAAAATAGGAGAAATTCTGCAGTCGCACTCAGATGTAAAGGAAGGCACGTGAGATTTAAAGGGATAGCAGTGTGTAACAGTAATAAAAGGTACTACCACTCTGATGTTTTATTCAAAAGTTAACACAAGTAAAATGTCCATTTTTAAGGTTCAGTACTTGTATGGGCTGAAATTTTGCAGTGGTGCTGTTCTTACAGCAACCTGTGGAGGATTATGATTAATGGATCATAGCTGTCAATAGACTGGTGTAGTAACAGCGCCACCATAAAATTTCAGTCCATAAAAGGACTGCACCCAGGAAATGGGAAATTAGCAGGAGTAACAGGCAGGAAGTGAGGATTTCCAAATGATGCAATGTGTGTCACGATATGGGTGGGAACCAATAGAAGTGGGTGGGACTAGAAAGAGGGAAGGCGGGGTTTAACCCCCACAGGATCAGGGAGTGGGACTGGGAGAAAAAGTGGGAAATGGACGGGGTTATCACTTTTCTCGCTAACCTGGAGAATCACCCTCTGTTCCTGGAGACCCAGTAATTAAAGTGGAACTGACATGTAAAAATGAATTTTAGAATACATTGCAAAAAAAAAAAAAAAAAAAAAATAGCCACACCTACCTTGATGCCATTAGTTAAAATTACAAAAATACTTGTTTATAAGTCAGCAAGGAAGCTGCCATAGTGCTGTCATTGTTAAATAAACATCCTGTCTCCCTTCTACTCATTATTAAATTGACTCTGCAGACGACCCCAAGGCTCAGAAGACCTACCGAGAGGAAACCATCCACTAGATACTTCCTATTGGTAAGACCTACTGAGAGGAAATCACCTAGGAGATACTTTCAATTGGCACGACCTGCTGAAAGGAAACCACCCAGGAAATACTTCCTATTGACAAGACCTGCTGAAAGAAAACAACCCAGGAGATACTTCCTATTGGCAAGACCTGCTGAAAGGAACCCCTCCAAGAGATACTTCCTATTGACAAGACCTACCAAAAGGAAACCACCCATGAGATAGTTCCTATTGATAGGAACTGCCAAATGGAAACAACCCAGGTTATAGTTCCTACTGACAAGACCTGTAGAAAGGAAACCACCCAGGTTATAGTTCCTATTGACAAGACCTGCAGAAAGGAAACCATCCAGGTTATAGTTCCTATTGACAAGACCTGCAGAAAGGAAACCACCCAGGTTATACTTCCTATTGAAAAGACCTGCAGAAAGGAAACCACCCAAGATATAGTTCCTATTGACAAGACCTGCCGAAAAGAAACCACCCAGGCGATACTTCTTATTGACAAGACCTGCCGAAAAGAAACCACCCAAGTTATAGTTCCTATTGATAAGACCTGCCAAAAGGAAACCCCCCAGGAGATACTTCCCATTGACAAGACCTGCTGAAAGGAAACCACCCAAGTTATAGTTCCTATTGATAAGACCTTCCAGAAGGAAACCACCCAGGAGATACTTCCAATTGATAAGACCCACTGAAAGGAAATCATCTATGTGATAGTTCCTATTAATAAGACCCACTGAAAGGAAATCATCAATGTGATAGTTCCTATTAATAAGACCTGCTAAAAGGAGATCACCCAGGATATACTTACTATTGACAAGACCCACTGAAAGGAAACCATGCAGGTGATAGTTCCTATTGACAAGCTACTTACTAGAGTTGCTGGTAAATATTGGTGGCTGCCATGTAAGTAGCTCAGAGTGCACATCAACCGGGGACTAAACGCAAAGTGCTATTTGTACAAAGTATAAAAGAGGGGCAAATTAGGATCAAATCATCCACTTAATAGGTGAGAAATAAAAACAAATCCAAATTCCCATTGATTTAAGTGGGGCTGTTAAACTTTTGAATGCTTTAGAGGCCCCCAGAGACGTCCCTAGCACAGAAGAGGTTAGAATATCCATTTAAAGCGGAACTTTCAGATAATAGCAAGTCGTCATGCATTCATTAAATGCATGGCGACTAGCTTGAAAATGTATGTGTTACAGCAAAAAAAATACGTGTGTCTAAAGGAATCCATCCCGTTTGGAGACCGGAACTGAGTCTAGAGCGCAGACATCTTGTCTGTGCGCATGCGCCGTCAGTCCCGATCTCCATAGAGTAGACTGCTTTGCACCATATGGTCACCAGAAGAGACTGACAGGGCAGGCGCACAGACCGCACTAACCTGTCCGTCAGTCCCGGTCTCCATAGACTAGACTGCTTTGCACCATATGGTCACCGGAAGGGACTGACTGCGCAGGCTCACAGACCGCACTAACCTGCCCGTCAGTCCTGAAACAGGACGGATTCCTTTAGACACGTATTTTTTTACGGTAAGACATCTATTTTCAAGCTAGTCGCCATGCATTTAATGAATGCATGGCAAATGGCTATTATCTGAAAGTTCCATTTTAAAGTGGAACTATCATCATAATAACATTGTCCCCCAAACCATTACCAACATAGGCATATAAATACTTTCATTAGGCTGAATAAGTCCGCATTATTGAAGACAAACAACTTCTTCGGCAGGCACAAGTGGACAACAGACCAGACATCTTGGAGAAAAGGTACCTCTGAGTCTGCACTGTCTGTCCCATTCACTGCCAGCATTAGCGAGTGACGTTCCTTGGTACCTTAAGGTACTGGAAGTTGCTGACAGCGCAGGAGCACAGAGCTTCTCTTGTAAGCTCTCTGCAGCTGATGCCTCTCGAAGAAGTTGTTTTTCCTCAACGCTGCGGACTTCAAGCCTAATGAAACCATGGCTTAGCCTATTGCTATGTTAGTAAGTGTTTGGGGGGGGCAACGTTGTTATGATGATAGTTCCGTTTTAAATCAGTGGCACTCTTCATGTCCCCCTATGGAGTCACATGATGTGGCTGGACCACTCATCAGCTTTGAGCACATCTGTACCAATCCCCTTCACTTCCTGTAGACTACAATAACTGGACTGGAAAGTCTACGTATGAATTAGCCAAATGTGATGTTGAATTTTACACTGCAGGTCCTGTATTACTTGTACATATACAAAAAAAGACGGGAAAGGACAAAAGCGTGGGCTCAAGTATAGTTACCCTGTTTTTAATTACTTAAACGGGTTATATTACCTGAGCGTCACTAGACCGGTTCGGTGTATTAGCGATTCAAAGCTTTGAATTTTCTTACATGAAGACACCACATGTAACAAATGACTATTATTAATTTATGGGTCACAATCCATTCGCATATAATGTATACAGTGTATAATAATCCTCCACACTATTTAAATCAAATCTTTATTAGTATTCTTTGTTAAAATCTGCAGGTTTATTTATACCTCAAATAAACCTGATCAGGGTAATATAATGGGTAATATAACCCAAGTAATTAAAGGGATAGTAATGTCAGATAAAAAGTATTAACTATATGGTAGATACAATTAAAAGACAGTACTTGCACTTATTCGTATCTCTCAGACCATTATGGTTTGAGAGATATAGGAAAATAAAGTTCTCTGGTCCCTCCCCTTTCTGCTTGACGAGCTGTAAAGCTGTCAGAAGCAGATTCTGGTCGCTTGACCAGATGCGGCTCTTCAGCAGCGCTGATATAACGATATCTAAAGATAAATACTTAATTTGGAACGGTCTACAAAGTGTGCCTGGCTTGCAAGCACACTTTGTAGACTGTTCCAATGAAGTATTTATTTCTAAATAGCGTGATTTCAGCTCTGCTGAAGAGCCTCTGTCTGGTCAAATGACTGTAATCTGCATCTGTCAGCTAGATGGCAGACCTGAGTAAAACAGCCAGGAAAAGGTAAATTTAGCAAGTTAGATCTCTCAAACCATAAAGGTCTGAGAGATAAGACTTACATTGATGTTAACTTTTTTAATGTCTACAATATTAAATCATCTTAAAATTAACCATTACTATCCCTTTAAAAACAGGGTAACTATACTCGAGCCCACGCTTTTCTCTTTTCCCTTCTTTTTTGTATGTGTACTTCCTGTAGACTGTAAGCTCTAGGGAGCAGGACATCTTACCCTTAGGTCTCCTATGTATTTTAACCTTTTGAATGCCAGAGGTGTGTGCAAAGCATTGCATATATCCATATATACAACAATCTATAGTGCACACTTGTACTGTGTTCTGCTGTTCTGTTCAACCATTGTACAGAGCTGTGGAATCTGTTGGCACTTCACAGATAAATTATTTTAATAATCATAATTATATGGTGTAGTTGTTTTACTCCAGCGCTACTTCATATTTCATTGTGTATATATCCTACAGTGTTGAAAATTGGCAGTGGTGCTACCATCCACAATCCACTGGCTGGCACAATTAAAGTGATATTAATGTTTCATAATAAAAGCAGCTCCAATTAATCTTCATAGTATTTGGGCCATGGAGAGTGTTATTTTAATATTGTCAGAATTGTAGTACAAGAGTGATTGAATGACAAAGTATCCCCCTCCCGCCCCTTTTACCTAGTGTAACACTACTCACCTCAGATGTGGAATCTGGTCTCTTGACCGGACAGGTCACAGTAAGGGACAATCTTCTTACTGTGATCACAAGGAAAACCCTGCCGCCCCCTTGGCAGGTTTTTCAGTTTTTTCCTTATGCTCACTGAAGATTGTCCCTCTCTGTGATCCATCCGGACAGTCTTGCTGCTCTGAGGTGAGCAGTGTTACATCAGTAAAAGGGGCGGGAGGGGGATACTTTGTCATTGAATTACTCTTCTACTACAACTCTGACAGTATTGAAATAACACTCTCCATGGCCCAAATAGCATGAAGATTAACTGGAGCTGCTTTTTTGTGAAACATTACTATCCTTTTCACTATAGATAAGCATACCTGGGAAATTTCTTCTGTTGAGCCCCTGGAGAGGGCTCATGGGCTGCGACTGGGCATGTCTAAATGACATCAATCGCATCATAAAGTGGGAGGGTCTTATTCTGTTGGGCAGGGCTTAATCGGGATCGAGAGGGGGAAGTCGGTGGAACAGGGTGGGGAACAGGCAGAATGCACAGTATGTGGGAAGTGTTGTAAAAAAAAGTTTCCTACGCGTTTCGTGACAGTTCCTTTCACTTTATAATCATCATTCCCCTAATGAAGTGAGAGGAACTGTCACAAAATGCATAGGGAACTCTTTATTTCTTTTCCAATAAAACCCTATTGGAGGTTACTTGTTTAGTGTGCCACTTTATATCTTTTCTACCGGCTTCCATTGAGATTGTTGTCCCTGCATTATCTGATGAGTTCGTTACTGGCGTGGGGGCACTTGGTACCTTACAGCGTTACCCTTAGAGGGCTTGTATGACCTGCGTGTATGGTTTTTATACCCTTCAAGATCATAGGAGTTATATCAGGAGAGCAGATCAAACACCGGGAAAGGAGATCATAATGATTCTCAGAAGGAAACATGGACACATCCAGTGGATGGTCGAGAGGATTCACTACATCGACTGTTGTTTATGGGCTGGATTATTACGTCTATCTAGCGAGTACAAGCACATAAGATAGGAGCACCAATATATTATACACAGATGCTCCTCTCAGGTGTTTTTTGTGATTTTCCTTTTGTTTTTTGCACGTGGAAAAAGTCATCCAGGAAACTCACCACCGGCGGAGAATCAGCTTCTGTCCCCAGAGACCCGGTATTTAACTCTAAAATAATGGATACTACGGGACAGATCCAGATTGCTCCCAAGTACGTTGTTCTTGTATTTAACCCTTTGAGTGCCAGAGTGGTACGGAATGCATTGCTTTGCAATGCATTCCGTACCACTCTGGCACTCAAAGGGTTAACTCCGTAACCCCTCGGATTCTTGAGACGTCTCCAGTGTAATTGCAGAGCAATGATTTGGAGATGTTCCTAGCAACCAAGGGGTTAACACTTTGAGTGCCAGAGGGGTAGGCAACGCATTGTTTTGCAATGCATTGCGTACCCCTCTGGTACTCAAAGGGTTAATGTATGCACTGAATTGGAGTGAAGTTCCCACAGATTCAGTCATGGTGTGTGTGTGTGTGGGGGGGAAGATGCATTAACCCTCTGAGTTCTGGAGTGGTATGCAAACCATTTCTTTGCCATGCTCTGCATTTCACGCTGGCACTCAATACGTTACGCGCCCTTTCACAGTGTCCATATCAGCAGCAAAGACTTTCCCTACTGCAAATTTACTGCGTTCCTGTGTGTGTTTGTTCAAGAGATACAGCTTCAGTTTATCCTGGATGTAATCCATTTAAAACATTGTGCGGCTACACGCCAGGTTAAGCATGTCGCTGTGATGAAAAGGGTGACATGAGAATCTCGCCCTGCATCAAAGAGCAAGATTCTCATGTCCCGTCCTTATACGGCGCTTCCACTCAACCTGCAGCATTGCCCGCATACCTAAGGTACGACAAGCAACACTAGACGTTACAGTTGTAGCATGGTTAACCCTTTCATTGCCAGAGAGGTTCCCAATCATTGGGGACCTCTCTGGCACTAAAAGGGTTACGCTACATATTGACCAAAGGACTAAACATCCTAGGTATGTTTGTTCACAATGACTGAGGACCTCTCTGGCACTGAAAGTGTTAACCATACTACACTTGAAACGTCCAGTGTTGCTTGTTGTTCCTTAGGTAAGAGGGCAATGCTGCGGGTTGACTTGAAGCGGCGTTTAAGGACACGACATGAGAATCTTGCGCTTTTATAGAAGGCTAAATTATCATGTCGCCATTTTCATCACAGAGACATGCTTAATGTGGTGTGTAGACGCACAATGTTTTAAATGCAAGGTTTTAAAAGTGAACCATCCTGGATATAACGTCTATGGAGGCGGACATGGCAGTTACTATCAGGAAAACAGGGCGCAATCCCTGCTCGCTGCGCATTTAAATCATTAAAGGGACAGTAATACTTAATATATAGTAAAATATATACTGTAGGGTGAATCCTCCTGAGTACAACAAGGGTACTCCTAGACCCAAGAGGTGTTTTATTCAATAGTAATTGCAGCTCAAACTTGAAATTCTTTAGGTGCCGTATCTCGATGGCCTGAAATGTTACAGTGGCGCTGTTGCTACATCATTCTATGGAGGTTTATGGTCAACTGACCAGAACTGTCCATAGGATGGTGTAGCAACAGCGCCACTGTAACATTTCAGGCCATCGAGATACGGCACCTAAAAAATTTTAAGTATGAGCTGCAAAAAGTTTTGAATAAAACACCTCTCAGCAGTGATAGTATCTTGTTGTACTCAGGAAGATAAACCCAAATATATATATATTTTTTTACATTTTAAGTGTTACTGTCCCTTTAAAAGGTTAGTAATGCCCGAATTTAAGTTGATTCAATATGGTAGATTAAAAAAAAAAAAAAATATCTGGAGAAAGTCCTGTCTCTCAGACCTTTATGGTTTGAGAGATATTAACCTCTAAACTTTCCCCCCTCCCCTTCTCAGCGCTCTACTGACAGCAGGAGATTCCAGTCCTGGGACCGGTCGGCGGCTCTTCAGCAGAGCCGAAATATCGATCTTTAAAAATAATTACTTCACTGGAATGGTCTACAAAGTGTGCCTGGTTTGCAAACACACTTTGTAGACCGTTCAAATGATGTAGTTCTCTTTAAAGATCGATATTTCGGCTCTGCTGAAGAGCCTCCTCGAGTCGTCCGACACTGATCTCCTTCTGTCAGCTTTACAGCCGACATGAGGGAGGGGGAACTTTAGCGGTGAATATCTCTCAAACCATAAAGTTTTGAGAGATGTGACTTTCTCCAGATATTTTTTTTTTTTTTTAATTCTTCCATATTGAATCAACTTAAATTCGGGCATTGCTAACCCTTTAAAGAGAAGAGGTGTGCAACTCATTGCGTTGCCCCTCATTGCACACTCCTCTGGGTTACACACTCTTTGAATGCTAAAGAGGTTTTCATCTCATTGCTTTGCAACGCACTGGGGACATCGCTAGCTTTCAAGGTGGTTAGATCCCCATTTAAAGGGATAGTAATACTTAAAATATAAAAAAAAATATGTTGTAGGGTTTATCCCCCTGAGTAAAACAAGAGTACTCCCACTGCTGAGAGGTGTTTCATTCAAAAGTTATTAATTTTCAAAGTTGATTTTTTTAGGTGCAATATCACAGTGGCCTGAAATTGTACAGTGGCGCTGTTGCTACACCATTCTATGGAGATTTATGGTCCCGGAACCAGAGCTGTCCATAGGATCATGTAGCAACAGCGCCACTGTATAATTTCAGGCCACTGTGATATTGCACCTAAAAAATTCAACTTCGAAAATGAATAACTTTTGAATGAAACACCTTTCAGCAGTGAGAGTACTCTTGTTTTACTCAGGGGGATAAACCCTACAACACATTTTTTTTTACATTTTAAGTATTACTATCCCTTTAAAGGAGAAGTAACATCATGTAATAATCACCCCCCCTTCCCGCCTTAGTATGGGTAATCAGTGAGGGGCTGGGCAATTTTTATTTATTACTGCCGTGAACTTGGTTTTCCGTAAAACCTGCCTGTATTCAAATACGGATTTTAACCCCTTGGATTTTGGAGAAGTATGCAAAGTATTGCAAAGCATTCAAGGGGGTTAAAAAAAAAAATTCCCGTTTAAATCAATTGAAAGGTTTTGCTATCGAACGACCGGTTTGATGCAGTATTGCTCCATTTTATCTGTGAGTATTTTCCTTAACCCTTTGAGTGCCAGAGAGGTATCCAACGCATTGTGTTGCAATGCCTCGGATACCTCTCTGCCACCCAAAGGGTTAATTAAACGGCAGCAATGCATTGGCGACCTCTGCAGCGTTCAAGGGGTTAAAATGATTTGGTCGAATCGATGGGTTGTTTTATTTGTGTCCTTTTTCTCCGTGCGCACACAACCTTTTCGCCGTCACGTGATGGCCATTATAACGATATTTTAACAACAAGAGACGGTCACTTGTTCTGGAAGTGCTTTTGGCTGGGGAGCCACAGAGTGCTGAGTGGATATACTCACAATCAGGAGACTCTGTCTGCGTGCGCGCGCTCCTGATTGGCTGCTCGATGTCTGAATGTGTTGAGTGGATAAGGCTTGGGCACCGGAACACAACGGCTACAAAGTGCTGGCAGGGACGGTCCGGCTTGGCGCTGCCACCTCTCGGCTGAGTAATCTCATTCTACACAGACGCCTCCTGGTTTTCAGCTGTCCTGCGTTTCTTCCTGTGAAGACACAAAGGACCCTTTGAAAGGACTGGATTGGATGTTTGGGAAAAGGAATTTTTAGAATAAGTTAAAGATAACTTCTATTTTTTTTTTTTTTTTTGTTTCCGGAGAAATGGACCATCGCACAGAGATCAGTCTAGTTAATGAATCGTTTTTGTAAGGGAAAGGGCAGTATGCACAATGCAAAATAAAGCAAACCACAAGGAACAAATACAAATTCCCCATGCTCTCATTGATTACACTGGGGATTTTAAAGGGATAGTAATGTTTCATAATAAAATCAGCTCTAATTAATCATCATAGTATTTGGACTTTGGAGAGTGTTATTTCAATTCTGTCAGAGTTGTAGTTCAAGAGTAATTGAATGACAAAGTATCCCCCTCCCGCCCCTTTTACTGATGTAACACTGCTCAGCCAGATCAGAAGGGAGGTGCCCAGGTACACTGCAGAGAGGGACAATCTTCAATTAAGATAAGGGAAAAACCTGAAAAACTTGTCAAGGGGGGCAGGGCTTTCATTGTTCTCATAGGAAGAAGATTGTCCCCTGCTGTTATCTGTCTGGTCTATGGACTGGATTCCACATATCTCCTAAAGAGGGACACTTGGGAGGTATGTATCCCTAATATCACCTAAAGAGGAACACTTGGGAGGTATGTACCCCTAATATCTCCTAAAGAGGGACACTTGGGAGGTATGGACCCCTAATATTTCATAAAAAGGGACACTTGGGAGGTACGGACCCCTAATATCTCCTAAAGAGGGACACTTGGGAGGTATGAACCCCTAATATCTTCTAAAGAGGGATACTTGTGAGGTATGGACCCCTCATCTCTCCTAAAGAAGGACACTTGGGAGGTATGAACCCCTAATATCTTCTAAAGAGGGACACTTGGGAGGTATGGACCCCTAATATAGCCTAAAGAGGGACACTTGGGAGGTACAGACCCCTCATATCTCCTAAAGAGGGACACCTGGGAGGTACGGACTCCTAATATCTCCTAAAGAGGGACACTTGGGAGGTATGGAGCCTTAATATCTCCTAAAGAGAGACACTTGGGAGGTATGTAACCCTAATATCTCCTAAAGAGGGACACTTGGGAGATACAGACCCCTAATATCTCCTAAAGAGGGACACTTAGGAGGTATGAAGCTCTAATATCTCCTAAAGAGGGATACTTGGGAGGTACGGACCCCTAATATCTCCTAAAGAGGGACACTTGGGAGGTATGGAGCCCTAATATATCCTAAAGAGTTACACTTTGGAGGTATAGACCCCTAATATCTCCTAAAGAGGGACACTTGGGAGGTACGGACTCCTAATATCTCCTAAACAGGGACACTTGGGAGGTATGGAGCCCTAATGTCTCCTAAACAGGGACACTTGGGAGGTATGGAGCCTAATGTATCCTAAAGAGGGAGACTTGGGAGGTATGGAGCCTAATATCTCTTAAAGAGGGACAATTGGGAGGTATGAAGCACTAATATCTCCTCTTGAGGGACACTTGGGAGGTACGGACCCATCGTATCTCCTAAAGAGGGACACTTGGAAGGTATGGACCCCTAATATCTCCTAACGAGGGACACTTGGGAGGTACGGACCCCTAATATCTCGTAAACAGGGACACATGGTAGGTTTGGACCCCTAATATGTCCTAAAGAGGGACAAATTCAAATTACAGAATGAAGCAACCTGGTACCTTTCGTTTTTGAAAATACCATCTGTCATTGTGTGAGTGGTTCGCCCAAAAATGACTGCAGTTTTCTGTTGAACGTAATGCCTTGTAAGCCTTTGAGTGCTGGAGTTGTATGCAACGCATTGCACTCTGGCACTCAAAGGGTTAAAGTTTTGATTTAGGTCACAGTTTCTAAACATCCATTTTTTGAAGTGTCTCAAGTCTAGTGTGGCCAGATCATCACTTTAAAAGAGGGCACAAATGAATAATGTCTGTTGCCTTGATCCAAGAGAACAACTGCAACCCAATAATTAACTGCTGAATCCCTGGAGCAGGTATTTTACATATGTGTTCTCATTTAAAGGGATGATCCTGCCACCATACTGAAGCCTGATTTTCCACTCCGAAGTCCTTTTATATAGCTCACGCATGGGTCAGAGAGGCTTTCAATAAGAAAGAAACACCTTTTCTTTCAACGATTAGTTTTTTTTTATAATTGGCTTAATTATTCTGCAGATTAGCGCAGTGAGACATGCAGGACTGACACACAATGAGATTAATTGGCTATCTGACAGAGGATAAGAGTATAGTGAGGTTTTATTCTAGAACAAATCTAAATCTGTAATCTGTTCTTTAACCTGTTCATTGCTTTGCAATGTGTTTGGAGACATCTCTTGCATCCGAGGTATTAACCCCTTAAAGACCAGTGGTCCAGGGAAGTTGCCTTCACTCAAGGAAGGCTTTGATCCTTGGCGACGCACCGGTACATGTGAACTGTTACGTGTACTGAGAGAGACCCTCCAATCTTGGATCTGTCAATTTCAGACAGGGGAGGGCTGGCCTGGGGGGCAAGGGGGCAATTGCCCCTCAGGCTGGTCATGAATATGGGCCAGTGGGCCACTGTCTCACTCAATTTCCCATTTGCTGCTGTAAACAGAGTAAACAGAATTTAAGGCACTACACGAGTATTGTAGCTCCATTTCAATTGTAAGCTCTGTGGTATCACTAGTGTTGCTCCATTTCAATTGTAAGCTCTGTGGTATCACTAGTGTAGCTCCATTTCAATAGTAAGCTCTGTGGTATCACTAGTGTTGCTCCATTTCAATTGTCATCTCTGTGATATCACTAGTGTAGCTCCATTTCAATAGTAAGCTCTGTGGTATCACTAGTGTTGCTCCATTTTAATTGTAAGCTCTGTGGTATCACTAGTGTTGCTCCATTTTAATTGTAAGCTCTGTGGTATCACTAGTGTAGCTCCATTTCAATAGTAAGCTCTGTGGTATCACTAGTGTTGCTCCATTTTATTTGTAAGCTCTGTGGTATCACTAGTGTAGCTCCATTTCAATAGTAAGCTCTGTGGTATCACTAGTGTTGCTCCATTTTAATTGTAAGCTCTGTGGTATCACTAGTGTTGCTCCATTTCAATAGTAAGCTCTGTGGTATCACTAGTGTTGCTCCATTTTAATTGTAAGCTCTGTGGTATCACTAGTGTTGCTCCATTTCAATTGTAAGCTCTGTGGTATCACTAGTGTTGCTCCATTTTAATTGTAAGCTCTGTGGTATCACTAGTGTAGCTCCATTTTAATTGTAAGCTCTGTGGTATCACTAGTGTTGTTCCATTTCAATTGTAATCTCTGTGGTATCACTAGTGTTGCTCCATTTCAATTGTAATCTCTGTGGTATCACTAGTGTTGCTCCATTTCAATTGTAAGCTCTGTGGTATCATTAGTGTAGCTCCATTTCAATAGTAAGCTCTGTGGTATCACTAGTGTTGCTCCATTTCAATTGTCATCTCTGTGATATCACTAGTGTAGCTCCATTTCAATAGTAAGCTCTGTGGTATCACTAGTGTTGCTCCATTTTAATTGTAAGCTCTGTGGTATCACTAGTGTAGCTCCATTTCAATAGTAAGCTCTGTGGTATCACTAGTGTTGCTCCATTTTAATTGTAAGCTCTGTGGTATCACTAGTGTAGCTCCATTTCAATAGTAAGCTCTGTGGTATCACTAGTGTTGCTCCATTTTAATTGTAAGCTCTGTGGTATCACTACTGTTGCTCCATTTCAATAGTAAGCTCTGTGGTATCACTAGTGTTGCTCCATTTTAATTGTAAGCTCTGTGGTATCACTAGTGTAGCTCCATTTCAATTGTAAGCTCTGTGGTATCACTAGTGTTGCTCCATTTCAATTGTAAGCTCTGTGGTATCACTAGTGTTGCTCCATTTCAATTGTAAGCTCTGTGGTATCACTAGTGTTGCTCCATTTTAATTGTAAGCTCTGTGGTATCACTAGTGTAGCTCCATTTTAATTGTAAGCTCTGTGGTATCACTAGTGTTGTTCCATTTCAATTGTAATCTCTGTGGTATCACTAGTGTTGCTCCATTTCAATTGTAATCTCTGTGGTATCACTAGTGTTGCTCCATTTCAATTGTAAGCTCTGTGGTATCACTAGTGTAGCTCCATTTTAATTGTAAGCTCTGTGGTATCACTAGTGTTGTTCCATTTCAATTGTAAGCTCTGTGGTATCACTAGTGTTGCTCCATTTCAATTGTAAGCTCTGTGGTATCACTAGTGTTGCTCCATTTCAATTGTAAGCTCTGTGGTATCACTAGTGTTGCTCCATTTTAATTGTAAGCTCTGTGGTATCACTAGTGTTGCTCCATTTCAATTGTAAGCTCTGTGGTATCACTAGTGTTGCTCCATTTCAATTGTAAGCTCTGTGGTATCACTAGTGTTGCTCCATTTTAATTGTAAGCTCTGTGGTATCACTAGTGTTGTTCCATTTCAATTGTAAGCGCTGTGGTATCACTAGTGTAGATCCATTTCAATTATCATCTCTGTGGTATCAATTGTGTACCACCATTTCAGTTATAAGCTCTGAGGTATCACTCGACTTAATCCATAACATTAATGCCAGCTATAACATTAACAAAAGGGGGTGGGCTTGGACATTGGGCTGGAGCGGTAATAGCAATAGGCCACTTAATTGTACTTGCCCCCCAGGCCAAAAGTTGCCAGCCCTCCCCTGATTTCAGAAACCGTCATGTGCTATGACTGTCACCGCTCCTAAACCCTTTGAATGCCAGAGGGGTATGCAACTCATTGCTTTGCAATGCACTGAGTACCCCTCTGGCACACAAAGGGTTAAGGAAAAAAAACATGTGGCAGTCACAGCATCATGGGTCATTAAAGGGATAGTAACGTTTCACAAAAACAGCAACTCCAATTAATCTTCATGGAGAGTGTTATTTCAGTACTGTCAGAGTTGTAGTTCAAGAGTAATTGAATGATAAAGTTCCCCCCTCCTGCCCCTTTTACCTAGTGTAAGCCATCTCTTCTCAGATGTGGAATCCAGTCCATAGACCAGACAGATAACAGCAGGGGACAATCTTCTTCCTATGAGAACAATGAGAGCCCTGCCCCCCTTGACACGTTTTTCAGGTTTTTCCCTTATCTTAATTGAAGATTGTCCCTCTCTGCAGTCTACCTGGGCACCTCCCTTCTGATCTGGCTGAGCAGTGTTACATCAGTAAAAGGGGCGGGAGGGGGATACTTTGTCATTGAATTACTCTTATACTACAACTCTGACAGAATTGAAATAACAGTCTCCAAAGTCCAAATACTATGATGATTAATTAGAGCTGCTTTTATTATGAAACATTACTATTCCTTTAAGGGGTTAAACAGCAGATTACAGGTTAAGTTTTTTTTTAATAATAAAACCTATTAGTAATGGGTTAAAAAGAATGCTTTTATTACTATAAATTTTTTCTAATTTTTATTGAACGCTAGAGCCTGGTGACTTTCTAGTAGCCAATAGACCTGCGGCCATAAGATAGTTCATTTTAAAGAGAAGTAAAAATATATTATCTGTGTTGCGGTAGCCATTTGTGTGTAATTCAGTTTTTTGGGGGGGAAATAAACTTTAATTTGTTGATGGCACAGTCTGGCACTTTATGCTTATTAGCTTATGTGTTGCATAAGATTTTCACGGGACTCCTGTGAAAATCACCCCCCCCCATGTTTACACCAATGGGACAGTCAGTACAGAGGAGATTAGCAGAACTCCTCCTTACTGCTGCCTCTGAGGGAGACATAAATTAAGTCACATGATGCCTCCTCTTTTCTATCTATCTATCTATCTATCTATCTATCTATCTATCTATCTATCTATCTATCTATCCATCCCATATCTATCTATCTATCTATCTCATATCTATCTATCTATCTATCTATCTATCTGTCTGTCTGTCTATCTATCTATCTCATATCTATCTATCTGTCTATCTATCTATCTATCTATCTATCTATCTATCTATCATCTATCTATCTCATATCTATCTATCTATCTCATATCTATCTATCTATCTATCTATCTATCTATCTATCTATCTATCTATCTCTCTCTCTCTCTCTCTCTCATATCTATCTATCTATCTATCTATCTATCTATCATCTATCTATCTATCTATCTATCTATCTATCTATCTATCTATCCCATATCTATCTATCTATCTATCTCATATCTATCTATCTATCTATCTATCTATCTATCTATCTATCTATCCCTCTATCTATCTCATAGCTATCTGTCTGTCTGTCTGTCTGTCTATCTATCTATCTATCTATCTATCTATCTATCACATATCTATCTATCTACTATCTATCTATCTATCTATCTCATATCTATCTATCTATCTATTCCTCTATCTATCTCATATCTATCTGTCTGTCTATCTATTCCTCTATCTATCTCATATCTATCTATCTATCTATCTATCTATCTATCTATCTATCTCATATCTATCTTTCTATCTATCTATCTATCTATCTATCTATCTATCTATCTCATATCTATCTATCCATCTATCTCATATCTATCTATCTATCTATCTATCTATCTATCTATCTATCTATCCCTCTATCTATCTCATAGCTATCTGTCTATCTATCTATCTATCTATCTATCTATCTATCTATCTATCTATCACATATCTATCTATCTATCTACTATCTATCTATCTATCTATCTATCTATCTATCTATCTGTCTGTCTATCTATCTATCTATCTGTCTATCTATCCCTCTATCTATCTCATAGCTATCTGTCTGTCTGTCTATCTATCTATCTATCTATCTATCTATCTATCTATCTATCTATCTATCTATCTATCTATATCCATGGGTGTTCACATACATTATGTGGTTACCTGTCATAATTTTTATGTAATTAATCTCTCTCTCTCTCTCTCTCTCTCTATATATATATATATACTTATATACTAGCAATATTGGAACAGCTTTGCCCATGCGGCTAATAAAATAAAGCAAATTAAAAAAGAAAAAATAACCCCCCCCCCCAAAAAAAAGTCCCATGCAGTTGAATGCATGACTAAATAAACATACTATATATATATATATATATATATATATATATATATATTAAAAATATTGGCACAGCTTTGCCCCTGCAGCTAATAAAACAAATTTTAAAAAAACAACCCTCCCCCCCCAAAAAAAAAGTCCCATGCAGTTGTATGCATGACTAAATAAACATACATCATATGTGTCTGGTAGTAATAGGGGTAAAAAAAAGAAAAGTGGATTTATCTGTAGGACTATTTTCCCCTGACGTACAGGTAAATCCAGAAAGGACACAAGGTTCTTAATAACTAGATTGGTGAATTTCCTGTGCTAAGCCGTTTCAATTCCAAAGCAGCGTGCAACACATTGCATAGCACTGCGTTCCATAACTCTCTATCAGTGATTGTGTGTGTGTGCGTGAATGTATGAGTTAGGGCGCGTGACAGCATATGTGTGCATGAGCACGTGTGTGTTTTGCATGTAATGTTTTGAGTTTTTCATATAGTGTTTTGCGCATAGCATTTTGCATTTTTCCCATAGTGTATAGTGTATTGCGTATAACTTATTGTGTTTTGGGTACAGAATTTTACCTATACCTTATTGAGTATGGCGTTGTGGCATTACATTTTGCTTATAGCATTTTGTGTATTTTGTTTTGCTCATAGCATTTTGATTATACTATATATCCAAATGAACGCTATTTAGATCAGTTGGTAAGCAGTAGTCAAGTGTGATTATATAATCGTGTCTCCAAATGTAAAAGAGCATTAATACACAAAAATCCTCTGGGGATATTTCAGTATGCGTGACTATTATGTTGACTTGAATCACTTAATCATCTACAGCAGTATATATATAGTCTCTTAATATAATTTTTATGTAGTGTGGGCGGACCTATACCACTGAATGGCAAGCGTGGAGTTCCTACTCTAGGGTGCTCTACGTAGCTCACCAGCTTTAACTATCACTATTCCTTATCATTTGCCGGTAGCGTTTCAGGGGCCACTTGAAAAGTATCTCCACACATATAAAAGAACAAATAGGATTGGTCTAGTTAAAATTACTGTATCATTTTAGAGGTCACGTTCTAAAGTTCCATTTCATCTTTTAGATACAGAGTGAAAAGCCTGATGCGTTTCGCCCGATCGGCTTTGTTGTAGGTGTTGTGTGTGTTGTGCATGTGTATTGCATGTGTGTATTGTTTGTGATATGCGTGTGTGTTGTACATGTGTGTGTTTTTTTGTGTGTTGTGGTGTATTGTGAGTGTGTATGTATATTATGTGTATTGTGTATGTGATTGTGTATTTCATATGTGTGTGATCATTGGGTGTTTTGTGTGCTGTGCATGTGTGTGTGTATTGTGTGCATTGCGTATGTTGCTTATGTGTGTTGTGGGTGTGTGTATTTTGTGCGTGTAGTGTTTGGATGTTGTCTGTGTGTTTTGCACATGTGTGCATTGTGTGTATGTGTATGGTCTGTCTGTGTATTGTGTGTGGTATGTGTATATTGTGTGTGTTATGGTGTGTTGTTTGTGTTTGTATTGTGTGTGTGTTGTGGGTGTGTGTATTTTGTGCGTGTAGTGTTTGGATGTTGTCTGTGTGTTTTGCACATGTGTGCACTGTGTGTATGTGTATGGTCTGTCTGTGTATTGTGTGTGGTATGTGTATATTGTGCGTCTTATGGTGTGTTGTTTGTGTGTGTGTATTGTGTGTTTGTGTGTTGAAGGCACCTGCAATTCCTTGCAGAGATTATCACAGGAGTGGCAGGGGGTGGAAAGGCCATGTGTGTTTTTTAGAAGAAGAGATAGTGTGGGAGGGCTAACTCCTTGTAGAGAAAATCACTTTCCCGTGTGTCCTGGACAGGCAATATACAGGGGATTTGAATATCTTTTCCCTACTGCCGCCCCTGGGTTTGTGTGGCTGGAGATGCACAGGGTTTCCTTTGTTCTACCAGACACGTAAAAGGATGACAGTAGACAAGAGTTATCCACAATCCTTTGAAGCCCATCCCATGGCATGGGGTAGTGATTCTGACAGGACTGGCTTGGACTGCCCCTCTGGCCAGTCTTATCTGGGACCTTGATGCTCAGTGACTGCTTTGCCACCTGTGACTGGCTCCTTCCCTAATAGTGACTTGGGGAAGAGTGGCCAAGGGTGGGCAAGCCCCTCCATTGCCCACTCTGGTCCAAATCACTTCAGAGACATAGTCTTTCCCTCATTCGAATTACTATAGTGCCAGATGTGATACTGAGAGCTACAGTTACCCATTTACTGAAGTGATCTTTATACACCCTTGGTAAGGCCTCATCTAGAACACTGGAGTACAGTTTGGGGCACCAAATCATATAAAATACATTACTGAACTGGAGAAAGTACAAATATATTAAAGGGATAGTAATGTCCTCCCCCCAAAAAATTCACATTTTGTAGAGATTAAAAAGTTTAATTGAGTACCTCACACCCTCTAGGCTTCGAACTATTTATTCCTCAATCAGTTCTACTTGTTGGCGATGCCATTCTGAAAAAGGAACTCCATCCCCACATTTGGTCGTCATGCACGAGAATTCAACCCTTTTGGAATACATGTCTCGACTCTATAGATGAATGCTTGGACATATCTCTTACCAGGGATACATGGCGACGCTTTTCCTCTTGAAACTACCACGTCTCCCTCTTTTAAAGAAACGTCTTCTTTTGACTATGCTATTGGTTGCTAAATCCCTTATCCCTAGGCATTGGAAAGCTGTAGAGCCCCCCCACATTCCAGGAATGGGCAGCCAGTGTAAGATCGCAAATTTTAATGTTCAGAACTCACCTTATCAAGGATGGGGGTGATCCAGATGCGGTAGATGCGTTTTTCTCTGTGTGTAAATTCTAGCTCTTAATTTTTGTTTACGTATTTGTAGCACTTACCCGGTGGATGTCTTGTCCCTGGCGCCAGATTTCCCCTCGCCCTTTACCCCAGTTCCAAACACCTCCCTTTAATTGAATGCAAAAAAACTGTATCTCTCAAACCGCTATGGTTTGAGAGCTATCTGCATTCAAAGTTTGGTGTTTCCTGCTGTCAGCTGTAAAGTGTGCCTGGTTTGTAAGCACACTTTGTAGACCATTCCAATGAAGTAATTCGTTTTAAAGGGATAGTAATACCTGAAAATAAGTTTATTTTATATTTTAGCCCTTAAAAAACCATGAAAGATGATATAAGTCTTATCTCCCAAACCTTTATGGTTTGAGAGATATTCATATGTAAAATATAGTATAGTTCACTTATCCTTGCTGTTTCATCCAAGTCTGCCATCTAGTGGACAGATTTGGAATTCGGTCAACATAGCAACCGCCAGCTCTTTAGCAGTGCCGAGATCACGATCTTTGAAAAGAACTACTTCATTGGAACTGTGTACAAAGTGTGCCTGGCTTGAAAGCACACTTTGTAGACCATTCCAATTAAGAAATTGTTTTTAAAGATCATGATCTCAGCACTTCTGGAGAGGCACTGCTGGTCGGACGACCGGATTCCAAATCTGAAGGGTGGAGCAATGACATCACTCCAGGGGAAACTTTACTTCTAAATATCTTCCAAACCATAAAAGTTGGGAGATAAGACTTATATCATTTTTCATGGTTTTTTAAGGGCTACAATATAAAATAAACTTATTTTCAGGTATTACTATCCCTTTAATTAATGCGATTGCGGCTCTGCTGCAGAGCCTCCTCGTGTCAGCCGACACGGATCTCCTGCTGACAGCTTTACAGCTGACAGCAGGAAACATCAAACTATGAAGGACTGCATTGGAATGGTCTAAAAGTGTGCAAGCACACTTTGTAGACCATTCCAATGAAGTCATTAGTTTTAAATAGAGTGATTGCGGCTCTGCTGCAGAGCCTCCTCGTTTCGGCTGCATTCAAACTTTGAATGCAGATATTTCTCAAACCATAGCAGTTTGAGAGATATGTTTTTTTGCGTTCAATTAAACTTTTTAATCTCTACAAAATGTGAAATATTTTTGGGGGGACATTACTATGCCTTTAAGAAAGACTAGCCAAACTGGGTTTGTGTACATTATTGAAGAGACGCAATTACTTTTGATAAATATATTTGAGGCCAACACATAGAGAACTCTGGGTAATTATTCACTTAAGAGCTGAGCAAAAAAAACAAAAAAAAAACAAAAACAAGGGATTATCCATTAAGTCTAGAGGAAAGGAAATGTTGACAAAGGCAGGGATTTTTTTTACTGTAAGGGAAGTAAGGTTGAAAAATTATTTGTCTTGGTATGCTGTGTTTGTAGATCCTGCAGATGCTTTCAAAAAAGTATTGGATACCTTTCTAGCTTGGCACAATATCCAGAATTTTGATATCTGGTTTTAATGCAGGTAAGGAACACATTTTTTTCTACATACATACAGCTTGACTAGAACCGGTTTCAAAATCATATTCTTTTTGATCCTCTAGATCAATAAGAGATATATGGAAAGGTGGAATTTGATGGATGCATGTCTTCTTTTTCAGCCTCATCAACTATGTTACTCTGATCAAAGATCAGGACTTAACACATATCAGTTACATTAACAGCTACATTAGATATCATCTTTATTGCGGAAAGATGAAGTAATCTCTGGAAGGATGGAAAAACATTAAATCATCAAGGACAATAGCTAAATTATCCTCAGTAATTAAACCGCTCGACAATATTGCACATACACAAATAAAATATATCATAAAAGAGAACACTTGTTTTATGCACAAAAATAAAATACAATTTATACCTATGGGAATAACTGTCTACTCATTTATATAAGAGAAGGACCTACCTAGGTAATAATTCTTCTTTTAGCAATCAGGTGTAGCTATATACTTACTGTGTGTGACAGAAGCACTTACCTAGGTAGGAGTCCATCACACAGCAGTCAGGTGTATCTATATAATTACTGTGTGTAACAGAAGCACTTACCTAGGTAGGAGCCCATCGTACAGCAGTCAGGCGTATCTATATAATTACTGTGTGTAACAGAAGCACTTACCTAGGTAGGAGCCCATCGTACAGCAGTCAGGCGTATCTATATAATTACTGTGTGTAACAGAAGCACTTACCTAGGTAGGAGTCCATCATACAGCAGTCAGGCGTATCTATATAATTACTGTGTGTAACAGAAGCACTTACCTAGGTAGGAGTCCATCATACAGCAGTCAGGTGTATCTATATAATTACTGTGTGTAACAGAAGCACTTACCTAGGTAGGAGTCCATCACACAGCAGCCAGGTGTATCTATATAATTACTGTAACAGAAGGACTTACATAGGTAGGAGTCCAGCACACAGCAGTCAAGTGTATCTATATAATTACTGTGTGTAACAAAAGCACTTACCTAGGTAGGAGTCCATCATACAGCAGTCAGGTGTATGTATATAATTACTGTGTGTAACAGAAGTACTTACCTAGGTAGGAGTCCATGACACAGCAGTCAGGTGTGTCTATATAATTACTGTGTGTAACAGAAGCACTTACCTAGGTAGGAGTCCATCACACAGCAGTCAGGTGTGTCTATATAATTACTGTGTGTAACAGAGGCACTTACCTAGATAGGAGTCCATCATACAGCAGTCAGGTGTATCTATATAATTACTGTGTGTAACAGAAGCACTTACCTAGGTAGGAGTCCATCATACAGCAGTCAGGTGTATGTATATAATTACTGTGTGTAACAAAAGCACTTACCTAGGTAAGAGTCCATCATACAGCAATCAGGTGTGTATATATATATATATATATATATATATATATATATATATATATATAATTACTGTGTGTAACAGAAGTACTTACCTAGGTAGGAGTCCATCACACAGCAGTCAGGTGTATCTGTATCATTACTGTGTGTAACAGAAGTACTTACCTAGGTAGGAGTCCATCACACAGAAGTCAGGTGTATCTATATAATTACTGTGTGTAACAGAAGTACTTACCTAGGTAGGAGTCCATCACACAGCAGTCAGGTGTATCTATATAATTACTGTGTGTAACAGAAGCACTTACCTAGGTAGGAGTCCGTCATACTGCAGTCAAGTGTATCTATATCATTACTGTGTGTAACAGAAACACTTACCTAGGTAGGAGTCCGTCACACAGCAGTCAGGTGTATCTATATAATTACTGTGTGTAACAGAAGCACTTACCTAGGTAGGAGTCCGTCACACAGCAGTCAGGTGTATCTGTATAATTACTGTGTGTAACAGAAGCACTTACCTAGGTAGGAGTCCATCACACAGCAATCAGGTGTATCTGCATAATTACTGTGTGTAACAGAAGCACTTACCTAGGTAGGAGTCCATCATACAGCAGTCAGGTGTATCTATAGAATTACTGTGTGTAACAGAAGCACTTACCTAGGTAGGAGTCCATCATACAGCAGTCAGGTGTATCTATAGAATTACTGTGTGTAACAGAAGCACTTACCTAGGTAGGAGTCCATCATACAGCAGTCAGGTGTATCTATAGAATTACTGTGTGTAACAGAAGCACTTACCTAGGTAGGAGTCCATCATACAGCAGTCAGGTGTATCTATAGAATTACTGTGTGTAACAGAAGCACTTACCTAGGTAGGAGTCCATCACATAGCAGTCAGGTATATCTATATAATTACTGTGTGTAACAGAAGCACTTACCTAGGTAGGAGTCCATCATACAGCAGTCAGGTGTATCTATATAATTACTGTGTGTAACAGAAGTACTTAGCTAGGTAGGTGTCCATCATATGACATTGGGTTTGTATATTTAGTTATATTGTGCATATATCTGCAGTTTCCCATTTATATGACAAAACTATGTCATATCTACTCAGAACAAAACCATGGCCTTCGACTGAACTGAATGTTTCTTAAGGATCTATTAAACAAACTATATAGAAAACCGACTACTGTTTATAGATGACCTTCACTTTAACAAATTAAGAGACATTTATTTTCAGGGTAAATGCAAATAATAGTATGTAAAAAGAAGATTGTCTTCTTTGTCTAATGAGATTGGCTCCCACAAATGTTAACCACCCGTGCATGAGCTTCCAATATGTAAATCAAAATTAAAGGAATAGTAATACTTTGTTTTATCTTTATTTTAGTTTGAAAACATGAAGAACGATATAAGTCTCATCTCTCAAACCTTTATGGTTTGAGAGATATTCACAAGCAAAGTTTCCCCTCCCGCCCCTTTTACCTAGTGTAAGCCATCTCTTCTCAGATGTGGAATGCAGTCCATAGACCAGACAGGTAACAGCAGGGGACAATCTTCTTCCTATGAGAACAATGAAAGCCCTGCCCCCCTTGTCAAGTTTTTCAGGTTTTTCCCTTATCTTAATTGAAGATTGTCCCTCTCTGCAGTCTACCTGGGCACCTCCCTTCTGATCTGGCTGAGCAGTGTGACATCAGTAAAAGGGGCGGGAGGGGGACACTTTATCATTGAATTACTCTTGAACTACAACTCTGACAGAATTGAAATAACACTCTCCAAAGTCCAAATACTATTATGATTAATTAGAGCTGCTTTTATTATGAAACATTACTATCCCTTTAAAGGATGACTGTCCCTTTAATAAGCCCCCAAAAAACAAAGGCAAATATATCACACAGGTATAAATAGAATTAGGGGCCTCTATGCTTTGTGCATTATATAATGTAACCAGGGCACAGATAAAGGAGGAGGAAATTTGGAACTAATTTAGATATAGTTGTGAAAGCTGACTGTGCTGTGATAAGGTTGTACTAAAAAAATCTAATTAGCCCATACATTTTTCATTGTTCTGAATATAATTGATGTTTATCATGCACAGGTTCTGGAGGGGAGGAAGTGTCCTCATTTCTCAAGGACTTAATGTTTTTACTACAGAGAACAGAAGTGATGAAAAAAAATGGGAAGCGGAGGATGCATCCGCACATAGTGAGCTACCGGGCTTCCTAACCCCTCTGGTATGTTAAAGCGGCCTGATCGCCTAAAAACAACCTTAGTGAATTTAAAAGCTTTCAAAATCAGCTAGGTGCTGTCTTATCCATTTTTTATTTAGAAAAGTGTTTTTAGATATTTCGATTTATAGGTTATGCTAGCAAAGGCATGAAATGCATGCACTCCTTGTCTTAGTCCGGCAATTCCTCCCAATGCACTGACACTAAACAACTTCAGTATTAGGAGAATTAGGCAGTGTATTGCTGAGCAGTGTCAGTGAGTGGGGAGGTAATGTAGGGATAAGACAGGTAGTCAGTACCAGAGGAGGTAATGTAGGGATAAGACAGGAAGTCAGTGCTAGGGGAGGTGGGTGATGCATTGCTGAGCAGTGTCAGTGAGTGGAGGAGGTAATGTAGGGATAAGAAAGGAAGTCAGTGCTAGGGGAGGTGGTAATGCATTGCTGAGCAGTGTCAGTGAGTGGGGGAGGTAATGTAGGGATAAGACAGGAAGTCAGTGCTAGGGGAGGTGGGTGATGCATTGCTGAGCAGTGTCAGTGAGTGGAGGAGGTAATGTAGGGATAAGAAAGGAAGTCAGTGCTAGGGGAGGTGGTAATGCATTGCTAAGCAGTGTCAGTGAGTGGGGAGGAAATGTAGGGATAAGATAGGAAGTCAGTACTAGGGGAGGTGGGTAATGCATTACTGAGCAGTGTCAGTGAGTTGAGGAGGTAATGTAGGGATAAGACAGGAAGTCAGTGCTAGGGGAGGTGGTAATGCATTGCTGAGCAGTGTCAGTGAGTGGGGGAGGTAATGTAGGGATAAGACAGGAAGTCAGTTCTAGGGGAGGAGGGTAATGCATTGCTGAGCAGTGTCAGTGAGTGGGAGGTAATGAAGGGATAAGACAGGAATTCAGTACTAGGGGAGGTGGGTAATGCATTGATGAGCAGTGTCAGTGAGTGGGGAGGAAATGTAGGGATAAGATAGGAAGTCAGTACTAGGGGAGGAGGGTAATGCATTGCTGTGCAGTGTCAGTGAGTGGTGGAGGTAATGTAGGGATAAGACAGGAAGTCAGTGCTAGGGGAGGAGGGTAATGCATTGCTGAGCAGTGTCAGTGAGTGGGGAGGTAATGTAGGGATAAGACAGGAAGTCAGAGCAAGGGGAGGTGGGTAGTGCATTGCTGAGCAGTGTCAGTGAGTGGGGAGGTAATGTAGGGATAAGACAGGAAGTCAGTGCTAGGGGAGGTGGGTAATGCATTGTTGAGCAGTGTCAGTGAGTTGGGGAGGTAATGTAGGGATAAGACAGGAAGTCAGTGCTAGGGGAGGTGGGTAATGTATTGCTGAGCAGTGTCAGTGAGTGGGAGGTAATGAAGGGATAAGACAGGAATTCAGTACTAGGGGAGGTGGGTAATGCATTGCTGAGCAGTGTCAGTGAGTGGGGAGGTAATGTAGGGATAAGACAGGAAGTCAGTACTAGGGGAGGTGGGTAATGCATTGCTGAGCAGTGTCAGTGAGTGGAGAGGTAATGTAGGGATAAGACAGGAAGTCAGTGCTAGGGGAGGTGGGTAATGCATTGCTGAGCAGTGTCAGTGAGTGGGGAGGTAATGAAGGGATAAGACAGGAAGTCAGTGCTAGGGGAGGTGGGTAATGCATTGCTGAGCAGTGTCAGTGAGTGGGGGAGGTAATGTAGGGATAAGACAGGAAGTCAGTGCTAGGGGAGGTGGGTAATGCATTGCTGAGCAGTGTCAGTGAGTGGGAGGTAATGTAGGGATAAGACAGGAAGTCAGTGCTAGGGGAGGTGGGTAATGCATTGCTGAGCAGTGTCAGTGAGTGGGGGAGGTAATGTAGGGATAAGACAGGAAGTCAGTACTAGGGGAGGTGGGTAATGCATTGCTGAGCAGTGTCAGTGAGTGGGAGGTAATATAGAGATAATACAGGAAGTCAGTGCTAGGGGAGGTGGGTAATGCATTGCTGAGCAGTGTCAGTGAGTGGGGAGGTAATGAAGGGATAAGACAGGAAGTCAGTGCTAGGGGAGGTGGGTAATGCATTGCTGAGCAGTGTCAGTGAGTGGAGAGGTAATGTAGGGATAAGACAGGAAGTCAGTGCTAGGGGAGGTGGGTAATGCATTGCTGAGCAGTATTAGTGAGTGGAGGAGGTAATGAAGGGATAATACAGGAAGTCAGTGCTAGGGGAGGTGGGTAATGCATTGCTGAGCAGTGTCAGTGAGTGAGGAGGTAATGTAAGGATAAGACAGGAAGTCAGTGATAGGGGAGGTGGGTAATGCATTGCTGAGCAGTGTCAGTGAGTGGGAGGTAATATAGAGATAATACAGGAAGTCAGTGCTAGGGGAGGTGGGTAATGCATTGCTGAGCAGTGTCAGTGAGTGGGGAGGTAATGAAGGGATAAGACAGGAAGTCAGTGCTAGGGGAGGTGGGTAATGCATTGCTGAGCAGTGTCAGTGAGTGGAGAGGTAATGTAGGGATAAGACAGGAAGTCAGTGCTAGGGGAGGTGGGTAATGTATTGCTGAGCAGTGTCAGTGAGTGGGGGAGGTAATGAAGGGATAAGACAGGAAGTCAGTGCTAGGGGAGGTGGGTAATGCATTGCTGAGCAGTGTCAGTGAGTGGGGAGAGTAATGTAGGGATAAGACAGGAAGTCAGTACTAGGGGAGGTGGGTAGTGCATTGCTGAGCAGTGTCAGTGAGTGGGGAGAGTAATGTAGGGATAAGACAGGAAGTCAGTACTAGGGGAGGTGGGTAATGCATTGCTGAGCAGTGTCGGTGAGTGGGGAGGTAATGAAGGGATAAGACAGGAAGTCAGTACTAGGGGAGGTAGGTAATGCATTGCTGAGCAGTGTCAGTGAGTGGGGAGGTAATGAAGGGATAAGACAGGAAGTCAGTGCTAGGGGAGGTGGGTAATGCATTGCTGAGCAGTATCAGTGAGTGGGAGGTAATGAAGGGATAAGACAGGAAGTCAGTGCTAGGGGAGGTGGGTAATGCATTGATGAGCAGTGTCAGTGAGTGGGAGGTAATGAAGGGATAAGACAGGAATTCAGTACTAGGGGAGGTGGTAATGCATTGCTAAGCAGTGTCAGTGAGTGGGGAGGAAATGTAGGGATAAGATAGGAAGTCAGTACTAGGGGAGGTGGGTAATGCATTACTGAGCAGTGTCAGTGAGTTGAGGAGGTAATGTAGGGATAAGACAGGAAGTCAGTGCTAGGGGAGGTGGTAATGCATTGCTGAGCAGTGTCAGTGAGTGGGGGAGGTAATGTAGGGATAAGACAGGAAGTCAGTTCTAGGGGAGGAGGGTAATGCATTGCTGAGCAGTGTCAGTGAGTGGGAGGTAATGAAGGGATAAGACAGGAATTCAGTACTAGGGGAGGTGGGTAATGCATTGATGAGCAGTGTCAGTGAGTGGGGAGGAAATGTAGGGATAAGATAGGAAGTCAGTACTAGGGGAGGAGGGTAATGCATTGCTGTGCAGTGTCAGTGAGTGGTGGAGGTAATGTAGGGATAAGACAGGAAGTCAGTGCTAGGGGAGGAGGGTAATGCATTGCTGAGCAGTGTCAGTGAGTGGGGAGGTAATGTAGGGATAAGACAGGAAGTCAGAGCAAGGGGAGGTGGGTAGTGCATTGCTGAGCAGTGTCAGTGAGTGGGGAGGTAATGTAGGGATAAGACAGGAAGTCAGTGCTAGGGGAGGTGGGTAATGCATTGTTGAGCAGTGTCAGTGAGTTGGGGAGGTAATGTAGGGATAAGACAGGAAGTCAGTGCTAGGGGAGGTGGGTAATGTATTGCTGAGCAGTGTCAGTGAGTGGGAGGTAATGAAGGGATAAGACAGGAATTCAGTACTAGGGGAGGTGGGTAATGCATTGCTGAGCAGTGTCAGTGAGTGGGGAGGTAATGTAGGGATAAGACAGGAAGTCAGTACTAGGGGAGGTGGGTAATGCATTGCTGAGCAGTGTCAGTGAGTGGAGAGGTAATGTAGGGATAAGACAGGAAGTCAGTGCTAGGGGAGGTGGGTAATGCATTGCTGAGCAGTGTCAGTGAGTGGGGAGGTAATGAAGGGATAAGACAGGAAGTCAGTGCTAGGGGAGGTGGGTAATGCATTGCTGAGCAGTGTCAGTGAGTGGGGGAGGTAATGTAGGGATAAGACAGGAAGTCAGTGCTAGGGGAGGTGGGTAATGCATTGCTGAGCAGTGTCAGTGAGTGGGAGGTAATGTAGGGATAAGACAGGAAGTCAGTGCTAGGGGAGGTGGGTAATGCATTGCTGAGCAGTGTCAGTGAGTGGGGGAGGTAATGTAGGGATAAGACAGGAAGTCAGTACTAGGGGAGGTGGGTAATGCATTGCTGAGCAGTGTCAGTGAGTGGGAGGTAATATAGAGATAATACAGGAAGTCAGTGCTAGGGGAGGTGGGTAATGCATTGCTGAGCAGTGTCAGTGAGTGGGGAGGTAATGAAGGGATAAGACAGGAAGTCAGTGCTAGGGGAGGTGGGTAATGCATTGCTGAGCAGTGTCAGTGAGTGGAGAGGTAATGTAGGGATAAGACAGGAAGTCAGTGCTAGGGGAGGTGGGTAATGCATTGCTGAGCAGTATTAGTGAGTGGAGGAGGTAATGAAGGGATAATACAGGAAGTCAGTGCTAGGGGAGGTGGGTAATGCATTGCTGAGCAGTGTCAGTGAGTGAGGAGGTAATGTAAGGATAAGACAGGAAGTCAGTGATAGGGGAGGTGGGTAATGCATTGCTGAGCAGTGTCAGTGAGTGGGAGGTAATATAGAGATAATACAGGAAGTCAGTGCTAGGGGAGGTGGGTAATGCATTGCTGAGCAGTGTCAGTGAGTGGGGAGGTAATGAAGGGATAAGACAGGAAGTCAGTGCTAGGGGAGGTGGGTAATGCATTGCTGAGCAGTGTCAGTGAGTGGAGAGGTAATGTAGGGATAAGACAGGAAGTCAGTGCTAGGGGAGGTGGGTAATGTATTGCTGAGCAGTGTCAGTGAGTGGGGGAGGTAATGAAGGGATAAGACAGGAAGTCAGTGCTAGGGGAGGTGGGTAATGCATTGCTGAGCAGTGTCAGTGAGTGGGGAGAGTAATGTAGGGATAAGACAGGAAGTCAGTACTAGGGGAGGTGGGTAGTGCATTGCTGAGCAGTGTCAGTGAGTGGGGAGAGTAATGTAGGGATAAGACAGGAAGTCAGTACTAGGGGAGGTGGGTAATGCATTGCTGAGCAGTGTCGGTGAGTGGGGAGGTAATGAAGGGATAAGACAGGAAGTCAGTACTAGGGGAGGTAGGTAATGCATTGCTGAGCAGTGTCAGTGAGTGGGGAGGTAATGAAGGGATAAGACAGGAAGTCAGTGCTAGGGGAGGTGGGTAATGCATTGCTGAGCAGTATCAGTGAGTGGGAGGTAATGAAGGGATAAGACAGGAAGTCAGTGCTAGGGGAGGTGGGTAATGCATTGATGAGCAGTGTCAGTGAGTGGGAGGTAATGAAGGGATAAGACAGGAATTCAGTACTAGGGGAGGTGGGTAATGCATTGCTGAGCAGTGTCAGTGAATTGGGGAGGTAATTTAGAAATAAGACAAGAAGCTCTCCTCACCCCTCTCTCCCTGCCAGACAGACACTACATTCCACACTGCTTTCCCTCCCACCTGCTTGTTACTACCCTGACACTAACACCTCACACTATTATGCCCACCAACTGATACTCTTTGCCAACAACATCTCAAGATTCCACACTAATCTGTCTCCAACCTGCCACCCTGGCCAGACAGATACTAAGATGCCATACTGCTCTCTCTCTCTCCCGCCTGCCACTTTTGCTAACTAATTACTAACATTCCACACTACTGTGCCTGTCACCTGACTTTACTGGCCAATTGCATCACTAACATTCCTCTCTATTCTCCCTCTCACCTGCCTATCCGTACTAGAGAAATACTAACATTCCACATTACCCTCCCTCCCCCTGTCTCTCCCTGTCACACAGATACTAGCATTTCATACTGCTACCATTCAACCTGCCTCTCCCTGCCCACTAGATACTAAAATTCCTCACAGCTCCCTCTCCCATCTCCTATCCCTGCCAGACAATAACATTCCACATTACCCTCCCTCTTGCCTGTCCCTACCCGTCAAATACGTACATTCCACACTGCTCTCCCTCACACCTGTCTCTCCCTGCCACACAGATACTAACATTCCTCACTACTCTCCCTCCCATCCAGATACTGGCATTCCACACTGCTCTCCCTCCCACAGGCCTCTCTCTGCCAGCCAGATACTCCACACTGCTCTCCCTCCCACAGGCCTCTCTCTGCCAGCCAGATACTAACATCCCACACTGCTCTCCATCCTAAGTGTTTCTCACTGCTATCCAGATACTAACATCCCACACTGCCCTTGTTCCCACTTACCACTCACTGCCATCCACATACTAACATTCCACACTTCTCTCCCTCCCAGCCAGATACTAGCATTCCAAACTGCTCTCCCTCCCACAGGCCTCTCCCTGCCATCCACATACTAACATTCCACACTTCTCTCCCTCCCAGCCAGATACTAGCATTCCAAACTGCTCTCCCTCCCACAGGCCTCTCCCTGCCAGCCAGATACTAACATTCCACATTGCTCTCCCTCCTATGTGTTTCTCACTACTAGCCAGATACTAACATTCCACACTGCTCTTGCTCCCACTTACCACTCACTGCCATCCACATACTAACATTCTACACTGCTCCTACTTTCTCCTTCCTCTCCCTGCCAGCCAGATGCTAACATTCCACACTGCTCTACCCCAATCTGCCTCCCCCTGCAAGAGAGATACTAACATTCCACACTTCTCTCCCTCCCAGCCAGATACTAACATTCCACACTTCTCTCCCTCCCAGCCAGATACTAACATTCCACACTTCTCTCCCTGCCAGCAAGATACTAGAATTCCACACCGCTCTCCCTCCCACAGGTCTCTCTCTGCCAGCCAGATACTCCACACTGATCTCCCTCCCATTGGCCTCTCCCTGCCAGCCAGATGCTAACATTCCACACCGCTCTCCCTCCCACAGGCCTCTCCCTGCCATCCAGATACTCCACACTGATCTCCCTCCCATTGGCCTCTCCCTGCCAGTCAGATGCTAACATTCCACACTGCTCTCCCTCCCAACTACTTCTCCCTGCCAGCCAGATACTAACATTCCACACTGCTCTTGCTCCCACTTGCCAACCACCGTCATCCAAACACAAACATACAACACTGCTCCTGCTTTCTCCTGCCTCTTCTTGCCAGCCACATACTAATACTCCACAATACCCTCACTGTCATCCAGTTCTAGCTCATTGGCATAAACTGGAATATAAATAAAACAAAATATCTCATAATAAACTATTGTTTAAATGCAAAATAGTTCACCAGATAGTTGAGGTTTGGAGCTCTTTCAAAATCAAAACCGTTAGTATAAGTTCATTAATTGCCTATGTGGGTGGTCATGGCAAAGAGATGAACTGGTTGGACCTCTTCTATAAATCTAGGATTAATCCCGTACAGCGGCCTACACTTCAGTAGAACAGGGCTGTGCGGATCTGGTTCTCAAGGGCTGCAAATAGGCCGGTATTTAAGGATATCTCTGACTTCGTAGAGTTAATTCAGTCATTCATTTGGACAAGTGGGCATATTCCTAACCCTTTGAGTCCCAGAGGGGTGCGCAATGCATTGTTTTGCATACCCTGTCGGCACTCAAAAGGTTAAATCCCGCCCTGCTTGTGGTCTCTGATTACAGGATTTGCAGTAAAGCCCTTAACCCTCTGGCACCCAAAGGGTTAAAGCAGAGCTAACGCCTCCTAATAATAACCACCCCCCTCATCTTACCCTGGCCAGAAAATCCTAATGGCACTTATGAATTTTGCCCTTGTGCTTTTGTTCCAGAGACAGCCTCTTCAATCAGTGGTATACGGAATTTCCATGAAGGTGGATACGACAGTCTCTTGTAGTTTTTTTAACCCTTTGAGTGCTAGAGGGGTACGTAACGTATTGCAAAGGGTTAAACTGAAGCAGGCAGGGTGTATGATCTTGATTAATGCATTTCACACCCTATTATCCTTAAATGGTTAAGATTATAATGTGCCGCAGGTAGAGTTTGTATCCTGTGTTCCTTCCAGCAACTGTCATGTCCGCCTCTATGGATATGACATGCAGGACAGATTGAATCGAGGCACAAAGGCATAGGGGCTATTGGAATTTTCTGATCAAAGTAAGACAAGTGTGTGTGAGGATTATAATCACAAGGTACTAGTTCTCTTTTAAAGGGATAGTAATGTTTCACAAAAAAAGCAGCTCCAATTAATCTTCATAGTATTTGGGCCATGGAGAGTGTTATTTCAATACTGTCAGAGTTGTAGTACAAGAGTAATTGAATGATAAAGTATCCCCCTCCCGCCCCTTTTACCTAGTGTAAGCCGCCTCCCCTCAGATGTGGAATCTGGTCTCTTGACCGGACAGGTCACAGCAAGGGACAATCTTCTTACTATGATCATAAGGAAAACCCTGCACCTATTGACAGGTTATCCTTATGATCACTGAAGATTGTCCCTCTCTGTGATCCATCCGGACAGTCTTGCTGCTCTGAGGTGAGCAGAGTTACATCAGTAAAAGGGGCGGGAGGGAGAAACTTTATCATTCAATTACTCTTGAACTACAACTCTGACAGTATTGATATAACACTCTCTGACAGAATTGAAATAACACTCTCCAAAGTCCAAATACTATGATGATTAATTGGAGCTGCTTTTATTATGAAACATTACTATCCCTTTAAAGGGATAGAAGTAAGAAGTAATATTGTAGATAATTAAAAAATAAATAGATTGGTGCATGTCCTACTTCTCAAACATTACTATCCCTTTAAGGCCGTGTCTGACCTGTATTTTTGTGGTTACCACATTTATAAATGTAGCTAGAATACGTTTTCAATACCAACACTCATAACAAGGAATAAGGACATTTTACAGATCCGAACAAGAACACGATTTATAATTCTCCTCCATAAAGTTAACTCTTTGATTTTGCTTTAGGAGGTATCGGTAGCAGATTTCTTGCTTTTATGGGCAATGGATCACTCTAGAAGCAATCATTTGCCTGTCTATTATGTATAGGCTGACCAGACCTCACCTTTAACTGGGGACGCATAGGAGAAATGCACACTGCAGGACTGCTTTGATTTCAGTGAAGTACTGCAAAATGGCTATTTCCTATGTGTCCCTGGTTAAAAGTGAGATGTGGTCAGCCTAACTATGTACCCTAATTTATCTATTATGTAATCTATTAGCCATAGCAATAAAAAGCATAGGAAAGGTGCAAGGGGACAGACAAGGAACAGAAGATATTGTACTTAGGTAAGTCCTTCTGATAACCCTTTAAGTGCCAGTGGGCTATCACAATGAGTTGGATACCTCTTTGACACTCATAGGGTTAAAGAAATTAAGAGCCAATTATTCCTCTAGGTCAGTGGTTCTATTTTTTTTCATTTTTTATTGTTCCAGGTACCTCTGACATAATGCAGAATTTTTATTGCACCCCTTAGAATATTATAAGTAGTTTTCAATTTCATAATGAAGGTAACACATTGTTGCCTTTGCCGTACCTCCCAACATTTCAAACTGCCAAAGAGGGACACTTGTGTTTTAGGGGGTGTTGCTGTGGGCGTGGCATTACTGATAATTTTCAGGCTATTTCATAACCTATTGACACCTCCTTGTGTAATGTAATAAATGACTTATAACAAGACCAAAGTATTTTATTTACACACACTAATTTATACACACATATACTGATGTTTAAACAAACAATAATGTGATTTTTATTGCTGTAGAGAAGTATATAGACTTATACACACACCATGCAATCTGATCTCCTAAAAAGAGGGACATCAGGGTGCGAAAGAGGGACAGAGGGATTTGGGTCTAAAAGAGGGACTGTCCCTCTTACATAGGGACACTTGGGAGGAATGCTTTACTGGGTAAATTGCTCCCGGAGAGAGCTCATGTGCTGCCGACCAAAGGCTGTCAATGACAGAATTTGCATCATAAAGAGGGCAGGGCTTAATTGGGTGGGTGGGGCTTACACATGTTTGTGTCATTAAGTGGGAAGAGAAATGGGAGGAACAGGGTGGGAAGAAGACGAAACTCACCAATACAGGAGAATCAGCCTCTGGTCCCCGGAGACCCGATAATTCAGTCCGAAAACCGGACCCTCTGGGACAAATCGGGTGAGTTCCCAGGTATGCCAACACCTTTACTCCCCACATTATCTAAAATCCTGGAGTAATGTGCCCATATGCAACTATGTAAGTATTACCGACTGTCCAGCTTTTCGTTCCAGCTTCAATCAGGCTTTTGTCCAAATCACGGCCCTCCAAAAAGTATGCAATGATATCCAGGCCAGCATGGAAAATGGTGATCTTACTGAAGCTATTTCCCTTGATTTTGCAATGGCATTTGATACAGTACATCATAAAATTCTGATAAACAAGTTCAAAAGTTCAGGATTGGGTAATCATTCTCTAAACTGGTTCCCATCCTATTTATCAGACAGAACGCAATATGTGTCTATTTCTGGAAAAACATATTTATTTCCTTTCCACTCAAAGTAACACGTGGGGTTCCCCAGGGCCCCGTTCTTGGCCCTTTTCTATTTTTCCTATATATAAATGATCTGCCCACGGTTTTTAAAGCATATTCTGTGCACAAAATGACTGTAATCTAAACTATAAATCCAAATGTATCGCAACTTGAAGCCGTATTACAGGATGATGTCTCTGAAGCTGAAAGATGGACAGCTAAAAATACTGACACAACAGTCACACTGCTATCTGGTATAAAGAGCAAATTACCTAAACTCCGCAATACCAATGTAACGAAGGCTAATTGTAACTTGGCCACAGTCGACTCCTACAAATATCCTGTAACATAAAGTGATAGATTGCGTCGCTCCCTGTGAGTAGAGACTGTGCATGTGTGGTTTTGAACACAGGGCTCTTCTAGGGTGACCACGGGTCCCGGAATGTCCGGGACTGTCCCTTATTTCAGGGCTATGTCCCGCGTCCCGGGTCATCTCCAACCGGGACAATGAAGTGTCCCGGAATGAAGCCAAGCCGCCCTGGATGTCAGCCTGCAAGCGGTGTGTCACATCATGGACGCCGCGAGGGAGCGCTTGGTAGCATAAACCAGCGCTCCCTCGCGGCGTCCATGATATGACACACCGCTTGCAGGCTGACATCCAGGGCGGCAATGCAGCTGAGCCTGATCTGGAGGCAAGAGCTCTAGTAATACAGAGCGCTGGGAGATGACATCATCTCCCAGCGCTCTGCATTACTGAGCACAGCGCGCGGGAGCTTCAGCTCTGTGCCAAAGGAGGCACAGAGCACTTTCCACACCGCTAGACTACCAGGGACTCAAGGTAGGGCGATGAAGAGGCTTTTGTAGGAATTTCAGGACGGAAATGTGGTCACCCTAGGCTCTTCGCTGTGAGCCGTCTGGAACTCCCTGCTGAGGATCAGTGCGTTCGGCTCATCATCTCTGTTCCAGGGCATCAGTCGGGTGCACTTTAACCCGTGTATACGGGCTTAGATACTAGTCTTGGTATGTGTCTTGACCAGAGACTCATTTTGGTCTTCATTTTGATAAATTAACATTCAGACATTATCCTAAGACCCGTTTGAGCGCCTCTGTTAATGTCAGTCATAGGCTACAAGGATATACTACATGATTCTGTGTCACAAATCCATCTTGGCACACAACGCTCTCTATAATTCATTATGACATTTTGTCCTCCTATGTAATTACTAGCAGTTTTGGATGGCATTGCCGTTCATGTTTTTTTTTTTTTTTTTTAAATCCCTGTATTTAATCATTCCGCTCCACTGCTAACAACTCACTGACTATTCTACACTACCTGAGCAGTATGATCACTCCAGATCTCCATACTAACTATAACCTCCACTACTAACAACTCACTGACTATTCCACACTACCTGAGCAGTATGATCACTCCAGCTCTCCATACTAACTATAACCTCCGCTCCACTGCTAACAACTCACTGACTATTCCACACTACCTGAGCAGTATGATCACTCCAGATCTCCATACTAACTATAACCTCCACTACTAACAACTCACTGACTATTCCACACTACCTGAGCAGTATGATCACTCCAGATCTCCATACTAACTATAACCTCCACTACTAACAACTCACTGACTATTCCACACTACCTGATCAGTATGATCACTCCAGATCTCCATACTAACTATAACCTCCACTACTAACAACTCACTGACTATTCCACATTACCTGAGCAGTATGATCACTCCAGATCTCCATACTAACTATAACCTCCACTACTAACAACTCACTGACTATTCCACACTACCTGAGCAGTATGATCACTCCAGATCTCCATACTAACTATAACCTCCACTACTAACAACTCACTGACTATTCCACACTACCTGAGCAGTACGATCACTCCAGATCTCCATACTAACTATAACCTCCACTACTAACAACTCACTGACTATTCCACACTACCTGAGCAGTATGATCACTCCAGATCTCCATACTAACTATAACCTCCACTACTAACAACTCACTGACTATTCCACACTACCTGAGCAGTATGATCACTCCAGATCTCCATACTAACTATAACCTCCACTACTAACAACTCACTGACTATTCCACACTACCTGAGCAGTATGATCACCCCAGATCTCCATACTAACTATAACCTCCGCTCCACTACTAACAACTCACTGACTATTCCACACTACCTGAGCAGTATGATCACTCCAGATCTCCATACTAACTATAACCTCCACTACTAACAACTCACTGACTATTCCACACTACCTGAGCAGTATGATCACTCCAGCTCTCCATACTAACTATAACCTCCGCTCCACTGCTAACAACTCACTGACTATTCCACACTACCTGAGCACTATGATCACTCCAGTTCTCCATACTAACTATAACCTCCACTGCTAACAACTCACTGACTATTCCACACTACCTGAGCAGTATGATCACTCCAGATCACCATACTAACTATAACCTCCGCTACTAACAACTCACTGACTATTCCACACTACCTGAGCAGTATGATCACTCCAGATCTCCATACTAACTATAACCTCCACTGCTAACAACTCACTGACTATTCCACACTACCTGAGCACTATGATCACTCCAGTTCTCCATACTAACTATAACCTCCACTGCTAACAACTCACTGACTATTCCACACTACCTGAGCAGTATGATCACTCCAGATCTTCATACTAACTATAACCTCCGCTACTAACAACTCACTGACTATTCCACACTACCTGAGCAGTATGATCACTCCAGATCTTCATACTAACTATAACCTCCGCTACTAACAACTCACTGACTATTCCACACTACCTGAGCAGTATGATCACTCCAGATCTCCATACTAACTATAACCTCCGCTCCACTGCTAACAACTCACTGACTATTCCACACTACCTGATCAGTATGATCACTCCAGATCTCCATACTAACTATAACCTCCGCTCCACTGCTAACAACTCACTGACTATTCCACATTACCTGAGCAGTATGATCACTCCAGATCTCCATACTAACTATAACCTCCACTGCTAACAACTCACTGACTATTCCACACTACCTGAGCAGTATGATCACTCCAGATCTCCATACTAACTATAACCTCCACTGCTAACAACTCACTGACTATTCCACACTACCTGAGCAGTATGATCACTCCAGATATCCATACTAACTATAACCTCCACTACTAACAACTCACTGACTATTCCACACTACCTGAGCAGTATGATCACTCCAGATATCCATACTAACTATAACCTCCACTACTAACAACTCAATGACTATTCCACACTACCTGAGCAGTATGATCACTCCAGATCTCCATACTAACTATAACCTCCACTACTAACAACTCACTGACTATTCCACACTACCTGAGCAGTATGATCACTCCAGATCTCCATACTAACTATAACCTCCACTACTAACAACTCACTGACTATTCCACACTACCTGATCAGTATGATCACTCCAGCTCTCCATACTAACTATAACCTCCACTGCTAACAACTCACTGACTATTCCACACTACCTGAGCAGTATGATCACTTCAGATCTCCATACTAACTATAACCTCCGCTACTAACAACTCACTGACTATTCCACACTACCTGAGCAGAATGATCACTCCAGATCTCCATACTAACTATAACCTCCACTACTAACAACTCACTGACTATTCCACACTACCTGAGCAATATGATCACTCCAGATCTCCATACTAACTATAACCTCCGCTACTAACAACTCACTGACTATTCCACACTACCTGAGCAGAATGATCACTCCAGATCTCCATACTAACTATAACCTCCACTACTAACAACTCACTGACTATTCCACACTACCTGAGCAATATGATCACTCCAGATCTCCATACTAACTATAACCTCCACTACTAACAACTCACTGACTATTCCACACTACCTGAGCAGTATGATCACTCCAGATCTCCATACTAACTATAACCTCCGCTCCACTGCTAACAACTCACTGACTATTCCACACTACCTGATCAGTATGATCACTCCAGATCTCCATACTAACTATAACCTCCACTGCTAACAACTCACTGACTATTCCACACTACCTGAGCAGTATGATCACCCCAGATCTCCATACTAACTATAACCTCCACTGCTAACAACTCACTGACTATTCCACACTACCTGAGCAGTATGATCACTCCAGATATCCATACTAACTATAACCTCCACTACTAACAACTCACTGACTATTCCACACTACCTGAGCAGTATGATCACTCCAGATATCCATACTAACTATAACCTCCACTACTAACAACTCAATGACTATTCCACACTACCTGAGCAGTATGATCACTCCAGATCTCCATACTAACTATAACCTCCACTACTAACAACTCACTGACTATTCCACACTACCTGAGCAGTATGATCACTCCAGATCTCCATACTAACTATAACCTCCACTACTAACAACTCACTGACTATTCCACACTACCTGATCAGTATGATCACTCCAGCTCTCCATACTAACTATAACCTCCACTGCTAACAACTCACTGACTATTCCACACTACCTGAGCAGTATGATCACTTCAGATCTCCATACTAACTATAACCTCCGCTACTAACAACTCACTGACTATTCCACACTACCTGAGCAGAATGATCACTCCAGATCTCCATACTAACTATAACCTCCACTACTAACAACTCACTGACTATTCCACACTACCTGAGCAATATGATCACTCCAGATCTCCATACTAACTATAACCTCCACTACTAACAACTCACTGACTATTCCACACTACCTGAGCAGTATGATCACTCCAGATCTCCATACTAACTATAACCTCCACTACTAACAACTCACTGACTATTCCACACTACCTGAGCAGTATGATCACTCCAGATCTCCATACTAACTATAACCTCCACTACTAACAACTCACTGACTATTCCACACTACCTGAGCAGTATGATCACTCCAGATCTCCATACTAACTATAACCTCCACTACTAACAACTCACTGACTATTCCACACTACCTGATCAGTAAGATCACTCCAGATCTCCATACTAACTATAACCTCCACTACTAACAACTCACTGACTATTCCACACTACCTGAGCAGTACGATCACTCCAGATCTCCATACTAACTATAACCTCCACTACTAACAACTCACTGACTATTCCACACTACCTGAGCAATATGATCACTCCAGATCTCCATACTAACTATAACCTCCACTACTAACAACTCACTGACTATTCCACACTACCTGAGCAGTATGATCACTCCAGATCTCCATACTAACTATAACCTCCGCTCCACTGCTAACAACTCACTGACTATTCTACACTACCTGAGCAGTATGATCACTCCAGATCTCCATACTAACTATAACCTCCACTACTAACAACTCACTGACTATTCCACACTACCTGAGCAGTATGATCACCCCAGATCTCCATACTAACTATAACCTCCGCTCCACTACTAACAACTCACTGACTATTCCACACTACCTGAGCAGTATGATCACTCCAGATCTCCATACTAACTATAACCTCCACTACTAACAACTCACTGACTATTCCACACTACCTGAGCAGTATGATCACACCAGATCTCCATACTAACTATAACCTCCGCTCCACTACTAACAACTCACTGACTATTCCACTCTACCTGAGCAGTATGATCACTCCAGATCTCCATACTAACTATAACCTCCACTACTAACAACTCACTGACTATTCCACACTACCTGAGTAGTATGATCACTCCAGATCTCCATACTAACTATAACCTCCACACCACTGCTAACAACTCACTGACTATTCCACACTACCTGAGCAGTATGATCACTCCAGCTCTCCATACTAACTATAATCTCCGCTACTAACAACTCACTGACTATTCCACACTACCTGAGCAGTATGATCACTCCAGCTCTCCATACTAACTATAATCTCCACTACTAACAACTCACTGACTATTCCACACTACCTGAGCAGTATGATCACCCAGATCTCCATACTAACTATAACCTCCATTCCACTGCTAACAACTCACTGACTATTCCACACTACCTGAGCAGTATGATCACTCCAGATCTTCATACTAACTATAACCTCCACTACTAACAACTCACTGACTATTCCACACTACCTGAGCAGTATGATCACTCCAGATCTCCATACTAACTATAACCTCCACTACTAACAATTCACTGACTATTCCACACTACCTGAGCAGTATAATCACTCCAGATCTTCATACTAACTATAACCTCCACTACTAACAACTCACTGACTATTCCACACTACCTGAGCAGTATGATCACTCCAGATCTACATACTAACTATAACCTCCACTCCACTACTAACAACTCACTGACTATTCCACACTACCTGAGCAGTATGATCACTCCAGCTCCCCATACTAACTATAACCTCCACTGCTAACAACTCACTGACTATTCCACACTACCTGAGCAGTATGATCACTCCAGATCTCCATACTAACTATAACCTCCACTACTAACAACTCACTGACTATTCCACACTACCTGAGCAGTATGATCACTACAGCTCCCCATACTAACTATAACCTCCACTACTAATAACTCACTGACTATTCCACACTACCTGATCAGTATGATCACTCCAGATCTCCATACTAACTATAACCTCCACTGCTAACAACTCACTGACTATTCCACACTACCTGAGCAGTACGATCACTCCAGATCTCCATACTAACTATAACCTCCACTGCTAACAACTCACTGACTATTCCACACTACCTGAGCAGTATGATCACTCCAGATCTCCATACTAACTATTACCTCCACTCCACTACTAACAACTCACTGACTATTCCACACTACCTGAGCAGTATGATCACTCCAGCTCTCCATACTAACTATAACCTCCACTGCTAACAACTCACTGACTATTCCACACTACCTGAGCAGTATGATCACTCCAGATCTCCATACTAACTATAACCTCCACTACTAACAACTCACTGACTATTCCACACTACCTGAGCAGTATGATCACTCCAGATCTCCATACTAACTATAACCTCCGCTCCACTACTAACAACTCACTGACTATTCCACACTACCTGAGCAGTATGATCACTCCAGATCTCCATACTAACTATAACCTCCACTGCTAACAACTCACTGACTATTCCACACTACCTGAGCAGTATGATCACTCCAAATGTCCATACTAACTATAACCTCCACTGCTAACAACTCACTGACTATTCCACACTACCTGATCAGTATGATCACTCCAGATCTCCATACTAACTATAACCTCCACTCCACTGCTAACAACTCACTGACTATTCCACACTACCTGAGCAGTATGATCACTCCAGATCTCCATACTAACTATAACCTCCACTACTAACAACTCACTGACTATTCCACACTACCTGAGCAGTATGATCACTCCAGCTCTCCATACTAACTATAACCTCCACTGCTAACAACTCACTGACTATTCCACACTACCTGAGCAGTATGATCACTCCAGCTCTCCATACTAACTATAACCTCTGCTCCTCTACTATCAACTCACTCTGATATCTAGGATAAAGTCACAGAATGCCTCTCGGCTATCTCAGACTGGATGGCTCATAGGCACCTCAAACTCAATATGTCTAAAACTGAGCTGCTCCTCATCCCACCTAGCCCTGGCCCTGTAGCGCCCTTCCAGGTGTCTGTAAACAGCACTACCATAAATCCAGTATAAGAAGCGCGGTGTCTAGGGGTGATAATTGACTAGTCTCTCTCATTCTCCCCTCATATTAATGTTATTGCTAAATCCTGTCTCTTTCTTTTGCGTAACATCCGTCCATTCCTCTGCTCCTCCACAGCTAAAATTCTTATACACACAATCATCCTCTCCCGCATGGACTATTGCAACATTCTTCTCTGCCCCACTCCTCCTCAAAACTCTCCAATGGCTGCCTATCAAACTCCGGATATCTTACAGAATCTTACTTCTCTCTTTCAAGACACTTCTCTCCTCTACTCCTTCTTACATTTCTACTCTGATCTCCCATTATATCCCATCCCGCAACTTATGTTCGGCCAATGATCGTCTTCTCTCAGCTCCTTTTATGTCTACAGCTCTGTCACGTATCAAACCTTTTTCTCTCGTTTCTCCGCTTCTATGGAATGTTCTACCATCCAACCTGCACCACTGCACCTCTCTGATAACCTTCAAATCTCACTTAGAAACGTACCTCATGGATAAAATGTAAACATACTAGAAGGCACTGATGTTGTACAATGAACGCTCTTATAAATTATTTACTTTACTGATGTCCTCTATCATCATCAGAACTAGCACTGTATTCAGCACTTGACCCTTATGTACTCTGTATGTCTCCTATTACCACTTTAGATTGTAAGTTTTCGGGCACGGACGTCCCACCCAATGTTTCACTCTACAAAGCACCTGTAACCCTGTATTGTTTAAACCCTTCAAATTGTAAAGTGCTGCGTACACTTGTGGCGCTATATAAATAAACATATTAATTCAATAAGTGGTGATAAAGTGGAGATACCTTCTCCACTGGTATCACTTCTCCAGTTCCTATTTTATTCTATGGAACCTATGCACTAAGATCTCCAGAGTTGGAAAAAGTACATAGGCTCCATAGAATAACATAGGAATTGGACAAGTGATATCACTGGAGAAGTCTACACTTCATCACCACTTTATCACACCTTAGTGAATCTTCCGCAGTGAAGTGATTTCTGGTAAATAGGGTGACCACATGTCCCTGATTGCCAGGGACAGTCCCGGAATTTATGTGTGTGTCCCATGTCCTGGGCAGCCTCCTTCAGGGACAATACAAAGTCCCGGAATAAAGAATCTAAACACTACAAATAGAACTACCCATTGTCTACTCTGACACAAATTGATTCCTCTGCTGGGCTACAAGAAAATGGCTTCCAGACAGATCTCTAAGCACTAGAGGCAGAACTGAGTCTGAATCCTGACATCAAACAGGAGCTGCAGTGCAATTTTATTGTAGTGTAATACCAATCTAAGACTTTGGGAGTGTATATTATCTTGTAGTCCACCACAGGCAATGCTATCTTTCACAGCAGAGCTCCCTCTAGTGTTTAGAACTCTGTAGTGCGCCAGACAAATAGCAATTTGAGCACTGATGTCCAGTGATGTATACTGACCCCTCCCACATAGCTCCCCTAGAGCTGTAGAGAAGTACTCTCGTCACCACTCTGTACGGCAGAATGGAAATGTGGTCACCGTACTGGTAAAACACTTTCTATATTAAAAAAAATAAAAATAAAATACATTTAGACAGCGTTACGTATGAACTTACAGTAGTTACCAAGTGGCGTCACTCTTCAGGTAAGTCACTCCAAGGGTCAGGGTTAGTGCAGATAATCATTTGGGAAGGGATGGGAGAGAAGCAGCATTGAGGCTGAAAAGAAATTAAAAATACAGAATATTAATGACCAGTGATCTGGTATAGGGCAATTAATTTAATCACCAGGACAGTATCTCACCTATTTCTCCATTCTGGAAGCTCCAGGGTTTGATTAAAATCCTTTTAGTGCCATAGGGTTATCTAAAGCATACCGATCGGGCACTGAAAGGGTTAAAGACAGAGAAGGCAACTGTCTAGCTCAGTGTTTCCTCAACAGATCAGGTTTTCACAATATCTCAGATTAATTGCAGGTAATGTGTGGATCAGTAATGACGATTGATCTGTCTGTGCTTAATTAGAAATATGCGGAAAACCTGACCTGTTGATGCGCCCAGAGGATTGGCGCTGAGAGTCACTGTTCACGGGAGCTATATTTAGATTGGCGCCTCCGCTGTGATGGCCACGCCCATTATGCAGACTTGCACGCGTTGCCAGGCCAGTCCCCCTGCCATAGGCACTCCCATCTGATTTATTTAACAGTTTACTTAAAGGGATACTAATGTTTCAAAATAAAAGCAGCTCCAATTAATCTTCATAGTATTTGGGACATGGAGAGTGTTATTTCAATGCTGTCAGAGTTGTAGTTCAAGAGTAATTGAATGATAAAGTTTCCCCCTCCCGCCCCTTTTACTGATGTAACACTGCTTACTTCAGATGTGAAATCTGGTCTCATGACCGGACAGATCACAGTGAGGGACAACTTCTTACTGTGACCATAAGGAAAACCCTGCCCCCCTTGACAGGTTTTTCAGGTTTTTCCTTATTATCACTGAAGATTGTTCCTCTCTGTGATCCACCCAGACAGTCTTGCTGCTCTGAGGTGAGCCGTGTTACATCAGTAAAAGGGGCAGAAGGGGGTTACTTTATCATTCAATTACTCTTGAACTACAACTCTGACAGTATTGATATAACACTCTCCATGGCCCAAATACTATGAAGATTAATTGGAGCTGTTTTTATTGTGAAACATTATTATCCCTTTAAAACGATAGTTATGTCTACTTAAAGGTATTTGGTCGAGTCTTCTTTGTATTAAAACTAATTAATACCTTTAGTTTTGTGTAGTTCAAAAGTTATGCACAGATTAAGATCCCCGGCCCTCCCCTTTCTGGCTGCCTTCCATGGATTCTCTAATCGGGTCCTGCGACTTGACGGCTGCAGCAAGGGACAAACGTCAGCAAGTACGTACAAGGGAAATCCTTCTTCGTCAAGGGGGGCAGGAATTCCCTTTGCTTACTGACGTTTGTCCCTTGCTGAAGCCGTCCAGAACAGAGAGCGCTGCAGTGACGTGCAAGAAAGGGGCGGGCGGTAGATCTTTATCTCTGCATAACTTTAAAACTACACAACAGTAAGCACTTAAAGTGTTAGTAATGTCCCAGAAAAAATATTCTGCATTGTAGCTTAAAAAGTTTAATTGAATGCAAAAAAAAAAAAAAACATCTCTCAATCCGCTGTGGTCTGAGAGATATCTGCATTCAAAGTTTGATGTGTCCCGCTGTCATCTGTAAAGCCGTCAGCAGGAGATCTGTGTCGGCGGCACGGATGCTCTGCAGCAGAGCCGCAATCGTGTGTTTTTTAAAAAGAATTAGTGCATTGGAATGGTCTACAAAGTGCGCCTGGTTTGCAAGCACAGTTTGTAGACCATTCCAAGGAAGTCATTAGTTGTAAATAACGCGATTGCGGCTCTGCTGCAGAGCCTCCGTGTCGGCCGACACAGATCTCTTGCTGACGGCTTTACAGCTGACAGCAGGAAACATCAAACTTTGAATGCAGATATCTCTCAAACCATAGAAGTTTGATAGATACTTTTTTTTTCATTCAATTCAAAAAATCATTCAATTGTGTAACCAAATAAATGACTTACAACAAAATCTAAGTATTTTATTTACACATAATAATGTATAAACACATATACTAACATTTAAACAAACAATAATGTTAGTTTCATAGCTGTAGCGCAGTATGATACACTTGTATACACACCATGCAATCCGATCTCCTAAAAGGAGGGACATCAGGGTGGGAAAGAGGGACAGAGGGGTTTGGGTCCAAAAGAGGGACTGTCCCTCCTAAAGAGGGACACTTGGGAAGTATGGACCCCTAATATCTCCTAAAGCAGGACACTTGGGAGGTACGGACCCCTAATATCTCCTAAAGAGGGACACTTGGGAGGTATGCTGTATGAGAATATAACGAGGAGCAAGCTCTCTTGTACTGAAGTGGTGTTTAAACCATTTATTTTACAAGGTTTCTTTCACGTGTGTAACAAAGCCATGAGAATGGCGGTACGCGTTGGGTTGTGAGATTGATGACTGGCTGTACACAATCACCTGACTACCTGTAGCTATTATTTAGATAAGTATATTGCCTTATATACTTTCACTTATTTATTTCACAGGGTATTTGCGTAGTTTTCTTGTCATTATTGACTTGCACATATTAGAAGGCACTGTAAATTGTTAGTAATGTCTAAAAACAAGTTTTTTTGCATTTAGAAGAGCTTAAAAAGCTGATCTAAATGCAAAAAACGTATCTCTCAAACCGCTATGGTTTAAGAGATACGGGCGTTTAAAGTTTGATCTCTCCTACTGACAGCTGTAAAGCTGTCGGCAGGAGATTCGTGTCGGTCGACACGGTGGCACTTGAGAAGTGCCGCAATCTTGTTACTTACACGGAATCCCGTCATTGGAATGGTCTAAACGTGTGTCTGAACACCAGGCGTGAACACCAGGCACACGTTTTAGACCATTCCAATGAAGGGATTCATGGTAAATAACAAGATGTTGGCACTTCTCAAGCGCCACTGTGTCGACCGACACGAATCTCCTGCTGACAGCTTTACAGCTGTCAGTAGGAGAGATCAAACTTTAAACACCCATATCTCTTAAACCATAGCGGTTTGAGAGATACGTTTTTTTTTGCATTTAGCTCAGCTTTTTAAGCTCTTCTAAATGCAAAAAAGTTTTTTAGACATTACTATCACTTTAATGATTTTTCACTAGCAGTATAGGGAGGTCATATATTACTGTGTACCACTAGTCCTCTAATCTCTTTGTGATATTGTTGAAGTTAATAAGTATATATTATTGGTTGTCTGTTTGAGTGCCTCATTGTTAGGGTTCTCTTTGGTGCTAGGGGTACATCTTTTGTTCCCTCTGGCATCCTTCTTTTGGTTTTGTTTTATGTATAATTAGAACCTGAGCGCACCTGGGCTATTTATACCTTTTATTATAGACAGTGACCTTTATCTTTGGATTAGTGCAGGCTAGATATATGTGAATGTCAGTATCTGGCTGGCAGTGAGTGGCAGGTGGGAAGGAGAGCAATGTGGAATGTTAGTATCTGACTGACAGGGAGTGGCAGGTGGGAAGGAGAGCAATGTGGAATGTTAGTATCTGACTGACAGGGAGTGGCAAGTGGGAAGGAGAGCAGTGTGGAATGTTAGTATCTGGATGACACTGAGTGGCAGGTGGGAAGGAGAGTAGTGTGGAATGTTAGTATCTGACTGGCAGTGTCAGGTGGGAAGGAGAGCAGTGTGGAATGTTAGTACCTGACTGGCAGTGTCAGGTGGGAAGGAGAGCAGTGTGGAATGTTAGTATCTGGATGACACTGAGTGGCAGGTGGGAAGGAGAGCAGTGTGGAATGTTAGTATCTGGATGTCAGTGAGTGGCAGGTGGGAAAGAGAGCAGTGCGGAATGTCAGTATCTGGATGACACTGAGTGGCAGGTGGGAAGGAGAGCAGTGTGGAATGTTAGTACCTGGATGTCAGTGAGTGGCAGGTGGGAAGGAGAGCAGTGTGGAATGTTAGCATCTGACTGACAGGGAGTGGCAAGTGGGAAGGAGAGCAGTGTGGGATGTTAGTACCTGACTGGCAGTGTCAGGTGGGAAGGAGAGCAGTGTGGAATGTTAGTACCTGGCTGGCAGTGAGTGACAGGTGGGAAGGAGAGCAGTGTGGAATGTTAGTATCTGGCTGGCAGGGAATGACAGGTAGGAAGGAGAGCCGTGTGGAATGTTAGTACCTGGCTGGCAGTGAGTGGCAGGTGGGAAGGAGAGTAGTGTGGGATGTTAGTACCTGGCTGGCAGTGAGTGGCAGGTAGGAAGGAGAGCAGTGTGGAATGTTAGTATCTGGCTGGCAGTGAGTGACAGGTGGGAAGGAGAGCAGTGTGGAATGTTAGTATCTGGCTGGCAGTGAGTGACAGGATGGAAGGAGAGCAGTGTGGAATGTTAGTACCTGGCTGGCAGGGAGTGACAGGTGGGAAGGAGAGCAGTGTGGAATGTTAGTATCTGGCTGGCAGTGAGTGACAGGATGGAAGGAGAGCAGTGTGGAATGTTAGTACCTGGCTGGCAGGGAGTGACAGGTGGGAAGGAGAGCAGTGTGGAATGTTAGTACCTGGCTGGCAGTGAGTGGCAGGTAGGAAGGAGAGCAGTGTGGAATGTTAGTATCTGGCTGGCAGTGAGTGTCAGGTGGGAAGGAGAGCAGTGTGGAATGTTAGTATCTGGCTGGCAGTGAGTGACAGGATGGAAGGAGAGCAGTGTGGAATGTTAGTACCTGGCTGGCAGGGAGTGACAGGTGGGAAGGAGAGCAGTGTGGAATGTTAGTAACTGGCTGGCAGTGAGTGTCAGGTGGGAAGGAGAGTAGTGTGGAATGTTAGTATCTGGCTGGCAGTGAGTGTCAGGTGGGAAGGAGAGCAGTGTGGAATGTTAGTATCTGGCTGGCAGTGAGTGTCAGGTGGGAAGGAGAGCAGTGTGGAATGTTAGTACCTGGCTGGCAGTGAGTGACAGGTAGGAAGGAGAGCAGTGTGGAATGTTAGTATCTGGCTGGCAGTGAGTGTCAGGTGGGAAGGAGAGCAGTGTGGAATGTTAGTACCTGGCTGGCAGTGAGTGACAGGTAGGAAGGAGAGCAGTGTGGAATGTTAGTATCTGGCTGGCAGTGAGTGACAGGTAGGAAGGAGAGCAGTGTGGAATGTTAGTATCTGGCTGGCAGTGAGTGTCAGGTGGGAAGGAGAGCAGTGTGGAATGTTAGTATCTGGCTGGCAGTGAGTGACAGGATGGAAGGAGAGCAGTGTGGAATGTTAGTACCTGGCTGGCAGGGAGTGACAGGTGGGAAGGAGAGCAGTGTGGAATGTTAGTAACTGGCTGGCAGTGAGTGTCAGGTGGGAAGGAGAGTAGTGTGGAATGTTAGTATCTGGCTGGCAGTGAGTGTCAGGTGGGAAGGAGAGCAGTGTGGAATGTTAGTATCTGGCTGGCAGTGAGTGTCAGGTGGGAAGGAGAGCAGTGTGGAATGTTAGTACCTGGCTGGCAGTGAGTGACAGGTAGGAAGGAGAGCAGTGTGGAATGTTAGTACCTGGCTGGCAGTGAGTGGCAGGTGGGAAGGAGAGCAGTGTGGAATGTTAGTACCTGGCTGGCAGTGAGTGGCAGGTGGGAAGGAGAGCAGTGTGGAATGTTAGTATCTGGCTGGCAGTGAGTGTCAGGTAGGAAGGAGAGCAGTGTGGAATGTTAGTACCTGGCTGGCAGAGAGTGACAGGTGGGAAGGAGAGCAGTGTGGAATGTTAGTATCTGGCTGGCAGTGAGTGTCAGGTGGGAAGGAGAGCAGTGTGGAATGTTAGTATCTGGCTGGCAGTGAGTGTCAGGTGGGAAGGAGAGCAGTGTGGAATGTTAGTACCTGGCTGGCAGTGAGTGTCAGGTGGGAAGGAGAGCAGTGTGGAATGTTAGTATCTGGCTGGCAGTGAGTGTCAGGTGGGAAGGAGAGCAGTGTGGAATGTTAGTATCTGGCTGGCAGTGAGTGGCAGGTGGGATGGAGAGCAGTGTGGAATGTTAGTACCTGGCTGGCAGTGAGTGGCAGGTGGGAAGGAGAGTAGTGTGGGATGTTAGTACCTGGCTGGCAGTGAGTGTCAGGTGGGAAGGAGAGCAGTGTGGAATGTTAGTACCTGGCTGGCAGTGAGTGTCAGGTGGGAAGGAGAGCAGTGTGGAATGTTAGTATCTGGCTGGCAGTGAGTGTCAGGTGGGAAGGAGAGCAGTGTGGAATGTTAGTATCTGGCTGGCAGTGAGTGTCAGGTGGGAAGGAGAGCAGTGTGGAATGTTAGTACCTGGCTGGCAGTGAGTGTCAGGTGGGAAGGAGAGCAGTGTGGAATGTTAGTATCTGGCTGGCAGTGAGTGTCAGGTGGGAAGGAGAGCAGTGTGGAATGTTAGTATCTGGCTGGCAGTGAGTGTCAGGTGGGAAGGAGAGCAGTGTGGAATGTTAGTACCTGGCTGGCAGTGAGTGGCAGGTGGGAAGGAGAGTAGTGTGGGATGTTAGTACCTGGCTGGCAGTGAGTGTCAGGTGGGAAGGAGAGCAGTGTGGAATGTTAGTACCTGGCTGGCAGTGAGTGTCAGGTGGGAAGGAGAGCAGTGTGGAATGTTAGTTCCTGGTTGGCAGGGAGTGACAGGTGGGAAGGAGAGCAGTGTGGAATGTTAGTATCTGGCTGGCAGGGAGTGACAGGTAGGAAGGAGAGCAGTGTGGAATGTTAGTATCTGGCTGGCAGTGAGTGTCAGGTAGGAAGGAGAGCAGTGTGGAATATTAGTATCTGGCTGGCAGGGAGTGACAGGTAGGAAGGAGAGCAATGTGGAATGTTAGTATATGGCTGGCAGTGAGTGTCAGGTGGGAAGGAGAGCAGTGTGGAATGTTAGTATATGGCTGGCAGTGAGTGTCAGGTGGGAAGGAGAGCAGTGAGGAATGTTAGTACCTGCCTGGCAGTGAGTGACAGGTGGGAAGGAGAGCAGTGTGGAATGTTAGTACCTGGCTGGCAGTGAGTGTCAGGTAGGAAGGAGAGTAGTGTGGAATGTTACTACCTGGCTGGCAGTGAGTGTCAGGTGGGAAGGAGAGTAGTGTGGAATGTTAGTACCTGCCTGACAGTGAGTGGCAGGTAGGAGAGAGCAGTGTGGAATATCTATCTGGCCAGTACTATCTAATGTGTGTACCCTGACAAAAAAACTAAAGCTTAATATCTCATCAGCTAATATCTTAAATAAAAATTGGGGAAATAGAAACGTATGCGATTTTGAAAGCTCTTTCTGAATCCTATACTTGTTCCAAAGTGACATCTCCTCCACCTGCAGTCTTCTAGCTTTTGCCAGGTGTGTGGAGGATGATGGGAGTTGTAGTTCAGCCACAGCTGGAGGACTACAGATTACCCACCCTTGCCCTAACTGCTCAGCGGCAGAGGAACAAGCTGATAGCAGGAGTCCGTCTGTTCATGGCTGCATCGATTTCCCCAGCCTTTTGTCTCAGTCTGGATTCTGTCTGCTTCGGAGGAATCTCTTGTTACTACAAGTACCATGAATCATGTCTCTGTTAAAAACAGAGCTCCAATTGTCTTACATAACCCCTGGTAACCAAACGTCTCATAATAGCTAGTCAGTTCCAGGTAGGGGAGCTGTTTCGCTCCCAGGCTCACACACCGAGGCTCCGGTGAACTTGCACATACAAACCTGATGATGTTTCTCTTGGGCTTTTTTGCTGCCATTGGGCCAGCCTGGGTTACTCACTGACTGTCATTACTTTTTTTTTAATTAAACCAGTTCGATTTTAATGACACAAGCATAAAGTTTCATATTTATGATGCTGAGATGGGTAAACAGAGACGCTGATGTACAAAAGAGGACTGGAGTCATTCAGGGGCTTTTAACCTCTTAAATGCCGCAGAGGTCTGCAACGCATTTCAAAGACCTCACTAGTTTTGAAGGTGTTTGAAGCCCAATTTAAAGGGAAAGTGACACCTTGCAACACTAACGCCTCGCTTACCTTTCCATGGCCAGAAAATCGTAATGGCCCCTCTGAATTTTGCCTTCATTCAATCAGTGCTGGATGTCGCGCCCATGAAAGCAGACATGATAGTTGCTGGCACTCTACAGGACTCCATCCATTGCGCATGGTAAGCTTAACCTTGTAAGGACAAGAGGGATGCACAATGCATTGCGTTGCAATGTGTTGCGCACCCCCCTGATCTTTAAAGTGGATCTATCGCCTCTACAAAAGTTATGCTTATTATGTAGAGGATGTATACATAAGGGTGAAAATGTTATCGATTTAAAAAAAAAAAAAAAAAAAAAAAAAACCAACGCTATATGTGTTAAAACGATAGTTTATAGAGTGCCCTGCACCCTACTTCCTCATAAACTTCCACTGCTGCACTGCCCCTTCTCCCTTCCCACTACCCAAACTCCTCCAATGACGGAGGCTTCTGTCTTTAAGCTGGAGAGGTCTCATTAGCCGAGATCGATATCTAGCCAATGAGATCGCTTCAGCTTACTGACAGACAGCCTCCGTCATCGGGGGAGGCTGGGTAATGGGCAGGGAGAAGGGGCAGTGCGGCAATCTGCGGCAACTAAGTTTGGGAAGGAAGTAGGGTGCAGGGCACTCTATAAACCATCTTTTTAGCACAAATAGCATTTTTTTAAAAAAAAATCGATAATGTTTTCACCCTTATGTATATATCCTCTACATAATAAGCATAACTTTTGTAGAGGTGATAGATCCACTTTAAAGCGGAACTGTCACGCTGTTGGATCCCCAGTCCCATGTGTTGATGATCTTCCCAAAAACACATGGGAAAAACAATTAAGCATGGTTAAAAATGTATATTAATATAAAAAGCCCTACCTATTTCTTTCCTAATAGAGTGAGGGAGAGCGTCGCCATGTTCATTACGTTCCTACTGATTGGCAGCGCTCTCCCTCACGAGCAGCTACCAATCTCGGTCCCAAAGCCCACCCCTTGGCTTGGAGGCAGGCAGATGGCCATAAGAATGAAGGAGCCTGGGACAGGTGTTGGGTGGAAAGTTAGTGCATAGAGGGCAGATCCATAGAGCGGTGCGATACAGCCGGTACCGCACCGAGCCTTACCACGTCAGTCTTCATAATCTCTTTTGTAAAAACGACCGCAATATAAAGCAAATTATTACATGATTTATAGTTACTTCATGTAGGTCAGCCTACTGCGCTCAACTTCAATGGGGGTGAAAGTTCCACTTTCAAAGGTTAACTGGGCTCACGCATTCTGCCTACTTCAGTTTGGAAAAACTGCCAGCAACTGTCATGGCCGCCTCCATCAACATGACATCCAGCAATGATTGAAGATGTTATCTCTTGAACAAAGTCGCAAGGGCAAAAATCATAAAGGCCATTAGAATTTTCTGTCCATAGTAGGGTAAGTGGTTGGTCATTATTAGTAGATGTTACTGACCCTTTAAATCAACAAACATGTTTATATGTCCCCTACAGAATAGTTGGATTGCTCCAGCTTTTTTTTAGTATAATAGCACATAATGAATGTGCCCTTAAAGTGACAGTCCACTTCACTTTTTGACTATATATTCTGCAAATGCATAATATGTAATCAAATTAACAATACTATTTAGTAAGCTGTGAATTTCTGTTGCCAGAGACCTCTCTTTCATGGGCTGTGAAAGTAATATAACACTTTCCCTTCAGAAGAAAAGACTACACTCAGTTTATTAAAGTGGATCTACCACATATAGAAAAGTAATGCTCATTAGTTAGAGTATTTAGCGAAAAAGTTAAACATGATAGTCATTTTTGAAAAACAAAACGTTATCTGCGTAAAAATTCAAGTTTAAAACGTGCCCAGCAGCCTTCTTCCTGCTTGCAGCACTGCCTCTGCTCCCGTCCCACTACCCAGCATCCTCCAATGACGGAGGCTTTCTTTCTCTAAGCTGGAGCGATCTCACTGCCAGAGATCGATATCTAGCCAATGAGTTCTCTCCAGGGTGGAGACAGACATCCAACGTCATCGGAGGATGCTGGGTAGTGGGACAGGAGCAGCCTCTGTGCGGCAAGCAGCTTGCCACAGCGGCAAACGGAAGTAGGCTGCTGGGCACCTTTTAAATTTGAATTTTTGCGCACATAACAGGTTTTTTTTCAAAAATGACTAAGATGTATAACTTTTTCGCTAAATGCTCTAACTAATGAGCATTACTTTTCTATATGTGATAGATCCACTTTAAAGGAGCCGTAACCTTTTTTTAATGAAAACATATATATTGTAGGATGTTTCCTGTTTTGCAAAATAAGTATTCTTCCACTGCTGAGAGATGCATATTTCCAGAATTATTGCAGTTTAAAGCTGTTTAGCAGTGCCCTCTAGTGGTCAAATTCCAATTAGCTTTCCTGTTACATTCTAATGGAGATGAACGTCAGTGATGTACAGTTCTCCAAAAAAAGTGATAGAAACTGCTGAGTCACTTCCTGTCAGTTAGAACTATCAGGAAGTAAACACAGCAAATTCACTTTCTGGTTATTTGAACTGTTATAACTTTTGAATAAAACAACTGACAACAAATAATGCAATTGCGGCTCTGCTGCAGAGCCTCCGTGTCGGGCGACACGGATCTCCTGCTGACAGCTTTACAGCTGACAGCAGGACACGTCAAACTTTGATTGCCAATATCTCTCAAACCATAGAGGATTGAAAGATATGTTTTTTTGCATCATATTCAACTTTTGAAGCTCTACAAAATAAAGGCTATTTATAATGGGACATCACTAACACTTTAACCCTTTGAGTGCCAGAGCGGTACTTCATTGCTTCAAAGGGTTAAGGCTGCCAGAACTTATATATTTCCATCGTAGGTCTGGAATAAATTCCTATGGAGGGATAATCCATATGCTTAAATGGGGCCTTTAACCCCTTGAATGCTAAAGTCAATGTACGGGAGATCTCTCTAGCAATCAAATGGTTACAGGCCCCATTTACATCAATGGTCATTTGGGGACTTTTTATCTGTCCCTGAGGTGCATTTGGTTTGCCCCAGAACTGGTTCAGTCCACTTTTATATCCATAGTAACACAACTGTCCACGTCAAATATGGAGTTAACCCTTTTCTGCGGACGCCCATGCACCCTTAGCCTATCACGTATATGCCAGACATAAAAGCAGAGGCGTAACTAGAAGCTTCGGGCCCTGGTGCAAGAAATGCCATGGGCCCCCCCCTCGACCACATTGGCTCCCTCCACAATGCCCCTCAATCTCCACAATGCCCCTCAATCTCCATGATGCCCCATCTCCTACCTCCCTGGAGCTCCCGCGCGGTCCTCTTCAGTAATGCAGCGCGCTGAGAGATGATGTCATCTTCCAGCGCTCTGCATTACTACAGTGCCGGAGGGAGATTGCGGGAGCCAGGTGTAGAGGTCGCAGGGGGCGGCCAGGCCCCTGGAGTGACGGGCCTGCAACCCCTATAGTTACGCCACTGCATTAAAGCTTTAAACCTCTTGGTTTCTAGCATCCAAGGAGCCAGTAAAAGCATATGTAAACTGGGGCAATAAGAGTTTCCTGACCACACCTACAACTCAGAATGTGGGTGTGGCCAGCCCAGCAGAGGCCCCACCCCTCAAATTCTGTAGCTCTAGAAACTTTCCTGCACTATAATGGAAAAAATATCCAATTTCCCACTGATTTAAATGCAGGTTGTAGTCTAGTCAATGCTATAAAGGTCTCCAGAACACTGGAAAACAAAGCGTTACAGACTTGTTTAGTATTCGGCGGTTTAACACCTTAACGGCCGGCTGACACGGCACGCGGCCGGCCATTAAGGAGCACAGGTCATTTTTTTATTTTTTTTTTTGTCTTAATGGATTTTGGGGTCGTAGAGGGGTATGCAGCCCCGCTGGGACCCTGCAATTCCATGAAGTACCAAGACCGTCACCGTTCCTTAAGTGCCGGAACAAACATGATGGTCTTGGTACGTCCAAGGTTGTTAAGGGTTTAAAAGCCTTTTTAGTTTAATGGAAATGTTGATTTTTACCCTACTTTGCAGTTGGTTTGAATTTCTCTGAGTTTATTCTTGACAATGATGCATTTGTAACTTGAAAGCAGCTGGGGGGAGGGAGATGCACTGAGGTGTGATAAAGACGTGATAATGCAGAGATGACTTCTCCAGTGATATCTCTTCTCCAGTTCCTGTGTTATTCTATGGAGCCAATGCACTAAGATCTCTCCACCTTTGGAGATCTTAGTGCATAGACTCCATAGAATGACATAGGAATTGGAGAAGAGATATCACTGGAGAAGTCATCTCCGCTTTATCACCGCTTAGTGGATAGCCCCCTGAAGATCTTTTAGATGAAAAAGTAGAAAAATATCTGCAGGTCGGGGTGGGTGGCTGATGTGATTTGTAGTGCAAGAACATCTAGACGCCACATGTTATATCCACCCCTGCTATAGGTCCTGATGAGGGATTCTCAGTATAGGTTCAGTTCTAAGCCAACGAGGACAATTATCTGTTGTGTTCTAAAGAAAATGAACTGAATTTGGATCTTCCTAATCCATTAAAACAGACTTCTACCCAGACATTCTTGGCAGGAAGCGGCCTTAATGTTCTAATTACATTATTGTACCAACTGTCCCTAATTTATAAGAACTGTCCCTGTTTGTTCAGAACAAATTATTATTTTTCCCATTTTTGGAAACTCTGAAAACAACGACCTGACTTGACACAAGGTATAACGATAAGAAATTAACACATTTGAGAACCAGAGGGTTGTGCAATGCATGTGTTCTCAATGGGTTAATCCTCTGAGTCACAGACAGGTATCCAACACATTGCAACGCACTCAAAGGTTTAGTAATACTCATATATTTTATATATATACACATATATTTATAAAATTAAAAAAAAAATAATTAAAGTGGATCTAACACATATAGATATCTATATATCATTAGATAGAGCATTTAGAGAAAAAGTTTATTATGTTAGTCATTTTTTAAAAAAACTGTTATCTGCGCAAAAATTCAAGTTTAAAACGTGCCCAGCAGCCTACTTCTTGCTTGCAGCACTACCTCTGCTCCCGTCCCACTACCCAGCATCCTCAAATGACAGAGGCTTTCTTTCTCTAAGCTGGAGCGATCTCATTGGCAGAGATCAATATCTAGCCAATGAGATCGCTCCAGCTTAGGGACAGACATCCTCCGTCATTGGAGGATGCTGGGTAGTGGGACGGGAGCAGCCTCTGTGTGGCAAGCAGCTTGCCGCAGTGGTTAAATGACACATAACATGGGCAGGGTGGGCTGTAGTGTTAAAGGGCACAGGAGCCAACAAAGCTAGGATAAATTGTAGGACCCCTTGGAAAAGTGCTGGTGATGAACTGGGGGTCTTGTTAGAACTAAATAAAGGGATAGAAATTTTTAATTTTAAGATTCTTTAATATTGTAGGTATTAAAAACAGAATGACATCGATGTAAGTCGTGTCTCTCAAACCTTTATGGTTTGGAGATATATTACCGGCTAACGTTTCCCCTCCAGGCTGTTTCAGAGAAGTCTGCCCTCTAGCTGACAGCAGGAGGTTCCAGTCCTGGGACCAGCCAACGGCCCCTCAGCAGAGCGGAAATCACGCTATTTAGAAATAAATACTTCATAGGAAAGATCTATAAAGTGTGCCTGGTTTTCAAGCACATTTTGTAAGACTGTTCAAATGAAGTATTAATTTCTAAATAGCGCGATTTCGGATCTGCTGAAGAGCTGCCATCCGGTCATATGACCGGAATTTGTTGCTGTCAGCTAGAGGGCAGACTTCTCTGAAAGAGCCTGGAGGGGGGAACTTTAACAGGTTATATCTCTCAAACCATGAAGGTTTGAGAGATAAGGCTTACATTGATGTAATTCTTTTTTTAATGCCTACAATATTGAAGAATCTTAAAATTAAACATTACTATCCCTTTAAACTAATATCTGTGACCCTAAATTGAAGCTGTCTCTGCTCTAATTCATTCCCTTCTAGAAACCAAAATAGATAATCGGTATGTGTGTATGGACATTAGACAGAGGGTGAAATGAGAACTATGCTTCTCAGGAGTGCCCTGTTTACATCACATGTGCCCCAAGGCAAGGCACTCTATCTGCCCTTAGCTCCACCCATGACCCCGCCCCAATCCCATACACCATTTCCTGGTACAGATAATACCCTTGGCATATAACAAGCAAGGCCAAAAAAAATATCTTTTATCCCTCGTTGAAGATCTCGCTAGCATCAACGTGGTTAAATAATGTCCTGTAACAGGATATAAAAACCAGTGCCGAGACATAAAGATTGTTCTAGCCACACCCACAATTCAGAATGTGGGCGTTGCCAATACAGCTGAGGATCCACCCCTCAGTATACGAAGCTTTAGACAATTTCCTACTCAGCCTATTGGGAGATCCGCATCACTAACCCCTTTCATGATTCTTATCTACTTCCATATTCGTATAACATATTGTGTCTTCATTATGTACGTATCTGTATAGGAATATCTTCAAAATGATTAAGAACATATATTCTATTTTCAGCAAACTGTAACAAAATATGCAGGAGGTCAAACTGTATATAAAGTTAACAGCAGACAGTGTGAAAGTTAAAGGAACAGTGAACTTTTATTTAGTGAAAACCAATATGTTACATAACTTAGGGCACTTCCCTCACTGCCAGTGCTTTTATTCAAATTGTCAGGAAGTGAATGACAGTGCGATTACTTCCTAAAAGTTCGCACAGGAAGTGACTCAGCAGTTTCTATCATATTCTATGGAGATCTGTTTGTCCTCCCAAATAGAATGTAACAGATTGACCAATTGGAATCTGACCACTAGAGGGCATTGCTGGAAATATGCATGTATCAGCAGTGTTTGTACCCTTGTTTTTCTTAACAGGAAAATAACTACAATATATATTTTTTCATCACAAAACTTTACTGCTTGTTTAAGGAAGAAGACAGCGAACACCATCAGGAGTAGTATCATTGTAACCACCAGGAGCTCTTTCCATGCTGTAACCATCTAAATGTAATAAAGAAATTATTTGCTGCCAGTTGCTTCATCCACAAAAGCTAAGAAAACATTAAATGATATAACAGGTCTGTGACGGGACCTCCGGCGCTCCCACAGCTCCTGTGAGACAGACTGAACTGTAACACTTGGACGTCTCATTACGTCTCATTACTTGTCCTTTACACACAAGATCTGTCATCTCCCCTGGCTTAGCGGCTAATGTAGTTGAAAGAAATGGAGAAATTCAAAAGGAAATCAATTTCATAATAATTCCCATTCATTTAAACCCTTTGTGTGCCAAAGGGGTGTGCAAAGCACAGTAATGTGACACTCAGTGGATTAAATGGTCCTTTAAAGTGAAACGCTCACCTACTAGAAAGTTATGTCCAATTAAAGGGATAGAAATACTTTGTTTTATATTTATTTTATTTTGTAGGCATTAAAAAAACATGAAGAATGAAATAAGTCTTATCTCTCAAACCTTTATGGTTTGAGAGATATTCACAAGCAAAGTTTCCCCTCCCGCCCCTTTTACCTAGTGTAAGCCATCTCTTCTCAGATATGGAATCCAGTCCATAGACCAGACAGATAACATCAGGGGACAATCTTCTTCCTATGAAAACAATGAAATCCCTGCCCCCCTTGACAAGCTTTTCAGGTTTTTCCCTTATCTTAATTGAAGATTGTCCCTCTCTGCAGTCTACCTGGGCACCTCCCTTCTGATCTGGCTGAGCAGTGTTACATCAGTAAAAGGGGCGGGAGGGGGATACTTTGTCATTGAATTACTCTTGAACTACAACTCTGACAGAATTGAAATAACACTCTCCAAAGTCCAAATACTATGATGATTAATTGGAGCTGCTTTTATTATGAAACATTACTATCCCTTTAATTTGTTGTCTGCAATAAAGCTTAAATCAGTTACTCTTTTTGTTGAAATCTTTATGGTCAAGGAGATATTTGGGGGGAGATTCACTAAGTGGTGATAAAGAGGAGATAAAGCAGAGATAACTTCTCCAGTGATATCACTTCTCCAGTTCCTATGTTATTCTATAGATCCTATGCAGTAAGATCTTCAAAGTTTAAGAAATCTTAGTGCATTGGCTCCATAGAATAACATAGGAACTGGAGAAGTGATATCACTGGAGACGTTATCTCCTATTTATCACCTCTTTATCACCGCTTAGTGAATCTCCTCCAGGTTGTTAAACATTTACCTGCGTACATTACCCGGGTGATCACTATGGTACATCTCAGTACCATGAGGCTGTCAATCACCTCCCCTTTTGTGGTTTGCTCCCTCCTCCCTTAGGGAGTCTCGAATATTCATTTGACCAGGAGGTGAGGGAGGAGGGAATGAAGCACAAGAGGGGAGGTGATTGGCTGCCTCAATCTACTGAGCTGTATCAAAGCTATCGTCCGTTCAGAAGTTTGGGGTCACTTAAAGGGACAGTAAATTCTATTGATAATAACAGCTAATATTGTAGCTATTAAAACAATAAACTAAACAATGTAAGTCCTATCTCTCAAACCTTTATGGTTTGAGAGATATAGGAAGATAAAGTTCCCCCTCCCTCCCCCTTCTGTGACATGAGCTGTAAAGCTGTCAACCCGAGATTCTGGTCGTGCGACCAGGCGAGGCTCTTCAGCAGAGCCGAAATAGCACGATAGTGAAACAAATATTTAACTGGAACGGTCTACAGCAGGAGATCCTCGTCTGGGGACCCACAGGCGGCTCTCCAGCAGAGACAAAATACAACAATCTAAAAATAAATACTTCATAGGAATGGTCTACAAAGTTTGCTTGTAAACCAGGAACACTTTGTAGACCGTTCAAATGAAGTAGTTCTCTTTAGATTTCGGTATCTCGGCTCTGCTGAAGAGCCGCCTCGAGTCGGCCAACACGCATCTCTTGCTGTCAGTTTTACAGCTGACATCAGCGATGGGGGAACTTTAAAACATTCTATCTCTCAAACCATAAAGGTGTGAGAGATGGGACTGGGATCATTTTGTTTAGTTTTTTAATAGCTACAATATTTCATAAAAGGTTTAAAAAATACATTACTATCCCTTTATCCTTTTGAAGTCCCAAAGAAGTATGCAATGGTCTTTGGCAATCAACGGGTTAACCCCAATATATTGGAATTGTCTCTGGCAACTCAGTCCCAGACAGTCGGTGGAATGTTCCCATCACCGACTTATGTTAAAGGGGAATTGTAGATAGGAATAACTTTTTCTTAGTTCGGCTGATGAGGAGAGAAGTAGGAGGAATTGTGGAGCAAACAGACTGTAAAATAGGGAACAAATAAATATTCCTATTAATTTAAAGGGGGGCATTTTAACCCCCCGAACGCTAGAGAGGTCGCCAACGTGTCGCAAAGACCTCTCTGCATTAAAAGGGTTAAACACCTATTTAAATCAATGGACACGGTTGAATATTTTATTTGCATGCTAATATACAGTCGGGTTGTCCCATAATTCCTTCTGTTTGTCTTAATACACCAGCCTTAACCCCTTAAGAACCCATGACACGCCAGGAACGTCACGGCGGTTCTGCATTTAAGGACCAGTGACGGTCCCGGCATGTCATGGAATTCAGGGGGCCCCGCACGGCTGCACACTGGTCTGGGACCCCTGATTCCGTTTCACAAAAAAAAGCTCCATCCTTAAAGGGATAGTAATACTTAAATGTATAAAAAAATATATGTTGTATGGTTTATTCCCCTTGGTAAAGCAAGGGAACTCCCACTGCTGAGAGGTGTTTTATTCAGAAGTTATTGCACCTCAAACTTTTTGAAGGTGTAGTATCACAGTGCCCTGGAATGTTACAGTGGCGCTGTTGCTACACCATCCTATGGAGATTTATGGTCAACTGTCCAGAGCTGTCCATAGAATGGTGTAGCAACAGCGCCACTATAACATTCCAGGGCACTGTGATACTACACCTAAAAATTTCAGGTTTGGGCTGCAATAATTTAAAGGGACAGTAATGTCCCAAAAAAATTATTTATAGTTTTGTAGAGCGGAAACTAATGAACTAAGTGCAACAAACCGATATGGTTTGAGAGATATAGGGATTTTACAGTTCCCCCCTCCCTCATTTTAAAGGGATAGTAATACTTAAAATGTAAAAACAAATATGTTGTAGGGTTTATCCCCCTGAGTAAAACAAGGGTACTCCCACAGCTGAAAGGTGTTCCATTCAAAAGTTATTAATTTTCAAAGTTGAATTTTTTAGGTGCAATATCACAGTGGACTGAAGTTGTACAGTGGCGCTGTTGCTACATCATCCTATGGAGATCTATGGTCCCGGGACCAGCGCTGTCCATAGGATCGTGTAGCAACAGCGCCACTCTACAATTTCAGGCCACTGTGATATTGCACCTAAAAAATTCAACTTTGAAAATTAATAACTTTTGAATGAAACACCTTTCAGAAGTGGGAGTACCCTTGTTTTACTCAGGGGGATAAACCCTACAACATATTTTTTTTACATTTTAAGTATTACTATCCCTTTAACTGCCTACAAAGTGCACCTGGTTTGCAAGCACACTTTGTAGACCTTTCCAATGAATAAATTCTTTTTAACCCCTTAACGACCGGACGATCTGCGCTGCGCTGTCAGTTAAGGACCACGGAGCATTTTTTTTATTGCTCCTTCCGGTTCCGGACTCCCAGAACGGCGTGCAGCCGCGGGGGGGGAGCCCGGAATTCCATGACGGTCATAAGTCGTTGAGTCAGATCGACCCATGACGTAGTATGACCGTCAAGGGTCGTTAAGGGGTTAAGTAATGTGATTCCGGCTCTGATGCAGAGCCTCCTGCTGGACGCTGACATCAGAAGAAGGGGAGGGAGGGGGGAACTTTGAATCCCGATATCTCTCACACCGTAGTGGTTTGTTGCATTTAGTTTATTAATTTTAGCTCTACAAAACTATAAATAATATTTTGGGGACATTAGTGTCCGTTTAAAACACATCTCAGCAGTGGAAGTACCCTTGTTTTACTCAGGGGGATAAACCCTACAATATATATTAATTTACATTTTTAGTATTACTATCCCTTTAACTGCTGGCCAATTGTCCTGTTTATTGGAAAGTAGGAACTGGACTAGCTAGAGGTCACTGGTGGGGAACCCGTGGTCCTCAAGCTGTTAAGTACTACACTTCCCATCATCCTCAACAAGTTGCTGTCTAGCTGGGGATGATGGGAATTATAGTATTGGATAGCTGGAGAGCCTCGGGTTGCCCAGCCCTGAGCTAGGTTATTTTTGAACACCAGAGAAATGTTTTTAATAAATACACTGGCGCGTTCCCTGCCGCTAATAGCCAAAATATTTATGTTATGGAAAAGATAATTTGTGAGCACATTAAAAACATACAAGACTGTAGTGCCAAATGCACATTAACCTGTTGTATGCTAGATAGCTCCCCAAAGCATTGGAAAAGCAATGAGCTGGAGATCTCGCTAGTATCCAAAGAGTTAAATATGAAAAATTTGTGTTATAGAGCTTTTTTGTGCTGAGTAAAACGAGGGTGCACCAACTTCGGGGAGATGTTTCATTTAAACATAATTACAGACTGAAGGTTGTTGCCTCCCCCTCTTTGGCACGCAGTGGGTTAAATAGTTGTCACCAGTTTATTATGTGGCTTACCCATGGAAATTAGATTTCATTTTTTTTTGTGGAAAAGTTTAAACTTTGTTTTGGTGCCACATGTAAGTATATATACATACTGCAATTTTATATAGATAATATATATATATATATATATATATATATATATATATATATACTAGTATAAAAGCCCAGTGGCGTAACAATAGGGGTCGCAGGGGTCGCACCTGCGACTGGGCCCGTCACTCCAAGGGGCCCGGCCGCCCCCTGCAAACCCATCGCCACTAGCCCACAGCCCTGCCCGCAGCAGCTCAGGTAATCTCACAGCAATCTAGTAATGCAGAGCACTTGGAGATGACATCATCTCCCAGCGCTCTGCATAACTGAGAACCGCGCAAGAGATGGAGGTAAGAGACTCACGTGGGGCAACGTGAAGATTGGGGGGGGGGGCCCGGGCCCGGCGGCAATTTCTGCACCAAGGCCCGGTGGCTGCTAGTTACGCCACTGTAAAAGCCGGTGTAAACAGGCCAAAGTGCCACTAAGCAGCCTTGGCTGCTGCACCAGAGCCAGGAGCAGAGACAGGCGGTGAGTCCCGGGAAGGAGGAGTCCGGCAGCACCGGAGTCTTGGGCGGCCTCTTATCCTTAGGCCGGAGCTGGCTGTACCGCTCATTCCTCGCTCCGGATCAGCCGTGCCGCCATCTTCTTTCTCCTCGCACACTCTGACTGGACTACTCAGTCAGAGCATTCGGGCAGTCTCTACTGCGCATGACTGCATCGGACAAACATCCTAGCGTTTTATTATATAGGATATAGAGATATATATATAGAGAGAGGGATTAAAATTTGAAGTCCTTTGCTGCTAGTCAGACCTGAAAAGTTACTCGCCACTGCAAGCCATAGCATAACCACCAGGGCTGAATTTCTACTCACCAGGACTAAATTTTCACTCGCCAATGGCTAGTGGCGACTGGAAATTTTGAGACCTGTGTATATATATACAAAAAAAACATTATTTCCTGATTCTGATCCTGATTGTCTGCACACAGTTAGTGCAGTTGACATAAAATACCCTACAGGTCGGGTTCACACTGTGACTTGGTAACTCAGTATTGTAGCACTGAGCGAGTCGCTGGTGCAAATACCCCTCTGATTTGCCTGCATTCCCCCAGCGCGAACTCACCTTCCCACAGATTCCAGTCCATAGATTGAATTACCAGATCTCCAGTGAGTTCTGCTATAACCCCTCCCCTTTCCAGTCTGCCCAGCCCACTCCAGCCCCATTCCGACCACTTTCCCATAATTTCATGCCACACGCCTCCTTTCAACCACCCACCTACATCCAGCAAATTAAGCTCGACCCACAATGTGATGCAAAACGAATCATTTAGACACTCCCATCCTCAGATATACAGTGTTTCTCCAGGGCCCAGAGGCATGAAGGTTTCTAGGTGTGCCCAGTGTTGGGGAGGTTCGAAACATGATCATCAGCCAAATATGATTGGCTGATGTCCATTCGGAACTTTACAATGAACACAGTAATGATTCCATCACCTGTGTGAAAGATCTCCCCATAGGCTGCCTTTCAGATCATCTGTGCTGCATCTTCTTCACTATTTTGTGTAGTAGGTTTATGGTGTATCTTAGCATTTTTGGGCTTATACTTTATTTTGATTATTTTTATATTTATTTAATAATTATCTTTATGAAGATGCTGCAACCATTGGTACTGCTCAGTCAGGCTCCCTGTGTTCACCTAAAGACAGTTCTTACTTCTGGGATTTGGATCTCAGCAGAAAGAAGAAAAGACAGGTTATCTCAGGTAGCCTGTACTTCCTGTGGGGCTGGGGGCTCACACGTGCAGCATCAATGCTGACAGCTCCCCCCATGTAGTTCCCATTGGGATCTGATGAATTTCAGTGGGTTAACTTTAAAGTACGAGATGAAGATTAATACCCCGACTCTGGACTGTCAGTAAGGGCTAACAGGTCTTTTCCGTTTAGGCCCATATATAGTAAGTGATATCTCAGTTGGTTAATGTTCAAACCAACTGGGTCAAATATCTGCCAACCCGCAGATTACGGTACATACCCCCATCTTGGGTTTCTGTGGAGGCCTTAATCCTACAGTAGATTAACAATGGCTGTAGATTTATCATATATATATATATATATATATATATATATATATATATATAATTTGTAAAATCAAATTACATTTGCAGAAAAGGCAAAGACAAAATAAAATTTTGCAAGTGCTTTGACAATAAAAAGCTAACTAAGTACTGTTTTTATATATATACCGTTTTCATTACTTTTTTTTATCTCTAATTACTGTGAATTTTTTAATTTTTAATTTTATTTTACAGGAATGTTTATAAAACATTGTCACTTTTGAAAGAAACATTCCTTGAATATTTATAATATATGCATTTAACTATGGCATTTATACATATAATTTACTATCAACATTTGTAATTAATTTTTGATGTTAAAATGAATGTTAATAAGTTAAAACATTACATAATTCTTTTATGATTAGAATGATCCTTATTACTATAATGATATTGACATTTCAAAAAAAAAAAGTCAACACTTTTGAAAATTGTCTTTCCAATATTTTAATCTAATAACTATTTATCGTATTTTTTATTTTGAGTATAGGACCCCAGGAATCCCACGTGACAGGTAGCTAGAATTATATATAAACGCTAACATCAAAAGCTGACAATTTTTCAGCTAAAAAGGGAGGGGAGAAATGTGTTGTATTAAAAATTGTTAACAAGAATGCTGGATAGAAGATATAGTGCAATCCTTAAAAGGAGAGTAATGTTTCATAATAAAAGCAGCTCTAATTAATCATCATAGTATTTGGACTTTGGAGAGTGTTATTTCAATTCTGTCAGAGTTGTAGTTCAAGAATAATTCAATGACAAAGTATCCCCCTCCCGCCCCTTTTACTGATGTAACACTGTTCAGCCAGATCAGAAGGGAGGTGCCCAGGTAGACTGCAGAGAGGGACAATCTTCAATTAAGATAAGGGAAAAACCTGAAAAACTTGTCAAGGGGGGCAGGGCTTTCATTGTTCTCACAGTAAGAAGATTGTCCCCTTCTGTTATCTATCTGGTCTATGGACTGGATTCCACATCTGAGAAGAGATGGCTTACACTAGGTAAAAGGGGCGGGAGGGGAAACTTTGCTTGTGAATATCTCTCAAACCATAAAGGTTTGAGAGATAAGACTTATATCGTTTTTCATGTTTTTTTTAATGCCTACAAAATAAAATAAAGATAAAATGAAGTATTGCTATACCTTTAAAGGGAAAAAAATACTTGCAAATTACTAATCCCCATATTGTAGCTTTGTTAAAAAGAAACTTATTGCCCCAGTGTCATCTCTCAAACCCTCATGGTTTGAGAGATGATAGTGCTCAAAGTTCCCCCCTCCCTCCCCCTTCCTTGACTAAACGCTGACTGCAGGGGAAGTGGTTGTATGACAGTCTTATGTGCATCAGGCGGCTCTGCAGCTGAGCCGAGATCGCATTTATAAAAAATAATTCTTTCACTGAAATGGTCTTCTATGTGTACTTGGTTTGCAAGAAGACGTAGAAGGCCATTTTAGTGAAAGATTTATTTTTTATAAACGCGATCTTGGCAATGCTGCAGAGCCTCCTGATGCAAGTAATACCGGATATCCCTGCAGTCAGCGTTCAGTCAGGGAAGGGGGAGGGAGGGGGGAACTTTGAGCGCTATCATCTCTCAAACCATAAGGGTCTGAGAGATGACACTGGGGGCAATAAGTTTCTTTTTAACAAAGCTACAATATGGGGATTAGTAATTTGCAAGTATTACTATCCCTTTAAGTATTTGGACAGTGATGAAAGTTTTGCTGTTTTGGCTCTGTAATCGAGCACATTGGATTTGACATGAAACAATGGCTACTGGATAAAGTCACACTGTCACCTTTAATTTGAGGGTATTTACATTCATAAACTGTGAACAGTGTGGGAAATTACAGGCCTTTTTATACATAGCCGCTCCCCATTTTAGGATGCCAAAAGTAATTGGACAACTGATTCCTCAGCTGTTTCTTGGCCAGATGTGTGTGGTTACATCATTAGTTCAGGCACAGTAGAGCTGACAAAAAGCCTAGCGTTGAATCAAGGTTTGGGATTTGCATTTGGAGTCCTTTGGTATTGTCTCTCAACATTAGGCGCAAAGAAGTGTCAATACAATTAAAGCAGGCCATTATGAGGCTGAAAAATAGAATAAGTCGATTAGTGACATAGTCGGGACATTAGGTGTGTCAAAATCAAATGTGTGGTACGTTGTTAGCCCCTTAACGACCCTTGACGGTCATAGTACATCAAGGGTCGATCTGACTGAACGACCCATGGCTTACTATGACCGTCATTGAGTTCCGGGCTCCCCCCGTGGCTGCAGGCCGTTCGAGGAGTCCAGAACCAGAAAAAGAAAAAAAAAATGCTCCACGGTCGTTCAGTTGCGTTGCCGTGACGATCGGCCGGTCGTTAAGTGGTTAAGAAGCAAGAACTCACAAGTGAGCTCAGCAATAGCAAACAACCTGGTGGACCAAGGAAGACCGCTACAGTGAATGACTAAAGAATGATTACAATGGCATACCTCCCAACATTTGAAATGGACAAAGTGGTATACTTTTGATTTAGGTGGTGATGCTAGGGTTGTGGCGGTGGGAGGGACATTACCAGGATTTTTTTTGGTTATTTTATGACCTAATGATATCTTTTTGTTTAACTGAATAAATGATATAGAACAAGATCAAATTATTTTATTTACACAGACTAATTTATAAACATGCATGCAGAAATTTCAACAAACATCAATGTGAGTTTTATTGCTGTAGAGCAATGTGGTATATTTATATACACAGACCAGACATTCTGACACCAGGGTGGGAAAGAGGGACAGAGGGATTTGGGTCTCAAAGAGGGACTGTCCTTCCTAAAGAGGGACACTTGGGAGGTATGGACCCCTAATATCTCCTAAAGAGGGACACTTGGGAGGTATGTATCACTAATATCTCCTAAAGAGGGATACTTGGGACGTATAGATCACTAATATCTCCTAAAGAGGGACACTTGGAAGGTATGAACCCCTAATATCTCCTAAAGAGGGACACTTGGGAGGTACAGACCCCTAATATCTCCTAAAGAGGGACACATGGGAGGTACAGACCCCTAATATCTCCTAAAGAGGGACACTTGGGAGGTATGGACTCCTAATATCTCCTAAAGAGGGACACTTGGGAGGTACAGACCCCTAATATCTCCTAAAGAGGGACACATGGGAGGTATGGACCCCTAATATCTCCTAAAGAGGGATACTTGGGAGGTATGGACCCCTAATATCTCCTAAAGAGGGACACTTGGAAGGTATGTACCCCTAATATCTCCTAAAGAGGGACACTTGGGAGGTATAGACCCCTAATATCTCCTAAAGAGGGACACTTGGGAGGTATAGATATCTAATATCTCCTAAAAAGGGACACTTGGGAGGTATGGACCCCTAATATTTCCTAAAGAGGGACACTTGGAAGGTATGCAATGATGAAGAAAAAACCCTTCTCAACTGTTGAACAGATCAAGAACATAATCCAGGATGTAGGCATAGACATGTTCAAGAGTACCATACAGAGAAGACTAAATCAGAATAACCACAAAGGGCTTCCCACAAGATTTAAACTACTGGTAGCCTCAAGAACAGAAAGGAGAAGTTACAGTTTGCTAAAAACTACATCAAACTGTGGAGTTTTTGAACAAAGTCTTATGACCATATGAGATGAATATTAACCTGTACCACATGATGGAAACAGGAAAGTGTAGAGAAAGAAAGGAACTACACATGATCCAAAGCATACAACCTCATTTGTGGAACATGGTGGAGATAGTGTTATGGTTTGGGCATGTACGGGAGCCACTGGATCTGGATCACATGTCTTTGATGATGTGGCAGTAGAGGGATGAATTCTGAAGGATACTGAACCATCTTATCTACTCAGATCCAACAAAAACTCGTCGGAAGACATGTCACCTTGCAGAAGGACAATGACCCCATACATACCGTCAAAGTAACTAAAGATTCTTTCAGGGCCAATAAGTGTAATGTTCACGACTGGCCAAGTCAATCGCCTGACCTGAATCCAATTCAGCATGTGTTTCACTTGCTGAAGACATGATAGAAGGGTAGAAAATTCCCTAAAATAAACAGGAGATAAAGATGGCTGCAGTACAGGCCTGACAGACCATCACCAGGTAAGATACCCATCATCTGCTGAAGTCTATGTGTCAAAGACTTCAGTCAGTCATAGAATGCAAAAGGATTTGAAACAAATTACTAAATATGAAGACTTTAAGATTATTTTATTTGCCCTGTTACATCTGGTCCCCTAAAATGAAAGGACTATATATTAAAAGGTGCTGGCGCACAGAGCCAAGACTTCAAAATTTGGGTCACTGTCCAAATACTAATGTACTGCACTGTATATGCATATGTACAAAAGATACAGATATGAGTTCCGCAACTAAATAACTACAAGTAAATTACATTTTTGTCACATAAAATATAACTGCATTTCTATAGGATACAATATAAAATTAATCAAAGGGTTAGAAATACTTGGCATGGGCTGGACTTGATGGACGCATGTCTTTTTTCAGCCTTATCTACTATGTTACTATGTTACTATGTTACTTCGTTTTATCTTTATTTTATTTTGTAGGCATTAAAAAAAACATGAAGAACGATATGTCTTATCTCTCAAACCTTTATGGTTTGAGAGATATTCACAAGCAAAGTGTCCCCTCCCGCCCCTTTTACCTAGTGTAAGACACCTCTTTTCAGATGTGGAATGCAGTCCATAGACCAGACAGATAACAGAAGGGAACAATCTTCTTCCTATGAGAACAATGAAAGCCCTGCCCCCCTTGACAATCTTTTCAGGTTTTTCCATTATCTTAATTGAAGATTGTCCCTCTCTGCAGTCTACCTGGGCACCTCCCTTCTGATCTGGCTGAGCAGTGTTACATCAGTAAAAGGAGCGGGATGGGGATACTTTATCATTCAATTACTCTTGAACTACAACTCTGACAGTATTGAAATAACACTCTCCAAAGTCCAAATTCTATGAAGATTAATTGGATCTGCCTTTATTATGAAACATTACTTTAAGTTAGATCAGCTTTTGGACACTCCAATATAGTGTGACCACACACACCCCTATCAGATCATAATATATATTTCCTCCAAAATCTGGATATAGTGCCACTACTCACACACCTAACCTAATTTTAGTAAGCTGAACCGGTGTCATATATGACTGGTGCATATAGATTACACATAACACATGGACACAGTTGCCCTTATCGCTATAGAAGTGTTGTAAAGATGCAACAGCAGCTCGATGTTGACAAATAATATAGAAAAGATTAGAGATGCCAATTTTTTGCCATTCAGTATTTAATTGTGCTTTAAGTAACAATCAATCTGAACTGGTTTTAACCCTTTGAGTGCCAAAGGGACTCAAAAGTTTAAGTAGGCATCAAACATGAACGCAGCTGGAAAAACAAAACTTGACTTCGACTGTTCCCTACCATCTGGCTTCGGAAACGTTGCATAAGTGTCGGAAAAGGAGCACACCAAAAAATATGTCCTGGTTTGGATTTTTTGGTCACTTGCTGAGACGCCTTGGAAAGTAAAGAAGCTAATTATTTGCAACTGTGCCCGTCTCCAGATGACAAGACTTTATATACTGTATCAGTTAAAAGTGAGACACTTTGATTTTTAAAGGCCTGCTTAGATCAGGACAGAAGGAACACCCAGATGTCACTAGCTCTTAAGAACTGAAGCCCGAGGCTTTTGGGCAGCTTCATATGTATAATAAAATAATAAAAGCAAAATCTGGAATCATTTAGGTATTTCGGAAAAAAATAATAATGAACAAATACTTTGTATTATTTCGTAGACAATTTTAATTGAAAAAAAATGTAGCCTCAAATCCCATTTCAGTCCTTTAAGAACCTAAAACCCGTCTAAGATCTCTAAGGTGGCTTTTATGGATCCATCTGTTTGCAGCTTGGTATTCAATTGCCTGTAAAATAATTAGGCCTTATGCTAAATAAGTGCAGTTCTGAAGCTACCCGGTTACACTATAGCAATGACATTTTAAAGGAATAATAATACTTTGTTTTATATTTATTTTATTTTTCTAGGCATTAGAAAAACATGAAGAATGATATAAGCCTTATCTCTCAAACCTTTATGGTTTGAGAGATATTCACAAGCAAAGTTTCCCCTCCCGTCACTTTTACCTAGTGTAAGCCATCTCTTCTCAGATGTGGAATCCAGTCCATAGACCAGACAGATAACAGCAGGGGACAATCTTCTTCCTATGAGAACAATGAAAGCCCTGCCCCCCTTGACAAGTTTTTCAGGTTTTCCCCTTATCTTAATTGAAGATTGTCCCTCTCTGCAGTCTACCTGGGCACCTCCCTTCTGATCTGGCTGAGCAGTGTTACATCAGTAAAAGGGGCGGGAGGGGGACACTTTGTCATTGAATTACTCTTGTACTACAACTCTGACAGAATTGAAATAACACTCTCCAAAGTCCAGATACTATGATGATTAATTAGAGCTGCTTTTATTATGAAACATTACTATCCCTTTAAAGGATCAGTAAACTTTTATTATGAAAATACATACATTTCAGATAGGGTGACCACATTTTCTTACTGCCATTCAGGGACACAAACGAGTGCTCAGTGACATCACTAGGTGTGAAAAAAACTGCGTTTTCTACAGAGCACCGCAGAGTTCAAAGTGCTGAAAGAAGTGCCCACTTACGGATGTGGCAGAAAGTGGTCCCTATGATGTGCTACAAAAAAATGTACGTCAAGACTGAAGCGTTAGCATAGCCTTGTGCTATAAGAAAATGGTGCTGCATCTCCTTTTTGATGTCAGGGATTAGGCCTTAGTTTGCCATCTGGTGTTAATAGGGTTGCCACCTTTTCTTCAATAAAATACCGGCCATGGCATTCCCTCCATAGACTTAACATTGGACAGAAGCCAATTTTTTACCGGCCTGCCGGTAAAATACCGGCTGGGTGGCAACCCTAGGTGTTAAGAATTCCTTGTGGAGGCCATTTTCTTGTAGCTCAGTACAGGCAACGCTTTCTATATCTGTACTCTGGAGTCTTTGTTTTGGGACACTGTTTTGTGCTGGAAGTGGGCTCCCTGGGACACAGGAAGCATATTTCAAATCTGGGACTGTCCTGGGCAATCACCCTTATTTCAGAGCTTTTGCTCCTGAGAAAAAAATAGGAACTCCAAGTGATGACAGTTGCCTTAATTGTATAGTATTACAGGTAAAACAGTAAATTACGAAGCTGTTACTATCCCATTATATTGAAAAACTGCATCCAGAGGCTCAAACTCCCGTAGACTATAACAGAATAACTGTCTGGATAGCTGGTGACTTGATGGAGAACTGTATGGCCACCAGGTGGCACTGTGAATAATATATATATATATATATATATATATATAGAAACGAAAAGAGCCAGCACTCTCAGGTCTTAAAACAATTTAATCTACTGTCCAACGTTTCGGTCCAGTGAGGACCTTTCTCAAGAGGTTCTTGAGAAAGGTCCTCACTGGACCGAAACGTTGGACAGTAGATTAAATTGTTTTAAGACCTGAGAGTGCTGGCTCTTTTCGTTTCTATACATTGTATGCATAGCACCCGGGCAGATTACACTGGACGATGCGAGTGCCAACCTAGGAGGATATATATATATATATATATATATATATATATATATATATATATAACAAAAGGTATAAGAGAAAGCACTCGCTCCTATTTCAGTTATTTGCCCAGGTGCACAATCCCCAATTAGAAGACATACACAATGTAGAGGAAAGGGCAGCACCCGTGGGTCTTTTCAATAAGGTTTATTGAGACAATTTAGGCACAAAATTGTCTCAATAAACCTTATTGAAAAGACCCACGGGTGCTGCCCTTTCCTCTACATTGTATATATATATATATATATATATATATATGAAAAACGGTTTGAACTGTAATTATTCTTATTGTGTAGTTATTATTGCTCCATACCTGGAGTTATTTTTTTTTTTCCTTTAACGCTTTGTTAAAACATACAATTTGAAAATATATTTTATCAATTTATACAGTATTTGCCTGTGTTTCTCTCCTCACATACGCACACATACTTAAGCATATTCAAAATAAAAATAAATGAATTGCAATCACTGCAGTGCTGATAGTAAGAGTGTGTGTAGTTGAGGTCAACTTCCAGATGGGTGCCCAGGTCACTTCAAAGAATTGTAGGCGAGAATGAGAGAGGACTAATCTAGGAAGTGCAGGAGAGGAATGGGAAGATGTAAAGAACTGCAGTAACACCCAGCAGTGACTCAGCTAGGAGCATTTATATCCTATGGAAAAGGCTTAGTATTGAAATGAATGGCTGATGTCACCAGAATGAGGGAGACACTTTAAATGAACACTTGAATATCTCTTACTCTACCCATGGAATAAAGGTAATGCTCATTCCAGTTACTTCAAGTTTATCCTGCGTGACGGTTTCGCTTTAAACCAGGTTGGACCATACGAATGGGTGGCACTAGGCTTGACAGAAATAGAGCAATTGGGTTCCTGCCAGAGTTTCATCACGGAACATGTATTTCTCAGCAGAACCGGCTTAGTTTTGCCTGGCAGAGGCAGCAAACAGTTATTTCAGCTACCCAAGCATTTTATGTAAATAACTACAAACCCGCTTCCTTGGCAAATGTTATGTTCCATACTTATTAAAAAAAAAATACAGGAACCAACAAAGCTGAACCTTTCCGGAGTGGGAGGGAAGATCTCAAGACATGACAGAAGGAGACGTTAGCAATGGCTCCAACAGCTGTTGTTTGACTATAATGAAGCCAGAGGTTAGCCGAGGATGATGGAAGTTGTAGTCCAGCAAAGATTTGAGGGTCACTGCTTTAGAAAAATAAAAACAGTAAAATAATCTCATGAAAAATCTGTTCTGCTTAACACTGGTTCATTTAAACGCTTGAATGCTGCAGAGCTCTCCGTGCATACAGGCCTCACCAGCATTCAAGGGGTGATCCCGTTAACCTTTTAACTGTTAACCTTGCCAGTGGCGGGGAGGTCTGTTAACTGCATCTCTTCCCAATGCGTAGAGCACCCCTTTTGTCCTCTAGGGATTAAGTGAGAGCCAGATATGATCCAGTCATTGCTGAATAGAGAATGGCCAATGCCAAAAAAAGCTAAATCAAGCAAAAATCAGTGGTAAATGGATATTTCCTACATCCCAATTCTATTTCTATCCACAAAATACTAAGGAAAAAAAATGAACAGTAACATAGTTGATGAGGTTGAAAAAAAAGACACGTGTCCATCTAGTTCAGCCTTGCGGTGAAATAATTACTTCCTGACTCCAAAAGGCAGTTGGATAAATCATTATTTATTTTGTTCTGTGCTAAAAAAAAGTATCTAATACTTTTTTGAAAGTAACTATAGTATCTGCCAGTGCAAGCTCACGACGTAAATAATTGTAAAATCTTTACTACCCTTACTGTAAAAAGAACCCCTGCCTTAGCTACAGTCTGAAATCCCTTTCTTCTAGTTTAAATAGATTCCTTCTTGTTCTTTCTTCAACTATTTGAGTAAAGAGTTTCCCAGAGAGTTCTTTGTACTGACCTTGAATATATTAGAAAATAGAAATCAAATCCCCACTTAAACACCGCTTCTATGACGTAATCGTAGTGTAATATCAAGAATTATACAGAAAAAGTCATCTGGAGTATTAATTATGTGCATAGGTGGAACTTTCCAGATTTGCCCAGGAGACTCCGATTTGTGCAGCTAATTAAAGTGTCTCCTTGGCAGATGCTGATTCTCCAGATGATGGGAGATCTGTGCATTTGTGGTGTGTTCCTCCCAGTCCCCAGCCGCTTTGCCTTCTTCCCCAGCCTATTACTGCATTCTTAAGTCCCACCCCCTCACTATTAAGCCCCACCCCCTTTTGGACACAATTTGAATCTTTCATCTCATTCATTGGCACCGCAGGTCTCCCCTCTCCGGGGAGTCCATAACCAGAAGTTCCCAGGTATGATTATGTGCAACAAAAACATTGAGGTTAATGAACTATGGAAAAGTGGTGTAATTAACCCCTTAAAGGGATAATAATGTTTCATAATAAAAGCAGCTCCAATTAATCTTCATAGTATTTGGGCCGTGGAGAATGTTATTTCAGTACTGTCAGAGTTGTAGTTCAAGAGTAATGGAATGACAAAGTATCCCTGTCCCTCCCCTTTTACTGATGTAACACTGCTCACCTCAGAACAGAAGGGAGGTGCCCAGGTAGACTGCAGAGACAATCTTCAATTAAGATAAGGGAAAAAGCTGAAAAACCTGTCAAGGGGGGCAGGGCTTTCATTGTTCTCACAGTAAGAAGGTTGTCCCTTGCTGTGAGCTGTCTGGTCTATGGACTGGATTCCACATCTGAGGGGAGGGGGCTTACACTAGGTAAAAGGGGTGGGAGGGGGATACTTTATCATTCAATTACTCTTGAACTACGACTGACAGCATTGATACTGTCAGAGTTGTACTCTGACACTCCCCTTACACTCAAAGGGTTAAGGACCGGTGATGGTCCTGGCATGTCATAGAATTCCAAGGTCACGGTGAACCCGCGCGCCACTCAGCAACCCCGGAATCCATTATGCAAAAAAATTCCTGTGCTGGATCTAGAGGTTATTAAGGGATTATGCGACAAAATAACTGCGCCATAGGGAAAAAATACAAATGGTGCTGTTAACCCTTTGAAAGACAGAGAACTGATCACAAATTGTCCAGTGCATTGCAACACAATCTGTTAGTTGCTTCTCTCTCACTCAAGGAGTTAAACAAGGAAGATGCTTCATGCAAAAGCTATAACAATTTGATCTATTCAAACAGTTTAATAGAAAGACCTATAATAAATGGTTTATCATAGTAAAAGTTTACTGTTCTTTTAATCCATTGAACAGTAGAGAAGTCTCCAATACATTTTGAAGTATTCAGTGGTTAAAATCCTCATTTAAGAAGGTTTTATACATAGTAACATACTGTCATAGTTGACGAGGCTGAAAAAGACATGTGTCCATCAAGTCCAGCCTGTGCCAAATCACCTCTGTTGATCCAGAGGAAGGCAAAAAAAATCCCTCTGAAGCCATTTCCAATTTAGCCCCAAATGGGTAAAAAAATTCCTTCTGACTCCAAATGGCAGTCAGATAGTTCCCCAGATCAATGTCCTATCTGCACTGAAGCCGTCTGTCATAATTCTCAATATTGTTCTGTGCTAGATAGGCATCCATTGCTTTTTTGAAAGCAGTTGCATTATCCACAAATATAACATCCCGAGGCAAAGAATTACATAGCTCTACCGCCCTTACTGTAAAGAATCCCAGCCTTTGTTTTAGTCAAAAGCTCCTTTCCTCTAGTCTTATGGATGACCTGTCGTTCTTAGTTCAGCTCTTTGCATAAATAATTAATTGGATAGTTCTTTGTATTGACCTTGGATATATATGTAAATGGTAATCATATCACCCCTTAGACGTCTCTTCTCTAATGTAAATAAACCCAGTTTGGCTGGTCTCTCTTTGTAACTCAGATCCTCCAATCCCTTTATCAGTTTTGTTGCACATCTCTGCAACTTTTCCAGTTCAAGAATGTATTTTTAAGAACCGGCGCCCAAAATTGTACTCCATATTCTAGGTGAGGCCTAACCAATGATTTATACAGATGTAGGATAATATTAGCATCCCTTGCATCTACACCTCTTTTTATGCAGGCTAGTACCCTATTTGCTCTTGCAGTAGCTGAGTGACTCTGCACACTGTGAAGAAATTCCCCAGAAGGGACCGGAGGTTACAGGAGGGGAAGCATGTCAAGGGGAGGGTTGATCCAGGCAGGAAGTGTGTGTGATGGGAGGAGTAAAGGAAAAGGGCTTAAAGGTTTGGTGACAGGAAATGGACTGTTGTCTGGAGGAAGAGGGGACAGAGGAAGCATCCCTCCCTCTCTCTCCTTTTCTGGTGTGGTTGTGAGTCTAGTGAGGAGGAGAGTCCTTGCATGGTTTTCAGAGATCGATAACTGATGTGGTAAAGTTAGGGGATTTGATCCTCGGACGGAAGCCCTTTGGGAGTTTGCCCCGGACTTAGGTCAAGGGAGGTGACGTCACCTATTGAAGCTAAAGTGGTGGCCAATGGGGAAATTCATTGGGAATCAGCTGGAAGTGCTGACAAATGGTGGAGTCAGCTGGGAGTGCTGAAAATGGTGGAGTCAGCTGGAAGTGCTGAAGACTGGTGGAGTCAGCTGGAAGTGCTGAAAATGGTGGAGTCAGCTGGAAGTGCTGAAGAATAGTGGAGTCAGCTGGGAGTGCTGAAAATGGTGGAGTCAGCTGGAAGTGCTGAAGAATGGTGGAGTCAGCTGGAAGTGCTGAAAATGGTGGAGTCAGCTGGAAGTGCTGAAGAATGGTGGAGTCAGCTGGGAGTGCTGAAAATGGTGGAGTCAGCTGGAAGTGCTGAAGACTGGTGGAGTCAGCTGGAAGTGCTGACGGACATGGGGATCAGCTGTAGTGCTGAAGAAGGTGGGGATTTCAGCATGAGCCCATACAATTTGGCCATGCTTGGTTTCAAGGAAAAATGGATTGGCAAGGACTGTCAGTTAAGGATTGATTATTGGTTAATGTATAATTATTGTTATGTTCGAATAAAAATAATAATAATAATAATGTGAGTGAAAATAGTTAAATAAAGCTGTGGTCTGTTAACCCCAAAGTAGATGTGTCTGTACTTATTTATGGCTCGTACCCTCTCCCTATGACAAGTCTATTATCTATCAGTACTCCCAGATCATTCTCTAATGAGGATTCCCCAAGTTGTTTCCCATTTAGTGTATATTTAGTTTCTACAGCCCAAATGCATAACCTTACATTTATCTACATTAAATGTCATCTGCCACTTTTCTGCCCATTCACTCAGTTTATCTAAATCCTTCCGCAGAGAAGAAACATCCGGCTCTGTATGTATTTCCTTTATTTGGCAAATTAATTAATTTATTATCCTCTACAAGTTCTTAAGAACAGATTATATCAGACATTAATATTCGGGTGAAAATGTTGTCGCTAAAATGTCGCATTTAGCAATATTTTTAAATATATAAAGTTGCTGCACCAGGATTTTTGTCCACATTAACATTAGTTCTGCAGAATCACAACTATATAGCTTAAGAACAATATATATATATATATATACAGGGCTTATAATTTTAAGTCCTTTGCTACTAGCCAGACCTGAAAAGTTACTCGCCACTGCAAACTATAACATACCCACCAGGACTGAATTTCTACTCGCCAGGGCTGAATTTTCACTCGCCAGGGCTGAATTTCTACTCGCCAGGGCTGAATTTCTACTCGCCAGGGCTGAATTTTCACTCGCCAGGGCTGAATTTCTACTCGCCAGGGCTGAATTTTCAGGGAAGGGGTAGTGAGGGGGAACTTAGCCTTCGGTTATCTCTCAAACCATAAAGGTTTGAGAGAGGAACCTGGGGGCTATTAACTTATTTTGCAAATACCTACAATATGAGGGATAGTAATAATAAAGTATTACTATCCCTTTAAGTGCCGGACAGCACGTTATTGGACGCGAGGGGGTTAAAAGGACATTACTATCCCACTTATGAAATACAGACCCTGCAGAGTTGCAGTGAATCTTGTTCAGTCCTTCAGAATTATATTTTCAGAAGTGTCCTGCATTTAAAGGGATACCTCGTCATCTTACATAAGATCAAGCTATTTGTAAAAAGGCCCGTGGTGAGGTCACAGTGGGTCGGCATTGAGCCTGGTCCCCAGTCGTTGACCTTTGCTTGGTTCAGCCATGCAGACAGCAGCCCGTGTTCTCCCCAGTGAAAGCTTCAGCAATTGATTCCTTTTCTCACATCTCAGCGTGCGCTTTCACAGACTGCTCCCATCGATTAGCGTCTCATCAGCAGACGAATCCTTTGTTGGACACTGATCGATATTATAGACCAAGTCTGCCTCTCGCATTTTCCTTTTTACTTGTGTGTAAAAGAAAGAGAGACTCTAATGATTCCTCCTTTTAATATGGGCTTTTGATGATCGCTTCTGCCTTTCAATACAATTAAAAGGTCCACATTCAGTAGCTCAAGTCTAATTGAGAGGCTTGTAAGTGATGAGAAGCCTTTTGATCAGATTTTATTTGTTGCTTGTTTTTTTTTTATGTGTTTTTTTTGTGTTTTTTTATACCCTGATCAGATACATAAATAGGGTTGTTCTGAAAGCGGCTTTAAAAGGGAACTTTCACATGTAAAAAAAAACTTTTGGCAAGGTGCTTAAGTTATTAAAGGGGATGTATCATCTCTGTATTAAGTTAACATGAATAGTTAGGTAATATTTCGAATATGAGTAAAATTGTATTCATTTTTTTAAGCTCTATTTGGTTGAAATTGTAGTTTTAAACTCTGCCATGCGCCTACTTCCGCATAGACTGCAGTTTCCTGCGCTGTCAGTCCCAGCCGGGTATAGGAGGCATTGCTAGGAGCCGGCTCCAAAAGGGACTGACAGCGCAGGCGCGCAGACGTCACTATGGCAAGATGTCCGCGCTCCGTGCTACTGTCAGCTATGGAAGAAAGCATAAATATATTAAATAAGGTAATAATTCTGGTGACTAGCGCTACTAAGCAGCTAGTCACCAGATGGGGACTTACTTAAAGGGATAGTAACACTCCGTTTTTTCTTTATTTTATTTTGTAGCCATTAAAAAAAACATGAAGAATGATATAAGTCTTATCTCTCAAACCTTTATGGTTTGAGAGCTATTCACAAGCAAAGTTTCCCCTCCCGCCCCTTTTTCCTAGTGTAAGCCGTCTCTTCTCAGATGTGGAATGCAGTCCATAGACCAGACAGATAACAGAAAGGGACAATCTTCTTCCTATGAGAACAATCAAAGCCCTGCCCCCCCTTGACAAGTTTTTCAGGTTTTCCCTTATCTTAATTGAAGATTGTCCCTCTCTGCAGTCTACCTGGGCACCTCCCTTCTGATCTGGCTGAACAGTGTTACATCAGTAAAAGGGGGGCGGGAGGGGGATACTTTGTCATTGAATTACTCTTGAACTACAACTCTGACAGAATTGAAATAACACTCTCCAAAGTCCAAATACTATGATGATTTTGTAGAGCTGCTTTTATTATGGAACATTACTATCCCTTTAAGTTAAAGATGTTGTGCAGTGGTAGTTCCTCTTTAAAGCCCTGGATCTCGTTGCCAGCTTGGGTCATGTAAATGCGCTAATCTCACTGCTACTAATGGTACCAATGGGTTGCACAGTGCCCTAATAATGTATTAGACTGGTACCAGCCCTGGGTCTCATGGTACAAGGGGAATTATCACCCCAATACAAATTTGGCTAATAAGTTATTAAATAGAGGGACTAGCATGAATAATGATGTCATTTTTCTTTTTAAATCCGATGACAGAGGATGTAAACTGGAGAGGTCTCTGGCCAATGAGAGCGCTTCAGCTTACAAGGAGAAATCCTCTGTCACTGGAGGAGGCTGGATGGAAAAATATTTAAAAAATAAATAAAATACACAATTATTCTTTTAGTAACGTATTAGCCTAACTTGTATAGGGTTGACAGTTACTTTAAAGCTCCAGGGAAGAGATGCACTAAAGTGCGATAAAGAGGTGATAAACAGGAGATAACGTCTTCTGTAAGATTACTTACTCGATTCCTATGTACTAAGAAATTATAGTGCATTATTGGCTCCATAGAATAGCATAGGAAATGGAGAAATGATATCACAGGAGGAATTATCTCCACTTTATCAGCCCTTACAGCATAACTTCCCAGGCCTTGTTGCCAGCTAGGGACATGGAATGCTTTCAATCTCCCTACGAGTAACTGTGCTGCACTGACAATGCATTAGGTTGGTATAATCCCTGGGAATTCTGGAACCTCGGACACCTGTGACATCATTTTGGACCAAACAGATCCACCTATTAAAGGGACAGTAAACAACATTTAAAGCGGAATTACCATGTCACAAAATGTTTAGCTTAACTAAGTCCCCTTCTGGCGACTCGCTGCTTAGTAGCGCTAGTCGACAGAATTATTACCTGATTTAATAGATATATGCTTTATTCCCCAGCTGTCAGTAGCACGGAGAGCGGACATCTTGCCAGAATGACATCCGCGTGCCTGCGCTGTCAGTCTCTTTTGGAGCCGGCCGGCTCCAAGCAACGCCTCCTAGACACAGGTGTGACTGACAGCGCAGGCATGTGGATGTCATTCTGACAAGATGTTCGCACTCCATGCTACTGACAGCTGGGGAATAAAGCATATATCTATTAAAGGGATAGTAATACTTCGTTTTAACTTTATTTTATTTTGTAGGCATTAAAAAAACATGAAGAATGATATAAGTCTTATCTCTCAAACCTTTATGGTTTAAGAGATATTCACAAACAAAGTATCCCCCCCTGTTCAACCAGATCAGAAGGGAGGTGCCCAGGTAGACTGCAGAGAGGGACAATCTTCAATTAAGATAAGGGAAAAAGCTGAAAAACTTGTCAAGGGGGGAAGGGCTTTCATTGTTTTCATACAAAGAAAATTGTCCCCTTCTGTTATCTGTCCTGTCATACAACCAGACTCACATTTGAGAAGAAATGGCTTACACTAGGAAAAAGGGGCAGGGAGGGGAACTTTGCTTGTGAATATCTCATAAACCATAAAGGTTTGAGAGATAAGACTTATATCTTTCTTCATGTTTTTTTAATGCCTACAAAATAAAATAAAGTTAAAACGAAGTATTACTATCCCTTTAAATCAGGTAATAATTCTGGTGACTAGCGCTACTAAGCAGCGAGTCGCCAGAAGGGAACTTAGTTAAGCTAAACATTTTGTGACATGGTAGTTCCACTTTAACTCTCTGAGTGCCAGAGGATGTCAGAGAGGTATCCAAGGCATTGCATAACAATGCACTAGTGACCAATTTAGTGTTCAAGGTGTTAAAAGAAGCCCCAGTTAAATGGATGTGAATGTGTGGTCTCTATGGTACAGTTAACCTGCCAGGTCATTTCCCCTCTCTTAGGCTTTTGGCCCGTAGTTTACTGGACAGTGCAAAGGTGCCAACCCAGGGAGATTTATATGGGAATTATATCCTTGGAATAAGTGGCTCTTAATGTGTTTAACAGAAGGACGTGTCTACGTGCCATGTTACCAGCAGTTACCAGTTATATCTCTTCACTTTGGTTTTTGCATTTAAAGTTCAGCTGACACTTCTTAACAACTTGGGTGGTTTTGAAAGACTTTTGAAACCAGTTATATGTATGGTAACTGTTCTTTATTTAAAGCTGTAGTTTAGGAGATAGTTAAGTTTGTTTCTTTGTCGGTTTATGCAGATTACTAAGTACTTATAGGGAGGAAGTGGCAGCTAGGAGGGAGAGTGGAATGGTAGTATCTGTCTGCTCAGAAATGGCAGTTGGGAGGGAGAATGGAATGTTAGTATTTGGCTGGTAGAAAACAGCAGTTGGGAAAGAGTGGAACGTCAGTTTCCGGTTGGTGGGAAGTGGCAGCTGGGAAGAGGGTCTGGCTGGTGGGAAGTGGCAGTTGTGATGAAGAGTGGAATATTGGTATCTGGCTGGTAGGAAACAGCAGTTGGGAAAGAGTGGAATATTAGTATCTGGCTGCTCAAAAAATAAAAATGGGCTGCTCATCCTTAAATGCCTGGGCCTATTTTTTGTCCCAGTACGGGCCTGTGAGTAAGCATTATCAGTGCTTCTTTTTACATCTAACTGCATGCACCTATAGCCCCCAGTCTCTCCACTAACTACTAGTGCTGACCGAGATTATTGTAAAGGTGTGCATCTGGTTACCAATAAAGGTTGTTGATTTTACATATGAACTCATACAAGTTTTTTGGTGGTAGCGCGTGATACTCTTACGGCTGTTCAGAAATAAAATGTGGTAACCCTACCTTTTTTAACACCTTGAGTGCCAGAGGGATACACAACGCATAGCGGAGCAATGCGTTGTGTTCCCCTTTGGCATTCAAGGGGTTACCCTGAAAAATAGACAGCAGAGAAATGGAAAAGCATAAACGAATATCGCCAGTAGAAGTTAATTTCTGTAAGGGTGTATTTTTTGTGTTATCAGGGCCAGACTGAAACAGATTTACAAAATACGTCCACATAATGGGATAGGCGCTTGGCAGGCACAGGAGTCTGCAGATAAGAACTACTCATGGCTAGCTCTTGCCAATTAGCGACAGAAAGCATTCTCCAATTACACGGTTTAGAGTCATATGCGCAGAGTAAACAGGGGAGCAATTCTGGGGGGAAAAAATCAACCACATAGGGGGGCGCTCAAACCTGTCCCGAGTTTCCCACCAACAGTGAATGATTTCAGGATCTCCTTAATTAACCGTTTGTGTATCCCTCTGGCACACAAAGGGTTAAACACAAGGGAATGTCATTCACTGAGCCAGATCCTTCAGATCAGACTAAACTACTGATGGATTCTCTTGTATTCATGCACTATTGTGTTGAGGACAGATTTAAAGGGACAGTAATACTTAAAATGTAAAAAAAATATACACTGTAGGGCTTATCCTCCTCAGTAAAACAAGTGAACTCCCACTGCCGAAAAGTGTTTAATTTAAAAGTTATTACAGCTCAAACTTGAATTTTTTTAGGTGTAGTATCACAATGGCCTGAAATGTTACAGTGGCGCTGTTGTTACACCACCCTATGGAGGTTTATAGTCAACTGACCAGAGCTGTGCATAGGATGGTGTAGCAACAGCGCCACTGTAACATTTCAGGCCATTGAGATACTGCAAAGTTAAGTTTGAGCTGCAATAACTTTTGAATGAAAGTTGGCTTATGTCCAATGTTAACTCTATGGAGGGAATGCCATGGCCGGGATATTTTTTTTAGAAAAGGTGGCAACCCTAGCTTCCACTTGTAGTTACTGAAATATCTGTCTGGCTCCCGAGTGGGGAAAAGGAGGGCGGGGGGGGAGAGGGGAAGAGACAGCATGGTGAAATGGGGGGAGAGGGGAAGAGACAGCGTGGTGAAATGGGGGGAGAGGGGAAGACAGCATGGTGAAATGGAGGGAGAGGGGAAGAGACAGCGTGGTGAAATGGGGGGAGAGGGGAAGACAGCATGGTGAAATGGGGGGAGAGGGGAAGAGACAGCGTGGTGAAATGGAGGGAGAGGGGAAGAGACAGCGTGGTGAAATGGGGGGAGAGGGGAAGAGACAGCATGGTGAAATGGGGGGAGAGGGGAAGACAGCATGGTGAAATGGAGGGAGAGGGGAAGAGACAGCGTGGTGAAATGGGGGGAGAGGGGAAGAGACAGCATGGTGAAATGGGGGGAGAGGGGAAGAGACAGCGTGGTGAAATGGGGGGAGAGGGGAAGAGACAGCGTGGTGAAATGGAGGGAGAGGGGAAGAGACAGCGTGGTGAAATGGGGGGAGAGGGGAAGAGACAGCATGGTGAAATGGGGGGAGAGGGGAAGAGACAGCGTGGTGAAATGGAGGAAGGGGAGAAGAGACAGCGTGGTGAAATGGGGGGAGAGGGGAAGAGACAGTGTGGTGAAATGGGGGAGAGGGGAAGAGACAGCGTGGTGAAATGGGGGGAGAGGGGAAGACAGCATGGTGAAATGGGGGAGAGGGGAAGAGACAGTGTGGTGAAATGGGGGAGAGGGGAAGACAGCGTGGTGAAATGGGGGAGAGGGGAAGAGACAGTGTGGTGAAATGGGGGAGAGGGGAAGAGACAGCGTGGTGAAATGGGGGGAGAGGGGAAGAGACAGCGTGGTGAAATGGAGGGAGAGGGGAAGAGACAGCATGGTGAAATGGGGGGAGAGGGGAAGAGACAGCGTGGTGAAATGGAGGAAGGGGAGAAGAGACAGCGTGGTGAAATGGGGGGAGAGGGGAAGAGACAGTGTGGTGAAATGGGGGAGAGGGGAAGAGACAGCGTGGTGAAATGGGGGGAGAGGGGAAGACAGCATGGTGAAATGGGGGAGAGGGGAAGAGACAGTGTGGTGAAATGGGGGAGAGGGGAAGAGACAGCGTGGTGAAATGGGGGGAGAGGGGAAGAGACAGCGTGGTGAAATGGAGGGAGAGGGGAAGAGACAGCATGGTGAAATGGGGGGAGAGGGGAAGAGACAGTGTGGTGAAATGGAGGAAGGGGAGAAGAGACAGCGTGGTGAAATGGGGGGAGAGGGGAAGAGACAGTGTGGTGAAATGGGGGAGAGGGGAAGAGACAGCGTGGTGAAATGGGGGGAGAGGGGAAGAGACAGCATGGTGAAATGGGGGAGAGGGGAAGAGACAACGTGGTGAAATGGGGGGAGAGGGGAAGAGACAGCGTGGTGAAATGGGGGTAGAGGGGAAGAGACAGCATGGTGAAATGGAGGGAGAGGGGAAGAGACAGCATGGTGAAATGGAGGGAGAGGGGAAGAGACAGCGTGGTGAAATGGGGGGAGAGGGGAAGAGACAGCATGGTGAAATGGGGGGAGAGGGGAAGAGACAGCGTAGTGAAATGGAGGGAGAGGGGAAGAGACAGCATGGTGAAATGGAGGGAGAGGGGAAGAGACAGCATGGTGAAATGGAGGGAGAGGGGAAGAGGCAGCGTGGTGAAATGGAGGGAGAGGGGAAGAGACAGCGTGGTGAAATGGAGGGAGAGGGGAAGAGACAGCATGGTGAAATGGGGGAGAGGAGAAGAGACAGCGTGGTGAAAAGTGGGGGGGAGAGGGGAAGAGACAGCATGGTGAAATGGAGGGAGAGGGGAAGAGACAGCATGGTGAAATGGAGGGAGAGGGGAAGAGACAGCGTGGTGAAATGGGGGAGAGGAGAAGACAGCATGGTGAAAAGTGGGGGGGAGAGGGGAAGAGACAGCGTGGTGAAATGGAGGGAGAGGGGAAGAGACAGCATGGTGAAATGGGGGAGAGGGGAAGAGACAGCGTGGTGAAATGGGGGAGAGGAGAAGACAGCATGGTGAAAAGTGGGAGGGAGAGGGGAAGAGACAGCGTGGTGAAATGGAGGGAGAGGAGAAGACAGCATGGTGAAATGGGGGGAGAGGGGAAGAGACAGCGTGGTGAAATGGAGGGAGAGGGGAAGAGGCAGCGTGGTGAAATGGAGGGAGAGGGGAAGAGACAGCGTGGTGAAATGGAGGGAGAGGGGAAGAGACAGTGTGGTGAAATGTGGGGAGAGGGGAAGAGACAGCGTGGTGAAATGGGGGGAGAGGGAGGAGACAGCGTGGTGAAATGGAGGGAGAGGGAGGAGACAGTGTGGTGAAATGGAGGGAGAGGGAGGAGACAGCGTGGTGAAATGGAGGGAGAGGGAGGAGACAGTGTGGTGAAATGGAGGGAGAGGGAGGAGACAGCGTGGTGAAATGGGGGAGAGGGGAAGAGACAGTGTGGTGAAATGGAGGGAGAGGGGAAGAGACAGCGTGGTGAAATGGAGGGAGAGGGAGGAGACAGTGTGGTGAAATGGAGGGAGGGAGAGGAGCCAGAGTGGCAAAAGGGAGGGAGGGAGAGGAGAAGACCCGCAGTGGCAAAAGGGAGGGTGCAAGGGAGAGGTGAAGAGCTGGTGTAGTGAAAAGAAGGGTGTGAGGAAGAAGAGAAGAGCTGAATCAGCAAAAAGGCGGGGTGGGAGATGGAGAGGAAAAGAGCCGGAGTAACGAAAGGGAGGGTTGGAGTTAGTGGAGATGAGCCGAAGAGGCAAAAGGGAGTGTGAGAGGGAGAGGAGCCGGTGTGGCTTTGAGATGGATGAATATATGACCAAAGGACAGAAAGGCCATGTTCCTGTAGTGATTTGTGCATTGTTAGTTGTCAGTTTGCCCTCCAGCCTAACCCTGTCCAATTCACCCCACCACATGGGAACCACCACCATCACCACCACCACATGGGAACCATCACCACCACCACCACCACATGGGGACCATCACCACCATCATCACCACCACCACCACCACCACATGGGGACCATCACCACCACCACCACATGGGAACCATCACCACCACATGGGCACCATCACCACCACCGCCACATGGGAACCATCACCACCACCACCACCACATGGGAACCATCATCACCACCACCACATGGGAACCACCACCACATGGGGACCATCACCACCACCACCACATGGGAACCATCACCACCACAGCCACATGGGAACCATCACCACCACCACATGGGAACCATCACCACCACATGGGAACCATCACCATCACCTCCACCACCACATGGGGACCATCACCACCATGGGAACCATCACCACCATCAACACCACCACCACATGGGAACCATCACCATCATCACCACCACCACATGGGAACCATCACCACCACATGGGAACCATCACCACCACCACCACCACCACATGGGAACCATCACCACCATCACCACCACCACCACATGGGAACCATCACAAACACCACATGGGAACCATCACCACCACCACATGGGAACCATCACCACCACCACCAACACCACATGGGAACCATCACCACCAACACATGGGAACCATCATCACCACCACCACCACCACCACATGGGAACCATCACCACCATCACCACCACCACATGGGAACCATCACCACCACCACCACCACCACATGGGGACCATCACCACCATGGGAACCAACACCACCATCAACACCACCACCACATGGGAACCATCACCATCATCACCACCACCACATGGGAACCATCACCACCACATGGGAACCATCACCACCACCACCACCACCACCACATGGGAACCATCACCACCACCACCACATGGGAACCATCACCAACACCACATGGGAACCATCACCACCATCACCACCACATGGGAACCATCACCAACACCACATGGGAACCATCACCACCATCACCACCACCACATGGGAACCATCACCAACACCACATGGGAACCATCCCCACTCCCACCACATGGGAACCATCATCACCACCACATGGGAACCATCCCCACTCCCACCACATGGGAACCATCACCACCACCACCACCACATGGGAACCATCATCACCACCACCACCACATGGGGACCATCACCACCACCACCACCACCACAAGGGAACCATCAGCCCAGTAATGACCATTACAGCCCTGCAGCTCACTCTTCTGGCAGTCAGAGGGTTAAAGGCACGTTCTGGCAAAATATTTACAGGGAACAGTTAAAATATCACTTGTGAATCTAATGTAATATTATTTTAGGATTATTATCTATCTGACTGTTTTATGGATACGTGGGAACTCCCTGGATCTGCCCCCTTTAACGACAGACTCTTCGCCAGAATTTTAACATCAGGTATAATCTGTTCTTAAAGCGGAACTACCACATTAAGTAAATTCGCCCTGCAACACTTAGGCAGGTGGCGACTAGTTTAATAATAGTTATTTTACCTCTCAAAAGTAGCCACTTGTAATGTAATGCTTAATCTTCCGAGACCCTACAGATGCACTGCACTGACCCGAATGGCACCGGAAGGGACTGACGGCGCAGGCGCGCAGACTGCACTAACATGGCCGTCAGTCTTGGAAGCTTGAGGATTACTTTACAAGCGGCTACTTTTGAGAGGTAAAATAACTATTATTAAGCTAGTCGCCACCTGCCTATGTGTTGCAGGGCGATTTAACGTGGTAGTTCCGCTTTAAGCATTCCAGGCATTAATGTCAGATTAATAACACCATATTGATAACGTTGTCCTTGCTCATTTATAAATCAGATCTGACACCGCCAGTTGCCATGACTTAACGACAGTTCTTACAAAAGGACTAAGAATGGTTGTTATAAATCCCTTCCTTTGTTGCTTAACCCCTGAAGGATCGGCCGAGTGGCACGCGGTCGTAAGTTAAAGGGATAGTAATACTTTGTTTTATCTCTATTTTATTTTGTAGGCATTAAAAAAAACATGAAGAACGATATAAGTCTTATCTCTCAAACCTTTATGGTTGAAGAGATATTCACAAGCAACGTATCCCCCCCCCTGTTCAACCAGATCAGAAGGGAGGTGCCCAGGTAGACTGCAGAGAGGGACAATCTTCAATTAAGATAAGGGAAAAACCTGAAAAACTTGTCAAGGGGGGGAAGGGCTTTCATTCTTTTCATACAACGAAGATTGTCCCCCTCTGTTATCTGTCTGGTCTTACAACCAGATTCACATCTGAGAAGAGATGGCTTACACTAGGTAAAAGGGGCAGGAGGGGAAACTTTACTTGTGAATATCTCTTAAACCATAAAGGTTTGAGAGATAATACTTATATAATTCTTCATGTTTTTTTTTAATGCCTACAAAATAAAATAAAGTTAAAACGAAGTATTACTATCCCTTTAAGGACCACTGGGCGTTATTTTCTCACTAATGGATTCAGGGCTCCCTGATCGACGTGTAGCTGATCCCTGAAATCCATGATGTGCCAGTTCCGTCACTGGTCCTTAAAAACAGGACAGCCGTGACGGCCTGGCACCTCATTGTTCCTTAAGGGGTTAACCTATTAATTGCTGAAGAGGTCTACAAAGCATTACATTGGAGAGAACTCTCCAACAGTCAAGTGGTTGCATTTGTCAGCTGTGGATAAGAGGCGCTGACAGACAGGCGGTGACGCATTATAATGGGAGCTGCCAATCTCTGCACCTGTGGTTATTACCAAAGAAAAGTGTACAGGGCTTCATTGTGTGTAAGCTCTTACACAATCAGACACGGGCGGTCAGCCGCAACAGGCAACCATTTCTTCCTTAACCCTCTGAGTGCCAGAGGGGTGAGAAACACATTGTGAAGCAACTCATTGCTCACCCTGTGTCACTCAAACAGTTACTTTATATTGACAGACATATCAACTCAATATTTAAAGAAGCAGTAAACCTTTTTCTTATGAAAACACATATATTATAGAGCAGTTTAGGGTTACCACCCTGCCGGTATTTTACCGGCAGGCCGGTAAAAAATTGGCTTCTGTCCAATGTTAAGTCTATGGACGGAACGCCATGGCCGGTATTTTTTGGAAGAAAAGGTGGGAACCCTAGAGCAGTTCCTTCTGAATAAAACAAGGTCACTCCCACCACTGTCAGATGTTTTATTCAAGAGTTATAACAGTTCAAATAATCAGGAAGTGAATTTACTGTGTTTACTTCCTGATAGTTCTAACTAGGGTTGCCACCTGTTCTTAAAAAAAATACCGGCCATGGCATTCCCTCTATAGACTTATCATTGGACAGAAGCCAATTTTTTACCGGCCTGCCGGTAAAATACCGGCTGGGTGGCAACCCTAGTTCTAACTGACAGGAAGTGAATTTACTGTGTTTACTTCCTGATAGTTCTAACAGGAAGTGACTCAGCAGATTCTATCACATTCTGTTGAGAACCGTAAGTCGATGAATTTCCTCTCCATTAGAATCTAACAGAAAAACTAATTAGAATTTGACCACTAGAGGGCACTGCCAATGTAAAAACACATGGGTTTAAACTGTAATAACTCTGGAAATATAAATCTCTCGGCAGTGGGAGTACCCTTATTTTACTCAGTTGGAAAATCCCTACAATATATATTTTTTTCATAAAAAAGTTTACTGCTCCTTTAACTAACGAGCAGAAGGAAAACATTAACAACTAAATCGCTATTTTTTTTTTTTTTTTGCTGTTTTACAGCCAGAATGTTTTGTTTTTCAAAATATAGGACAGAAATATCTTTAAAAACATTAAACTCTTATTTGACCATAAATGCCACTAAGGTTCCGAGACACTGCTAGTAATTTTCAGCACAAAATGAATGTAAACTTGAATTTTCTGCGTGTGTAATTTAACTCTTCGAATGCTAGCGGTTGGCCTGCAAAAAAAACAAACAGCCTAAAAATAAATAATTATACAAAAAAAAAGGTAATTTCTTAACCCCTCGGATGCACTGTTTTGCAATGCATCCAGCATTAAAGGCCCATTTAACCCCTTAAAAACCCATGATGGTCCTGGCATGTCATGGCTTGGCGTGCCATGAGGACTCATGAAGTGCCAGGACCGTCTGTTCAGGGAGCCCTGAATCGTATCGCAAAAAAAAAAAAAAATAAATGGTCTGTGGCTCTTAACCCTTTGAGTGCCAAAGCAATGCATTCCTTACCCCTCTGACACTCAAAGGGTTAAGTGCCGGCCGTGTACACGCTCCTTGTGCACGAGCGGCTGGTGCTTAAGCGGTTAAATCAGGGGAGAATTTTGTTTCCTATGGATGGGGATTTTTAATTTTCCAAGAATTTCTACTTTGTTAATTTTACATGTGACCCGACCCATAACATATCAATGATGATCATAATTAGATAACTAATAGATTATATCTATATCTATCTATCTATCTATCTATCTATCTATATATATATATATATATATATATATATATCAGCTAATAAAAAAACTATTACTTGTATAGCATCCAAGGGTTTAATAAATACTTCTTTCTTTAAGGCCTGAGCTGCAGAGAGACATCCATTTTTTATAAAATGGCACTGGGTCAGATATTACTGCAGCTATCACGGTGGTATGTTCATTTTGAGCATTAACTATTCACGAACATTTCTGAATTCTGCTGGCGTTCCTAAATATTCCATTAGCTCCTGAGGAGAAGTAGATGATCATCCTAGTGGGTGTAGTATGTACTTTGTGCAGTTCCAATCATAATCCTAGGTTTAATCTGCGTCCTTATTGGCCTTAAGAGATGTCTCAGACCTTGAGATACGACCCTCAGGAGCCGCGTTACCTGGAAGTAATAATACTTTATTCTTTTTACAGTTCTGTTAACGAACACAGAGGTGTTATATTGCTGCTTTCCTGAGGAGCATCCAATCTAACTGCTCTACGTGAAACGCGTGGGTATAAAGTGGCTTGAGAGTACAGACGACTCAAACTTAGTCTGAAAGAGTTTGTAAGGATCCTGTTGCTTGCTGGCTGACACAAAGTCTCACTGCAGAGCTTTGTTTAAAGGAGTAATATTTTATTGTTCAGAATGAGGAGATAAGGAGTCTGGGGTTACCGCAAAACTTTCACTCGAAGGCTAAAATGTCACGTTTAAAGCTTTTTATGAAACTCAGAACTGTTTGTGATTACTGTTCACCCATCCAGAAAATAAAGAAACAGAGATGTCTGCCACTTTTTGGCCATTTGAGTGTGAGAGAGGGGTGTAACTCACTCTTGCACTTAGAGGGTTTAAAGGGATAGTAATGTTTCACAATAAAAGCAGCGCCAATTAATCTTCATGGTATTTTGGCCATGGAGAATGTTATTTCACTACTGTCAGAGTTGTAATTCAAGAGTCATTGAATGATAAAGTATCCCCCTCCTGCCCCTTTTACTGATGTAACACTGCTCACCTCAGAGCAGCAAGACTGTCTGGATGGATCACAGAGAGGGACAATCTTCAGTAATAATAAGGAAAAACCTGTCAAGAGGGTCAGGGTTTTCCTTATGATCACAGTAAGAAGATTGTCCCTTGCTGCGATCTGTCTGGTCAAGAGACCAGATTCCACATCTGAGGGGAGGCGGCTTACACTAGGCAAAAGGGGAGGGAGGGGGATACTTTATCATTCAATTACTCTTGTACTACAACTCTGACAGTATTGATATAACACTCTCCATGGCCCAAATATTATGATGATTAATTAGAGCTACTGTTTATGTGAAACATTACTATCCCTTTAAAAAAGACTTGAAATGTGTGATTTTTTTTTTTGTGGTGCCCTAATTAAGGCACAAACAGCAGCTTTAGGTTAAATTACATATACGTAAAGATAAGCTGGCCACAAGATTTAACTCTTTGAGTGTCAGAGGAATATACAAAAACTGCACTGGCACTAAAATGGTTAAAAACTATCAGCAAGGGAGTTCTTTAATGTTTTTGGTCATTTACAATGATCTTTTTCAGCTTTCTCCCTACATGAAGAACCACCCGCCCCCTGTCTCGAAGTCAACCCTAAAATCCTATCTTCTGGAGCATATACACCCTCCTACCCTGCAGTCTGTCTCCTATTACCATACCTGGGAACTCTCCGGTTTTGCCCCGGAGACTCCGGATTTCACACTGAATTACCGGGTCTCCGGGGCAATGTGTGGATTGCCGGGTGGGCAGAGTTTAAATAGAAACTCTGCCCACTTGTGCTCAGTCCCGCCCGGTTCCTCCCACTCCCCGCCCTCTTACATCCATTTTTCAGGTATTTTTTGGTTTTTCTTTTGTCCCGCCCCCCCTCCGCGGCTAAGCCCCGCCCCTTTTATGACGCGAATCGCGTCATTTTCATCCCGGGTCGGCACTGACAGGGTTACCCTCCGGGTAACCCTGTTTTAAAAGTTCCCAGGTATGCCTATTACTCATTTAGACTGTGAGCTCCTTGGGTCAGGGAAGCCTATCTTATTGTTTCTATGACTGCAACACTTATTTTATCCACATTTATTTATTGCAACATACCGCGGATTGTAAGGCGATGTGTACACCATGTATGAAGCCATATCAAGATATACATACATGGGAGAAATATTGGTTATCCTATAATATATAAGGCCAGAATGTTTGTCCGATGCAGTCATGTGCAGTAAAGACTACCTGAACGCACAGAATGCTGGGAGCACGGAATGCTGGGAGCACAGAGTGCTGGGAACATGGAATGCTGGGAGGTGTAGGAATGCTGGGAGCATGGAATGCTGGGACGTGTAATTGTGACTAATTCCTATCACCAAAGGCTCTGCTCTCTCCTGCTACACACTTTACAATCTGACCAGTTTCCTATCTTGGCCGGCGACTGTTGGCCTCATCAACATATGGCCGCTGAGAGCCAGCAAATCAGAACAGCATTGGGGATCCCTTCTTTTTAATTAACATTTCGAGAAACAGAGAGATGACCAGGTCATTGTAAGCGCTACCTTTTCTCAAGTTAACATATACATGGTCCGACAAGGGTATACCCATTGCTCGGACATGCTTTATTTGAATGTTATTGCAGTTCACCCTGTCACAAAATGGTGGATCTGTTACTAACACATTTTAAGGAGAACTGTAGCCAGTGACTCACATCTACCAGAGGATGCAAAACCAACCCAAACACCAGGTGGCACTGTTTCAAACATTAATGCCTAAAAAAGACATAATAGTTTGAACTGTCGTAAGCTTTGAATAAAAAAAAAACTGCTACAAACATTATTTAATAAATAAAATTGCTTAACCCCTTAACGACTGGCCGATCGGCACGTCGCGGTCACTTAAGGACCACAGAGCTTTTTTTTTTTTTTTTTCAAATTCCGGTTCCAGACTCCCCGAACGGCGTGCAGCCGCGGGGGGAGCCCGGAATTCCATGACGGTCATAGTATATCATGGATCGTTAACTCAGATCGACCCATGAAGTACTATGACCGTCAAGGGTCGTTAAGGGGTTAAATATATTTTATTTTGTAAAATGTATTTTTCAAAGTAGCAGTACATTTTTTGGTTGTTTCATTCAAAATGTATTTCATTAATTATTATTACTATTATTTTTTAAATATTTAAGAACCTGATGGGTGTGCAATGAAGAAGCCATCCCTCTATTCCTTAACCCCTTAACGACCTATGATGTGTCAGGACCGACACAGTGGTCCTGGCAAGTCATTGATTTCAGGGTTCGCTGTGTGGCTGCATGCTGCTCAGCTACTCCGGAATCCATTGCAAAAAAAAAAAATCCTGTCGTCCTTAACTCCCGCCCACCCACGAATCAGGAGGTCGTTAAGGGGTTAAAGTGGATCTATCACCTTGAATTTTCTTTACATTTTTGAAAACTTCATTCAAAACTGTCACCGTGTCATGTTAACCAAAATTCCAGCAGATGTACAGTTTAGGAAATATTCACACTCATTTCTGGTAAAAGTGAAAGTCTCATGGTACTGCACAGAGCTTTATTAGCATATGCCATGTCACAGAAGCCATCATTAGCATATGACACATCACTTATAAGGCTTAATTAACACATGAAACATCACAGAAAACTTTCATTAGTATATCAAATGTCACTGGTACTGCATGGATACCGCAATTAGCACACATTAGCATATGGTAACAAGTATGAACATCTCCTTATCTGTACATTACGTTGAAATGCATTGCATAACTCTCTAGCACTTAAACAGTTAAAAGTGCCCTCCCAGTGTGGGCTTTACCTATATTCTTTCATGTAATAACTTTTGAACAAACGATCTCAACTACAATGGGAATGTTTTAGTTTTAATATTACAGGAAAGATGCTGCAAGCGCGAAATGCGTTGATCAGTTTCACCATGGCTTCTTGACACACCAGTCTTGCAGCTAATCCAGGAAAGTCTCTCCTCTGCACTGGATTATGGATTTACGATATTGAAAGGTATTTTTATGCATATTTTTCCAATAAAGCATTTGATGATTTTATATATTTTGAGCTTATTCACAGAATTTAATCATAGTGGTGCGTATGCTTTCGGAGAATTCTAATGTTTTAGTTTTACTCACCAGGAAAAAAGCTGTGTAATATTTATTTATTCATAAAAATAAGTTTACTTGTCCTTTAAATAAATTTAGAGGTGCTTTTTTTTTTTTCCTCCTGCTTCCACCCAGGAGACTTTGGTAAATAGGCCTAGCTGACTAACCCATCGATATAAAGTCTGGATACATATCGGGCGCTCCCTCCTCGCAGCCTGCTCCGTGGCACTAAAAGCCAAGGATGAGGCAAACTGTCAGGACGTATAGATACATCTGCAGACCTCCTCTGGGGATACTTCATCAGTATATACCCACCTCTAATGGACAAGAATTGATCGGAACTTTCTGCTTAATACAACGTTACAAACAGTTTCACTGCTGAGAGCTGTAATGAACAAGCGTTTAGTAAAAAGGAGCTTTCTTCTGTAATGAATCCCAGTGAAAGGGGAAAATAAGCCTCCTTATGAGGACTCCCCGCTTACCTGACTATAAGAATAAAATCCTAATGGTTCCTATGAATTCTCTCTTTGTGTTTTTGTTCAGTAAATAATAATCTCAGTCAATTCTGAAATTATGGACTAGCCGCGCAGCTGAGCATCCGGCAATTAAGGTCCACGGGGTTATTAAAAACATTTCGGATATGGAATCAGGGGTCCCTGAACGGGGTGCAGCCGCGCGGGGACACCTGAATTCCATGACGTGCATATGCGTCTTGGGGCCTTGGGTCCTTAAAGAGATAGTAATGTTTCATAATAAAAGCAGCTCTAATTAATCATCATAGTATTTGGACTTTGGAGAGTGTTATTTCAATTCTGTCAGAGTTGTAATTCAAGAGTAATTCAATTACAAAGTATCCCCCTCCCACCCCTTTTACTGATGTAACACTGCTCAGCCAGAGCAGAAGGGAGGTGCCCAGGTAGATTGCAGAGAGGGACAATCTTCAATTAAGATAAGGGAAAAACCAGAAAAGCTTGCCAAGGGGGGCAGGGCTTTCATTGTTTTCATAGGAAGAAGATTGTCCCCTGCTGTTATCTGTCTGGTCTATGGACTGGATTCCACATCTGAGAAGAGATGGCTTACACTAGGTAAAAGGGGCGGGAGGGGAAACTTTGCTTGTGAATTATGGTTTGAGAGATAAGACTTATATCATTCTTCATGTTTTTTTAATGCCTACAAAATAAAATAAAGATAAAACGAAGTATTACTATCCCTTTAATACCTCTTCTCTTCCTGCTGCTAATACTTCCTCCTATACACCCGGAACCTGGTTAGCTTTTCCCACTTACTGGGTGCCTACCTTCACATCATCTGAAATAATTATTTCTAAGCTGTTGCTGTCAGCAAGGTACCATTAAGCCTGTATACAACCTCTAGATTTTTGTACCTGAAATAATTATCCTGCAATTTGCAGTGTTAACGTTTAGATCCCATACGCTTTCCCATAATCTTGTCCATTTGGAGATTTCTAAGAGTTTGAGAGCTAGGAGGGTGACCGACACATTGCAAATCAATGAGTTGGTCAGCCTTCTTCCACTCTTAGTGTTACATAATCTGAGTGCAAAGGCGTTCTTCATGCACCAGACCCAATTAACCGTTCCTGTGAATGTGTCAAGGGTTAATAGGATTGAGCATGTGTTACAGAGAGGAAATCCGGCAAATGCCAAACGCGTGTCACAATGAATCATAGTGAGTCACATCTGCCGGCCACTGGACCCAGCAGCCACGTTGTCTGGTGAAGGATTAAGGCTTAGAACAGGGGAGGGCAACTTTTGGCTGGTAGGGAACAATGAGAGATTTATAAAAGTGGAGTTAATCAAAACATACTTTTTTTAACCCCTTAAGGACCCGTCATGGCTGTCCTGCACTTAAAGACCAGTGATGATCCTGGCACGTAGCGGAATTCAGGGATCCCCATGCAGCTGCACGCTGTTCGGGGGACTCATGAATCCCGCGTCTGGTTATAAAGAAACCCCCCGGACAATAAGGAAGGGGGGACATGAAGAAGGGGAAGGGTAGGAAATGAGGTAGGTTAGGGGGAGGGGTAAGAGTTAGGGAACTAGCGTAGTAAAGGAAGTTAGGGCAGTGTAGGTGAGGGGCAGAGGCAGGAAGGAAGCACCCGCCCACCCTCCCTGTAGGCTGTGAGGCTGCGGGAGAAGTTGATGTTATTGGGATAATTAAGTTTTAGATGGGAGAAAGAAAGGATGATGCTTCCGTAAGGGGAGAAAACAATGGAAAAGTGGCCCCGGACTTTGTCGCGGGAGGTGACGTTACCCGGTGGAGCCGAGTGTGGAATGGCCCAACTGGGGTAATTGGTGTAAAAAGATTGGTGATGAGTGATGGGAAAGACAAGTGTTAAGCATGAGCCCGGTTAAAATTGGCCATGCATAGGAGGGGTTATGATTGTTTTACAGGTGTAACCGTAAAGAAATTTGATGTTAAACAGGAGTTTAAACAAAAGGTTTTAAGTGAGAAATGTCATTTTAAGATGTTTGGTTTTAATAAACCGTCTGTTCATACCCAAAAAAGAATTTGGTTTCCGTGTCGTTTGTGGTTATGGACTATCCCCAGTCCTTCTTCAAGGGTTTTTAAAAAAAAAGGGAGTAATGACGTTTGTTAAAAGTTTTGCAGCGAATTCGTGAAGAAATGTGTTATTTGCGACAATTTTGCGACACAATTTTCACCGGAATCTTAACGCCAGGTATATGTTGTCCTTAAAAGGGATCTATCATCACTTCTATATAAGTTTATCTTAATATGTAGGTTACATAGCGACTAGGAGTAATATTGTATCAATTTCTGTTTTTAAAATGCTATTTGGCCGAAATCTAAGGAATAAATACTGCCCTGCGCCCTACTTCTAGACAGACTTCTAGACAGACTAGACAGACTGCGGTTACCAGCTCTGTACTGCAGTCTGTCACTGTTCCTCTGATCCCCTCCCACTATCCAGCCTCCTCCAATGACGGAGGCTTTATTCCTGTAAGCAGGAGCGCTCTCATTGGCTAGAGACCACTCCAGCTTATGGGCAGAAATCCTCTGTCATTGGAGGAGACTGGATAGAGGGAGGGGAGTAGAGGAAGAGTGACAGATTGCAGTACAGAGCTGGTAACCGCAGTCTGTCTGGAAGCAGGACCCAGGGCAATATTTATTCCTTAGATTTCGGCCAAAAAGCATTTTAAAAACAGAAATTGATAGAATATTACACCTAGTCGCTATGTAACCTACATATTGAGACAAACTTGTATAGGGATGATAGATCCCCTTTAAACATTTCAGGCATTAACTTCACAGTAATAAGCCATATTTATAAAAGCACCTTAAATCATTTATAAATCTGCCCTGACGTTACCTACAGTTGCCATGACTTAAAGGGACAGCAATGTCCCATAACAAATTCTTGTTTTGTAGAGGTTAAAAAAATAAATTATGCGGCACAAGTCCTATCTCTGAAACCTTCATGGTTTGAGAGATATTCGCATCAAAAGTTTCCTGTTTCCTGCTGTCAGCTGTAAAACTGACAGCAGGAGATTCGAGTGTGCCGTCTCGAGGAAGCTCTTCAGCAGAGCCGAAATTGCGTTATTTAAAAAGAAGTACTTAACTGGAACGGTCTACAAAGTGTGCTTGCAAACCAGGCACACTTTGAAGACCTTTCCAGTGAAGTAATTCTTTTTAAAGGAGCAGTAAACATTTTTTATGAAAACACATATTTTATAGAGCATTTCCTGCTGAATAAAACAAGGTAATTCCCATCGCTGTCAGATGTTTTACTCAAAATGTATAGCAGTTTAAATAATCAGGAAGTGAATTTACTGTGTTTACTTCCTGATAGTTCTAACTGACAGGAAGTGAATTTACTGTGTTTACTTACTGATAGTTCTAACTGACAGGAAGTGAATTTACTGTGTTTACTTCCTGATAGTTCTAACTGACAGGAAGTGAATTTACTGTGTTTACTTCCTGATAGTTCTAACTGACAGGAAGTGACTCAGCAGTTTCTATCACATTCTGTGGAGAACTGTATGTCTCTGACTTTTCTGACTTAACTCTCCATTAGACTCTAAAAGGAAATCAAATTAGAATTTGACCACTAGAGGGCACTGCTAATGTAAAAAAAACATGGTTTTTAACCCTTTGAGTGCCAGAGGGGTACGCAACGCATTGCTTTGCAATGCGTTGCGTACCCCTCTGGCACTCAAAGGGTTAATAACTCTGGAAATATAAATCTCTCCGCAGTGAGAGTACCCTTATTTTACTCAACAGGAGAATCCCTACATTATTTATTTTTTCATAAAAAAAAGTTTACTGCTCCTTTAAATAATCCAGTTTCAGCTCTGCTGCAGAGCCGCCGGCTGGTCCCCGGACCGAGATCTCCTGCTGTCAGCACAGTGCTGACATCAGGAGAAGTGGAGGGACGGGAGAACTTTACAGGAGAATATCTCTCAAACCATAAAGGTTTGAGAGATAGGATTTGTGCCACATAATTTATTTTTTTAACCTCTACAAAACAAGAATACATTTTTTATGGGACATTAGTGTCCCTTTAAGGACGGTTCCTTAAAAAGTACTATGAATGTTTTTTATGAATCTTCCTCAATGGGAGTTATGGTTCCAAAGGCCAAAGGTTATCCAATCCTGGTTGAGAACAGGGACTGACAAGTTGTATCCATTAAGCTATCTTTAGACTGCAACAGCTGCCAGAGGATGATGGGACTTGTAGTCTGGCAACAGCTGAACAACCCCTGGTTTTCCACCTGTTGTACAGGGTTTATGTTACTTGTCAGGATGCTACCATTTGTAGTCCAAAGACAGTTTGCCTACTAGATTTAGATCCTATAACCTAGAAATCTTAGATGAGAAGAAATTTTAGTAATTATGCAGGAAGAAAAAGTAGAGAAATTCTGGAACAAGCCAACAGTAACAAATGAACAAATAAATATTCCTCACACTCCTCTCGATTTAAATGGGGCTTTTAACCATTGAGATATTGTACCTAAAAAAAAAAATTGAAATAAAATAACTTTTGAATAAAGCATCCCTCAGCTGTGTGATTTCTCTTGTTTTACTCAGTAGGAGAAACCCTATATATATATATATATATATATATATATATATAGGGTTTCTCCTACTGAGTAAAACAAGAGAAATATATATATATATATATATATATATATATATATATATATATATCAGGGCTTAAAATTTGAAGTCCTTTGCTACTAGCCAGACCTGAAAGGTAACTCGCCACTGCAATACATAACATACCCACCAGGGCTGAATTTCTACTCGCCAGGGCTAAATTTACACTCGCCATTGGCTAGTAGAGAGTGGAAATTTTGAGCCCTGTATTATATATATATATATATATATATATATATATATATATATATATATATATATAATGTGATCAAGAATGGGCAGCACCCGTGGGACTTAAAGCCTAAATTTTATTGTTCAAAATAAGCACACAAATGGTCAACGTTTCGGTCCTTTTCGGACCTTTCTCAAGACGAAAAGGACCGAAACGTTGGCCATTTGTGTGCTTATTTTGAACAATAAAATTTAGGCTTTAAGTCCCACGGGTGCTGCCCATTCTTGATCACATTATCTATCCTTTTTAGGGGATTGTGCACCCGGGCATTAAGGTTCATGGGAGTGAGTGCTATCCACCACATAACTTTATATATATGCTTTTACATACAAAATGTTATTATGCCTTTTAGGAGCTATTCGTACTTGGTGCTATATGCTAACGTATGCTAATTGAGATGCATGTGAATTTTCATATGCTAATTAAACATTTTCAGTGACGTTTCATATGCTAATGAAGTCTTCTTTGTCTCGGCTCATATCCTAATGAAGTTTTTCCATTATGTTTCATATGCTAATCAAAAACTGCTGCATCAAGATACTCTAAAGGTCTGAATAATTTCTAATCTATATATAAACACAAAAAAGGGGGGAAAGAAGAGAAATAAATTCTCAACCTTCACCTGAAAATAGATATTTGCGGGGCAACTGATAACCAAAATGTCAATAATTTCCACCGGGTCAATATTAATGTATAGGTGAAGGTATTTATAACTTATCTTTATACAATTCTCATTAAAAACTTAATAAACAAAAAAGAATAAAATCACTATGATCTCTCTCATAAAATTTTTGTGTCCTGTACTGATCACTTTCTCTTTAAAGAGATAATGGATAAATACATTATACCCATTTATCACGTTCCCGTTATAGTAGTCTAAGTCCCAATCACTTAGATGATTGTATATACCTACTCAGTTGTATAAACATACAGGTGATAGTAAGCAATACTTGACTAATTAAATTTCTCAGTATATTATCTCCCCTTTGAATAGTACTTATATAAAATATCTCTAAATAGGAATATGGATACGTATCCTATTAAACACACGTGTTAAATAATAGTTCCTCCAAGTGATATAGCAAAAACCTTAAAGGGATAGTAATACTTAGTTTTATCTTTATTTTATTTTGTAGGCATTAAAAAATTATGAAGAACGATATAAGTCTTATCTCTCAAACCTTTATGGTTTAAGAGATATTCACAAGCAAAGTTTCCCCTCCCGCCCCTTTTACCTAGTGTAAGCTATCTCTTCTCAGATGTGGAATCCAGTCCATAGACCAGACAGATAACAGCAGGGGACAATCTTCTTCCTATGAGAACAATGAAAGCCCTGCCCCCCTTGACAAGTTTTTCAGGTTTTTCCCTTATCTTAATTGAAGATTGTCCCTCTCTGCATTCTATCTGGGCACCTCCCTTCTGATCTGGCTGAACAGTGTTACATCAGTAAAAGGGGCGGGAGGGGGACACTTTATCATTGAATTACTCTTGTACTACAACTCTGACAGAATTGAAATAACACTCTCCAAAGTCCAAATACTATGATGATTAATTAGAGCTGCTTTTATTATGAAACATTACTATGCCTTTAAGGTATAACAACCCATGACGGTCCAGGACCCTCATGGGCCCTTAAGGGGTTAATCTTGATGATGTTACTGCAATCAACACGTTAATACTAACTCCTCAGCTGCGGTTTAAAATGGCAGCGGTATCATTCCGACACCCTCACTTCAAATATGCACAAGGAGGGATAAAATACTCCAAACGGCAGATCACTCCGATCTATGATGCTACTCTGGCATCCAAAACTGCCTGTTACCTTCAATAGCAATACCGCAGGGTTAAAAATCTCCTAAACCCCTTGTGTATACATACCTGGTCTAGGGTTGCCTCCTTTTCTTCAAAAATATACCGGTCATGGCATTCCCTTCGTAGACTTAACATTGGACAGAAGCCAATTTTTTTACCGGCCTGCCGGTAAAATACCGGCTGGGTGGCAACCCTAACTGGGTCTCAAATCCAAAAATACATTCGCCGATCGGAGAATTAACCCCATCTCTATTAACACAGGATTAAACAGAGTTAGTTTACCACTACAGTTGCCCAAAGTAGTGATATTGTGCTCATATCCTGAATTTCTAAGACTATATCTATAAGACAAAATTTGCCACATATATTACTGCCATAGAGGAGTTAATAGTAAATCCTCGCCTGCTATTTGCTATGGGAGCGGAGTTATCCCAACATCCCAAATTATTAGAGACAATGTTTATAAATGAACATCAACTTACAGTTGCTGCACATCAAGGAAACTTCAAAGTAAACATTAACACACTACCTAAAATATGCACTCCATACTGCAAATCACTCCTATCTCTGATGCTTCAGTGGCATACAACACTACCTATTGCCCTCAATAGCAATGCCGCAGGATTAGAGATCTCCTAAACCCCTTGTGCATAAAGAGATTAACTCCATCCAAAGACTGAACAGGGAATGTCTAAGAGTACTATTCTAAATCATCTTGTTTGTTTTAGTGAGAAGATCCCAACTTTTAAAATAATATAAAATAAAAAAAGCAATGACGTTATTTCATTAGTAACGAAAATAGCGCTGGTGTCTCATTTAACATTGCTTGATAAAACACCAACTCGCGTTTCACTCAACGGCTTTTGCAAGGCTTTGTAACCTATACATCGGCTGGACTTTTGGTTAACGCAACACATAGGATGTTTTGAATGAAGTTTCCAAATATGTAAAGGTAAATTCAAGGTGACAGGTCCTCTTTAACTAATGCAAAAAATAATTATTATTATTCAGATGTGCATCCACGGTGAAGGCCTCAGGCTGTAGGTCTCAGAATTAAAACAGAATTAATGTCTCCTAATAACAACCCCCCAATGCACATTTATATTATTATGGGCAAAAGAGTGTCAACCTTTATGGGCAAAAAAAGTGTTAACCCTTTGCGTTCCATAAGAATAGGTTGATCACACCTGTGGCACACAAAGGATTATAACATACACAGTCCACTGCCGTGGCTGCGTAACAGCTGATTCAGGAAATCATGGGCAGATCAGCTGTTACATGCAAACAGCAGACTGCCTGCCGATCAGCTGATTCATTTGAACACAAGACTCAGCCACACTCCGCACAACAAGGCAAGCGTGTTTGCCTAATGCCACTTTACTAATCTACGTACAGTCATACACACAAAATCATCATTTTAATGGCACTTTTGTAATGTAATAAGCAGTATGATCACTCCAGCTCAATGCGTCGAATACCTTTCTGGCACTCAAAGGGTTAACTTTTTGGGTACCAGAGAACTCTCCAGTGCAACTGTAGCATCTGAGGGGGTTAAAGGAGACGGCAGGAATAAACGAAGATGTGTTGTACAGCATCTTTTCTTGACGGGCCAAGATCTGATCGGCCAGAAAAGCTCTAGCAAGTGGAGCGGGGGGGGGGGGGTGATGACATAAAGACACATTACATTAATAATTAGGTTACAGAACACAGTCTAGAAAATGATGCTGTGGAGGTTACAGGACCGGCTCCCATTACATCCCTTATAACAAGGAAGTGTTTTGACACTGCGCATCTGGATTCTTGTCTTAGGATTAATAGTATTAATTTGCTAAATTGAACATTAGGATCCCATACTGAGAGGAAAAGGGTCATAAAGATTTCTGTCTGACAGGGAGACAGATAGTTTTAACCTGTGTGCCGCTGGTGATGAACGTTAAATGCTTCAAATGGTTCATTTATACGTGTGTGTGTATTTGTCTGTGCAGCTGTGTGTGTGTGTGTATGTATGTGTGTGCGTGTGTGTGTGTGTGTATGTATGTGTGTGTGTGTGTATGTATGTGTGTGTGTGTGTGTGTGTCTGTGCAGCTGTGTGTGTGTGTATGTATGTGTATGTATGTGTGTGCGTGTGTGTGTGTGTATGTATGTGTGTGTGTGTGTATGTATGTGTGTGTGTGTGTGTGCAGCTGTGTGTGTGTGTGTGTATGTGTGTGTGTGTGTGTGTGTGTATGTATGTGTGTGTGTGTGTGTGTGTGTGTGTGTGCAGCTGTGTGTGTGTATGTATGTGTGTGTATGTGTGTGCAGCTGTGTGTGTGTATGTATGTATGTGTGTGTGTGTGTGTGCAGCTGTGTGTGTGTGTATGTATGTGTGTGTGTGTGCAGCTGTTTGTGTGTCTGTGTGTATATGTGTGTGTATGTGTGTATATATGTGTGTGTGAGTGTGTGTGTATGTGTCTGTGTGTGTGTGTATATATATGTGTGTGTGTGTGTGTGTGTGTGTGTATATACTAGTTGATAAGCCCGTTACACGGGCCACAGTGCCACTGCCAGCTGGTCACGGGGCAGTTATGCGCAGTAGAGATTGCCAGCACCACGGCTGATACAGCCGCGGTGCGGGCAGTCTCTACTGTGCATGACTGCAGTATGCGCAGCAGTGTCTACTGCACATGACTGCGTAGTTACACACGTGTTAGCGAATTATTATATAGGATATATATATATATATATATATATATATATATATAGAAGAGTCATGAATGGAATGCACTCACCCTTAAAAAGATACTATATGCCCAGGTGCACAATCCCACACTAATAGTATAGAATAAAATCAAAAAAGGGCAGCACCCGTGGGTCTTTTTCAGAGCAAATAGAATTTATTGGTTTGCATAAAACTTGTCAACGTTTCGGTCCGCTCTGGGACCTTTCTCTGAGAAAGGTCCCAGAGCGGACCGAAACGTTGACAAGTTTTATGCAAACCAATAAATTCTATTTGCTCTGAAAAAGACCCACGGGTGCTGCCCTTTTTTGATTTTATTATATATATATATATATATATGTGTGTATGTGTCTGTGTGTATATATATGTGTATTGATGTATGTGTTGCGTGGGTGTGTATACATATGTGTGTGTCTATAAATGTCTCTGCATATATATGTGTGTGCATGTGTGTGTGTACATATATCTATATGTGTGTCTCTGCATGTATATATATATATATATATATTTATCTGTGTGTATATATATATATTTGTGTGCATGTTTGTATGTGTGTGTCTCTCATATCTATCTATCTATCTATCTATCTATCTATCTATCTATCTATCTATCTATCTCATATCTATCTATCTCATATCTATCTATCTGTCTATCTATCTCATATCTATATTGTGACATCTGCGCGCCTGCACTGTCAGTCCCAGACGGCTCTAGGAGGCGTTGCTAGGAGCCATTTGGCTCCAGCTGGGACTGACAGCACAGGCGCGCGGACGTCTCTGTGGCAAGATGTCCGCGCTCCGTCCTGCTTGTCACCCATGGAAGAGAGGAGAAATCTATTAAATAAGGTAATTACTCTGGCGACTAGCGCTACTAAGCAGCTAGTCGCCAGATGGGGACTTAGTGAAGGTAAAGATTGTGTAGGGTGGTAGTTCCCCTTTAAATTAACCCTAATTTAAAGCGGAACTATCACTGAGATATAAGTGCCCACAATTAATTTTTAGTATAGCTGTAAGCATTGAAATACTGTTACAATCTTTATTAAGTGCCGGGATTATTTAGAAATCAAAGTTTTTAGGAGACTCAACACCGGACAACAGAGTAGACATCTTGTTGAAGAGAGTGCACCTGTGCTGTCCGTTCCGTGTGGTACAATGCAATTCCCACTTAAGTTATTTGCCAATCGGTGAGGAGACAGGGACAGACAGCGCAGGAGCACAGATGCCTCTTCGGCAAAATGTCTGCGCTGTCGTCTGGGAACAACATTTAACCCTTTGAGTTCCAGAAAGGTACCCAGTATGTTGGATACCTCTCTGGCACTCAAAGGGTTAAATGAACTCTCTCCCAGCAGTGAGACGGATTAAGGCTCCATAGGGCCCAGTTTGTAGCCTCACACCTCTTTATCCGTTGCTTCTGACACAGAGTGCTGCTAGTGGGTATTGACATTGTGCTCTAATAGAAGTTGCAGCAACTGGATGGTTCTGGGCATTTTCAACAAAAAGGGCATCTGCCACAAGATATTAGCAGATCCTCTGTCTGTGACCCATCACTCCTAGCCAGGTCCGATCAAATTGTCTGGGCCCTAGGCAGTAGCTCAGGTTGCCATAATGGATGATCCGGCGCTGTTCAGAATTAAACTGTGATGCTCTTTAAATATCTGCTTTTACCAATGTCCCATCAACAGAAGCACAGCAATCTCTGGTTCTGGAAGTGAGATCCAATCAGCCCTTGATAAAGAGACAAGCAACTTATTTTTCCATAAACAGAAAACACAACCAGAAGAGTGCTAATATTCTGATGCATATACGAACAGTGACTTTAAAGGGATAGCAATACTTCGTTATAGCCCTTAAAATTCTGAATTCAGCGATACCACCGGCATCTCTCAAACCTTTATGGTTTGAGAGATATCTGATTTCAAAGTTCCCGCCTTTCCCCCGACGTCAGCGTTCTAGCTGAGAGCCGGGGAATCCTGTCAGTGAGCAAGTGGCGGCTCTGCAGCAGTGCTGAGATCGCGTTATAGAAACAGAAATCCTTCATTAAAATGGTCTTCTACGTGTGCTTGGTTTGCAAGAAGACCATTTTAGTGAAGGATATCTGCTTCTATAACAAGATCTCAGCACTGCTGCAGAGCCGCCACCAGTCTCAGGACCGGATTCCCCTTCTCTCAGCTAGAATGCTGACATCAGGGGAAAGGCAAAAAGAGGGAACTTTGAAAGCGGATATCTCTCAAACCATAAAGGTTTGAGAGATGCCTCTGGTATCATTGAATTCAGAATTTTAAAGGGATATTAATGTCAGAAAAAAAGTATTAACTATACGGTATATACAATTAAAAGAGAGTACTTGAACTTATTCGTATCTCTCAGACCGTTATGGTTTGAGAGATATAGGAAAATAAACGTCTCTGGTCCCTCCCCTTTCTGCTTGACGAACTGTAAAGCTGTCAGAAGCAGATGTGGCTCTTCAGCAGCGCCAATATAACAATATCTAAAGATAAATACTTAATTTAGAACAGTCTACAAAGTGTGCCTGGCTTGCAAGCACACTTTGTAGACTGTTCCAATGAAGTATTTATTTCTAAATAGCGTGATTTCAGCTCTGCTGAAGAGCCTCTGTCTGGTCAAATGACTGGAGTCTGCAGCTGTCAGCTAGATGGCAGACTTGAGTAAAACAGCCAGGAAAGGGTAACTTTAGCAAGTTATATCTCTCAAACCATAAAGATTTGAGAGATAAGACTTACATTTATGTTAATCTTTTTTTAATGTCTACAATATTAAATCAACTTAAAATTAACCATTACTATCCCTTTAAGGGCTACAACATGGGGGGATAGTAATAATGAAGTTTTACTATCCCTTTAAAAAGAAAATCACAATTAAGATATGATCACTTACTTGTCATTGAATGACCGGTGATAATCTCCATCTACCGGTCTTAAAATTTATGGGATATATTGTACCTGTCCTCCCCAATCGGACCACCCAGTCTATTGTACAGCATCTCAATTGTAGGCTCGTATAACCATACAGACCACAAGTGATGATGAAAATTACTGACTGTAAAAATAATAAAAACAGGTATACATCAGTTAAATTGAAAAAATAAAATATTTTACTTTAACTGGTATACACCTGTTTTTTATTATTTTTTTTACAATAAAGTGTTTTTTCAGTAATTTCCATGGTCTCTGTTAAGACGCTGCACAACAGACTGGATGGTCGGATTAGGGAGGACCGGCACAAAGTTCCCCATGAAGTTTAAGACCGGTAGATGGATAATTATCACCGGTCATTCACTTCACAAGTAGGTGATCATATCTTAATTGTGATTTTATCTTCGTATACCTATTGGTATATGGTTCTGGTTTCTGCTTCTGTTTGTTTCGAGTAACCGACTGGGGAAGACCTCGCTAAAGAGGATTGAGCGGCTTGTTGGCAGTGTAGTATCCTCCACATGTTATTATTGCTACTAAAATTCCATGGTGGCATACATCGCTATCCTATTGAAATGTTGCCCTCTAAATGGCGATCAACAAAAAGCTGAGTTTAAAATGTCACCCGCATCAAAAGGGCGACATTCAGAGGTTGCAGGCTTAAGTGTCGCCTACCATTGGTTTATAGAGCTAAGGGTTAAGTTGACTCGATCCAGGGGGTAAACAACCTATGACTCAACATTTAAATGGCAACGAAATTGGCTTATTCACGCCTTTCCCCTGTCCAAGAAGTGCACAGCTGTTCCACACACACGGAACAAAGGTTCATATCAGAAAAAAAACGTGATCTTATCTACAGCAAATGTGAGTATTTCTAATGCAAAGTGAGTTCCTAAAATAGAATTTAGGGCAGTGTGAAGGGACACTGAATGTGATCAGAGCGAGTGAAATAATGGGATAGACACAGAAAATGCAATGATAAGAGACGGCTCATGAAATTGACTTGTGAACAAGCCAGAAAAACGTTATAAACGTGAGTTGTGCTTTTCCAAATTGTTATGTTTTCAGTAGACAGAAGGGAGAAGACATTCATAGCCGAATTAGTATTAGCACTGCAATATTTCACTGAGCTAAGCACCCCCCCGTCCACAGTATAGGGGCAAACGCATCAGGAAAAAAGGAGCAATTCTGAGGCAAACTATAATGAAATACAAATTTCCAGAGACAGATTTACAGCAAAAAATCTTGCCTGGTTTATAACCACTTCTCTGAAAAGTCTACCTGAGCAGTATGATCACTTCAGATCTCCATACTAACTATAACCTCCACTGCTAACAACTCACTGACTATTCCACACTACCTGAGCAGTATAATCACTGCAGATCTCCATACTAACTATAACCTCCACTACTAACAACTCACTGACTATTCCACACTACCTGAGCAGTATGATCACTCCAGATCTCCATACTAACTATAACCTCCACTACTAACAACTCACTGACTATTCCACACTACCTGAGCAGTATGATCACTCCAGATCTCCATACTAACTATAACCTCCACTCCACTGCTAACAACTCACTGACTATTCCACACTACCTGAGCAGTATGATCACTCCAGATCTCTATACTAACTATAACCTCCACTACTAACAACTCACTGACTATTCCACACTACCTGAGCAGTATGATCACTCCAGCTCTCCATACTAACTATAACCTCCACTACTAACAACTCACTGACTATTCCACACTACCTGAGCAGTATGATCACTCCAGATCTCCATACTAACTATAACCTCCACTAATAACAACTCACTGACTATTCCACACTACCTGAGCAGTATGATCACTCCAGATCTCCATACTAACTATAACCTCCACTACTAACAACTCACTGACTATTCCACACTACCTGAGCAGTATGATCACTCCAGATCTCCATACTAACTATAACCTACACTCCACTACTAACAACTCACTGACTATTCCACACTACCTGATCAGTATGATCACTCCAGATCTCCATACTAACTATAACCTCCACTCCACTACTAACAACTCACTGACTATTCCACACTACCTGAGCAGTATGATCACTCCAGATCTCCATACTAACTATAACCTCTACTCCACTACTAACAACTCACTGACTATTCCACACTACCTGAGGAGTATGATCACTCCAGATCTCCATACTAACTATAACCTCCACTGCTAACAACTCACTGACTATTCCACATTACCTGAGCAGTATGATCACTCCAGATCTCCATACTAACTATAACCTCCACTGCTAACAACTCACTGACTATTCCACACTACCTGAGCAGTATGATCACTCCAGATCTCCATAATAACTATAACCTCCACTACTAATAACTCACTGACTATTCCACACTACCTGATCAGTGTGATCACTCCAGATCTCCATACTAACTATAACCTCCACTACTAACAACTCACTGACTATTCCACACTACCTGAGCAGTATGATCACTCCAGATCTCCATAATAACTATAATCTCCACTACTAACACCTCACTGACTATTCCACACTACCTGAGCAGTATGATCACTCCAGATCTCCATAATAACTATAATCTCCACTACTAACACCTCACTGACTATTCCACACTACCTGAGCAGTATGATCACTCCAGATCTCCATAATAACTATAACCTCCACTACTAATAACTCACTGACTATTCCACACTACCTGAGCAGTATGATCACTCCAGATCTCCATACTAACTATAACCTCCACTCCACTGCTAACAACTCACTGACTATTCCACACTACCTGAGCAGTATGATCACTCCAGATCTCCATACTAACTATAACCTCCACTGCTAACAACTCACTGACTATTCCACACTACCTGAGCAGTATGATCACTCCAGATCTCCATAATAACTATAATCTCCACTACTAACACCTCACTGACTATTCCACACTACCTGAGCAGTATGATCACTCCAGATCTCCATACTAACTATAACCTCCACTACTAACAACTCACTGACTATTCCACACTACCTGAGGAGTATGATCACTCCAGATCTCCATACTAACTATAACCTCCACTACTAACAACTCACTGACTATTCCACATTACCTGAGCAGTATGATCACTCCAGATCTCCATACTAACTATAACCTCCACTGCTAACAACTCACTGACTATTCCACACTACCTGAACAGTATGATCACTCCAGATCTCCATAATAACTATAACCTCCACTACTAATAACTCACTGACTATTCCACACTACCTGATCAGTGTGATCACTCCAGATCTCCATACTAACTATAACCTCCACTACTAACAACTCACTGACTATTCCACACTACCTGAGCAGTATGATCACTCCAGATCTCCATAATAACTATAATCTCCACTACTAACACCTCACTGACTATTCCACACTACCTGAGCAGTATGATCACTCCAGATCTCCATAATAACTATAACCTCCACTACTAATAACTCACTGACTATTCCACACTACCTGAGCAGTATGATCACTCCAGATCTCCATACTAACTATAACCTCCACTCCACTGCTAACAACTCACTGACTATTCCACACTACCTGAGCAGTATGATCACTCCAGATCTCCATACTAACTATAACCTCCACTTCTAACAACTCACTGACTATTCCACACTACCTGAGCAGTATGATCACTCCAGATCTCCATAATAACTATAATCTCCACTACTAACACCTCACTGACTATTCCACACTACCTGAGCAGTATGATCACTCCAGATCTCCATAATAACTATAACCTCCACTACTAATAACTCACTGACTATTCCACACTACCTGAGCAGTATGATCACTCCAGATCTCCATACTAACTATAACCTCCACTCCACTGCTAACAACTCACTGACTATTCCACACTACCTGAGCAGTATGATCACTCCAGATCTCCATACTAACTATAACCTCCACTGCTAACAACTCACTGACTATTCCACACTACCTGAGCAGTATGATCACTCCAGATCTCCATAATAACTATAACCTCCACTACTAATAACTCACTAACTATTCCACACTACCTGATCAGTATGATCACTCCAGATCTCCATACTAACTATAACCTCCACTGCTAACAACTCACTGACTATTCCACACTACCTGAGCAGTATGATCACTCCAGATCTCCATAATAACTATAACCTCCACTACTAATAACTCACTGACTATTCCACACTACCTGAGCAGTATGATCACTCCAGATCTCCATACTAACTATAACCTCCACTGCTAACAACTCACTGACTATTCCACACTACCTGAGCAGTATGATCACTCCAGATCTCCATACTAACTATAACCTCCACTACTAACAACTCACTGACTATTCCACACTACCTGAGCAGTATGATCACTCCAGATCTCCATACTAACTATAACCTCCACTACTAATAACTCACTGACTATTCCACATTACCTGAGCAGTATGATCACTCCAGATCTCCATACTAACTATAACCTACACTACTAACAACTCACTGACTATTCCACATTACCTGAGCAGTATGATCACTCCAGATCTCCATA
>CM074719.1:17036326-17116326 GCA_037306005.1 Rhinophrynus dorsalis
TACTAACTATAACCTCCACTGCTAACAACTCACTGACTATTCCACACTACCTGAGCAGTATGATCACTCCAGATCTCCATACTAACTATAACCTCCGTTCCACTACTAACAACTCACTGACTATTCCACACTACCTGAGCAGTATGATCACTCCAGATCTCCATACTAACTATAACCTCCACTGCTAACAACTCACTGACTATTCCACACTACCTGAACAGTATGATCACTCCAGATCTCCATAATAGCTATAACCTCCACTACTAATAACTCACTGACTATTCCACATTACCTGAGCAGTATGATCACTCCAGATCTCCATACTAACTATAACCTACACTACTAACAACTCACTGACTATTCCACATTACCTGAGCAGTATGATCACTCCAGATCTCCATACTAACTATAACCTCCACTGCTAACAACTCACTGACTATTCTACACTACCTGAGCAGTATGATCACTCCAGATCTCCATACTAACTATAACCTCCACTCCACTGCTAACAACTCACTGACTATTCCACACTACCTGAGCAGTATGATCACTCCAGCTCTCCATACTAACTATAACCTCCACTACTAACAACTCACTGACTATTCCACACTACCTGAGCAGTATGATCACTCCAGATCTCCATACTAACTATAACCTACACTGCTAACAACTCACTGACTATTCCACATTACCTGAGCAGTATGATCACTCCAGATCTCCATACTAACTATAACCTCCACTGCTAACAACTCACTGACTATTCCACACTACCTGAGCAGTATGATCACTCCAGCTCTCCATACTAACTATAACCTCCACTACTAACAACTCACTGACTATTCCACACTACCTGAGCAGTATGATCACTCCAGATCTCCATACTAACTATAACCTCCACTGCTAACAACTCACTGACTATTCCACACTACCTGAGCAGTATGATCACTCCAGATCTCCATACTAACTATAACCTCCGTTCCACTACTAACAACTCACTGACTATTCCACACTACCTGAGCAGTATGATCACTCCAGATCTCCATACTAACTATAACCTCCACTGCTAACAACTCACTGACTATTCCACACTACCTGAACAGTATGATCACTCCAGATCTCCATAATAGCTATAACCTCCACTACTAATAACTCACTGACTATTCCACATTACCTGAGCAGTATGATCACTCCAGATCTCCATACTAACTATAACCTACACTACTAACAACTCACTGACTATTCCACATTACCTGAGCAGTATGATCACTCCAGATCTCCATACTAACTATAACCTCCACTGCTAACAACTCACTGACTATTCTACACTACCTGAGCAGTATGATCACTCCAGATCTCCATACTAACTATAACCTCCACTCCACTGCTAACAACTCACTGACTATTCCACACTACCTGAGCAGTATGATCACTCCAGCTCTCCATACTAACTATAACCTCCACTACTAACAACTCACTGACTATTCCACACTACCTGAGCAGTATGATCACTCCAGATCTCCATACTAACTATAACCTACACTGCTAACAACTCACTGACTATTCCACATTACCTGAGCAGTATGATCACTCCAGATCTCCATACTAACTATAACCTCCACTGCTAACAACTCACTGACTATTCCACACTACCTGAGCAGTATGATCACTCCAGATCTCCATACTAACCATAACCTCCACTGCTAACAACTCACTGACTATTCCACACTACCTGAGCAGTATGATCACTCCAGATCTCCATACTAACTATAACCTCCACTACTAACAACTCACTGACTATTCCACACTACCTGAACAGTATGATCACTCCAGATCTCCATACTAACTAGAACCTCCGCTCCACTGCTAACAACTCACTGACTATTCCACACTACCTGAGCAGTATGATCACTCCAGATCTCCATACTAACTATAACCTCCACTACTAACAACTCACTGACTATTCCACACTACCTGAGCAGTATGATCACTCCAGATCTCCATACTAACTATAACCTCCACTGCTAACAACTCACTGACTATTCCACACTACCTGAACAGTATGATCACTACAGATCTCCGTACTAACTATAACCTCCACTCCACTATTAACAACTCACTGACTATTCTACACTACCTGAGCAGTATGCTTACTTCAATTCTCCATACTTTCTATATCCCCCATTGCCAAGAGACTGTAACATTGTATTACATTACACAGAGCTTTCAGTATTACAGGGAGAGTGTAACATTGTATTACATCACAAAGAGCATTAAGTGCTGAAGGATAGTGTAACACTGTATTACATCACAGAGCATTCAATGTTACAGGGAGAGTGAAACATTGTATCACATCACACAGAGCATTCAATGATGCTGGGACAGTTTAACATTGTATTACATCACACAGAGCATTCAGTGCTGCAGGGAGAGTGTAACATTGTATTACATCACACAGAGTATTCAGTGCTACAGGGAGAGTGTAACATTGTATTACATCACACATAGCATTCAGTGCTACAGGAGAGTGTAACATTGTATCACATCACACAGAGCATTCAGTGTTACAGAGAGATTGTAACAGTGTATTACATCACCTAGAGCATTCAGTACTGCAGGGATAGTGTAATATTGTATTACATCACACAGAGCATTCAGTGCTGCAGGGAGAGTGTAACATTGTATTACATCACAGCATTCAGTACTGCAGGGATAGTGTAACATTGTATTACATCACACAGATCATTCAGTGCTGAAGGGAAAGTGTAACATGCATTACATCATACAGAGCATTCAGTGCTGCAGGGAGAGTGTAACATTGTATTACATCACACAGAGCATTTAGTGCAGCAGAGACTGTAACACTGTATTACATCACACAGAGCATTCAGTACTGCAGGGAGTGTAACATTGTATTACATCACACAGAGCATTCAGTGCTGCAGGGAGAGTGTAACATTGTATTACATCACACACATCATTCAGTGTTGCAGGGATAGTGTAACATTGTATTACATCACACAGAGCATTCAGTGCTGCAGAGAGAGTGTAACATTGTATTACATCACATAGAGCATTCACTGCTGCAGGGATAGTGTAACATTGTATTACATCACACAGAGCATTCAGTGCTGCAAGGATAGTGTAACATTGTATTACATCACACAGAACATTCAGTGCTGCAGGGATAGTGTAATACTGTATTACATCACACAGAACATTCAGTGCTGTAGGCATAGTGTAACATTGTATCACATTCTTCTTTGGTAATATATTGACCGGAAAATTCATTGGAAACTGAGATTAACCCCTTAAGGACCGGACATTATGGGACATTTCCGTCCCATAACGTCCGCATAGGGGCACGTTGACGGGCCGGTACACGTGACCTGTCACGTGTATCGGCGCGTCATTATGGGGCTTGAAATAGATCGCTCCGATCTTGGAGCGGTCTATTTCATGCCCCATTTTTACTTACAGCGCTCCTGGTAGAGCGCTGTAAGTAAAATGTACGTGACGTACCAGGACCGTCAAGGGTCTTTCAAGAAAGTTTACCCTTGGCGGTCCTGGTACGTCAAGGGTCCCTAAGGGGTTAAGGGACATAAAATTATATAAAAAATAGGTAAAGATGGAAAAGTAAATCATAAAAACTATATTCAGATTGACTGTATATATTATGAACGGAAAGTCGAAATAAAGGGTTACTATTTTTTACTCTATTTTACTATTTTTTTTAGAATCCCTAAAAAACAGCTTCTTTGTATTAATGAAAAAACAACAACAACATAAATACCTTGTATAAATGCTAATGAGTCATTTTTAATTTTCTTATTTCTATTTACATATGAATGTGCAACTTTCTACCGCAAATGCTGTAAAGGACACGTGTGACGAAGGGAGAAATATCAACTGAATCTTCCTGTAAAACACCTTCTAACTAAAGTACAGAAATTTTCCCTAATGAAACTGCAGAACTTAGTGGTCACTACACACACTAAGGAGACCATGTCAATAACATTATTGTTCATGGAGTTAATTTGTAAATTAGTACACACAAATACAGATATACACACACACATACACATACACAAACACACATATAAACATGTACACACACACACACACACACACACACACACACATAAATACATACACAAACACACATATAAACATGTACACACACACACACACACATACACACACATAAATACATACACAAACACACATATAAACATGTACACACACACACACACATACACACACATAAATACATACACAAACACACATAAACTCCATATATAAACACACTTACAAACACAAATATACACATACACACATGAATACATACACAAACACTCATACACACACATAAACATAAATACATACACACACAAACACACATACACACATACAAACACATAGATACATACACAAACACACATACAAACACATACACACACATAAACATATACACATACACACATAAACTTCATACACCAACACACACACACACACACACACACAAATATATTCAAACATACACAAACACACAAGTACATACATAAATCCAAACACACATAAACATCATACACACACACACATATATAACCTTCACACACAAACACACACACACACACATATAACCTTCACACACACACACACACACACACACACACCCTGCACACACTCTGGATAGCATTATCTCTGAGTATGTACACTAGGTTTCAGGATAACAAAGCTCCCTCTAGGGGTCATCAGTACAGAGGGTATTTTCTGGCAGACTCATTGGGGAAGGGAAAGACTGAATATGTCCATTGTTCAATATGTACCAGGTCCCTGCACTTGTTATGGTGTCCTGTTATGCTGAGGACTACAAGTTAAAGGGATAGTAATTCTTTGTTTTATCTTTATTTTATTTTGTAGACATTAAAAAAACATGAAGAACGATATAAGTCTTATCTCTCAAACCTTTATGGTTTAAGAGATATTCACAAACAAAGTCTCCCCTCCCGCCCCTTTTACCTAGTGTAAGCCATCTCTTCTCAGATGTGGAATGCAGTCCATAGACCAGACAGATAACAGAAGGGGACAATCTTCTTTGTATGAAAACAATGAAAGCCCTGCCCCCCTTGACAAGTTTTCAGGTTTTTCCCGTATCTTAATTGAAGATTGTCCCTCTCTGCAATCTACCTGGGCACCTCCCTTCTGATCTGGCTGAACGGTGAGGGGGATACTTTGCTTGTGAATATCTCTTAAACCATAAAGGTTTGAGAGATAAGACTTATATCGTTCTTCATGTTTTTTAATGCCTACAAAATAAAATAAAGATAAAATGAAGTATTACTATCCCTTTAAAGACTGTATTGGTGAATCACAGCTCAGTCCAGACTGTTCCTTTAGAACCCGTGGTGGAATCTTATTCAAGCAAGGGACCTCCTCATAGAAAAGTTATCCCTTTAAAGCCAGAAAAAAAACTGACATTAATAATGTCTTTTTCTTTTCAACATAGGGTCATCCATCTTGTCATAACGACAAACGGATTGGATGTTGTAAAATCCGAAAGCCGAATAAAATTAATGTTTGGAATAATTTACTTGGCAAACTCATTTTCTTGGCTTCCTGATACTTTTTCGGTTATTGGGTATTAAAAATTGATATTCAGGACGCTCCTTGCTGAGACATACCAGTGTTCTAAGGTGGGAAGCACACAGTGTGCATAACTGAATCGAGAGTTAAATCTCGCAGATAAATCTCCCTGGGATTATCTGTTCTATCAAGATACGAAAAGTTTGCAGATGCTCTTGTCTCTGTAGAGGAATAAACGCTTGCATTTTAATATTCCCAACAGCTGGTTCCCGTTGAATGCCATTGAGATGATTCAGCCACCCACCAGAATCATCATCATCATCATCATCAGACTTGTGCGCACATATGGAAGGAGAAGTCTTCCTGCCCAGGTTGTAAATCCTACTGGAAACTCCCTATGTCCGAGTATACACTCGGCACAGCCAGCAGAGGATACGCTGCATCTCCATCCATTCAGCTGGCATCCTTTAAACCAACGTTTCTCAACCAGTGTGGACATCCACATAGGATCTGCTCTACTCTATGTAAATTATCAATGTGAACCCTGATTAAAGTATATTTCGCACCAGTATTAACAAATTTGATACCGCTGTTGATAAATTTGAGGTTTTCATTCTCATAGTTTGGCCAAAATATGGTTAAAGGATAGCAATACTTCGTTTTATCTTTATTTTATTTTGTAGGCATTAAAAAAACATGAAGAACGATATAAGTCTTATGGCTCAAACCTTTATGGTTTGAGAGATATTCACAAGCAAAGTTTCCCCTCCCGCCCCTTTTACCTAGTGTAATCCATCTCTTCTCAGATGTGGAATCCAGTCCATAGACCAGACAGATAACAGAAGGGGACAATCTTCTTCCTATGAGAACAATGCAATCCCTGCCCCCCTTCACACGTTTTTCAGGTTTTTCCCTTATCTTAATTGAAGATTGTCCCTCTCTGCAGTCTACCTGGGCACCTCCCTTCTGATCTGGCTGAGCAGTGTTACATCAGTAAAAGGGGCGGGAGGGGGACACTTTATCATTGAATTACTCTTGAACTACAACTCTGACAGAATTGATATAACACTCTCCAAGGTCCAAATACTATGATGATTAATTAGAGCTGCTTTTATTATGAAACATTACTATCCCTTTAAAGGGATTGTAATGTTGTAAAAAAAATATCTCGTCGAGTCTGCTTCATAATATAAGAAACACATTGCGCTATTTCAAACCACTTACTTGTTTGTTGCTCAAAAGTTATGAAGTGGAGACGGGTCCCCCGCCCGCCCCTTCTGGCCACCTCCCACTGGACCTCTAATGGTATCGTTCAAGTGACAAACTTCATCAAGGTAGTACAGGGAAACCCCTGCCCCTCTTGACAAAGGTGGGCAGGATGTTACTTTGCTTACTGAAGTTTGTCCCTTGCTGCATCCCTCTGGTCCCACGACACCATTAGACATCCAGTGGTAGGGGGCCAGAAGGGGCGAGCGTTGGATCCATCTCCACTTCATAACTACAAACAAGTAAGAGGTTTGAAATAGCACAATGGGTTTCTTATATTCTAAAGAAAACTCTGTGAGCTATTTTTTTTTTATAACATTACAGTCCCTTTAAAGGGATAGTAATACTTTAGTATTACTAATCCCTATAGCAAAGCACTAGTTAAAAAATGTATTGCCCCCAGTGTCATCTCTCAAACCTTTATGGTTTGAGAGATGATCGCTTCTAAAGTTGCTCTCTCCCTCCCCCTTCCCCGTAGTCAGCATTCTAGGTGACTCAGGGAAATCCGGTCAGAGATCATCAGGCGGCTCTGCAGCAGAGCCGCGATAGCGTTAACTAAAAAAAAAAACTTTCACTAAAACGGTCTTTTACGTGTGCTTGCAAACCAAGTACACGTAGAAGACCATTTCAGTGAAAGTTTTCTTTTTTAGGAACGAGATCCGGCTGTGCTGGAGAGCCACCTGAAAGTCGTACCACTGGCTTCCCTGCAGTCAGCTAGAACGCTGACTACGGGGAAGGGGGAGGAAGAGGGCAACTTTAGAAGCGATTATCTCTCAAACCATAAAGGTTTGAGAGATGACACTGGGGGCTATACGTTTTTTTTTAAGTAGTACTTTGCTATAGGGATTAGTAATACTTAAGTATTGCTATCCCTTTAAGCTCGCTCACCCCTTTATCCTTTAATGCTATGTTTTATATACTTATTTATTTGAATTTATACTTTCAGAAGTGTTTATTTATGGTCATTTAGAGCTGTGAATTTTTTTTTTATCTTTTTCTGCTTTCATCTACTTAAGGGTTAGTAATGCCCAAAATAAAGTTTATTTTAAATGGTAGATTTTACAAAAATAAAGAACTTGGAGAAAGTCCTATCTCTCAAACCTTTATGGTTTGAGAGATCTCCGCTGAAGTTCCCATCCTCTTGATGTCGGCTGTAAAGCTGACAGAAGGAGATCCGTGTCGGCCGACACGAGGAGGCTCTCCAGCAGAGCCGCAATAGCGATAATGGAAAATAATTACTTCATTGGAAAGGTCTACAAAGTGTGCTTGCAAACCAGGCAAAATTTGTAGACCTTTCCAATGAAGTAATTCTTTTCCAATAATACGATTTCAGCTCTGCCGCAGAGCCGCCTGCTGACATCAGGAGAAGGGGAGGGTGGGGGAGGAATTTAGAGGAGGATAGCTTTCAAACCATAAATGTTTGAGAGATAGGACTTTTCTGCAAATACTTTATTTTTGTAAAATCTCCCATATACAATACACTTTATTTTGGGCATTACTAACCCTTTAAAGTGTTAGTAATGTCTGAAAAAAACTTTTTTGCATTTAGAAGATCTTAAAAAGCTGAGCTAAATGCAAAAAACGTATCTCTCAAACCGCTATGGTTTAAGAGATACAGGCATTTAAAGTTCGCTGTTTCCTACTGACAGCTGTAAAGCTGTCAGCAGGAGATCCGTGTCGGTCGACACAGAGGCGCTTGAGAAGTGCCGAGATCTCGTTACTTACACGGAATCCCTTCACTGGAATGGTCTAAAACGTGTGCCTGAACACTAGGCCTGAACACTAGGCACATGTTTTAGACCATTCCAATGAAGGGATTCCGTGTAAGTAACGAGATCCCGGCACCTCTCAAGCGCCTCCGTGTCGACCGACACGGATCTCCTGCTGACAGCTTTACAGCTGTCAGTAGGAGAAATCAAACTTTAAACTCCCGTATCTCTTAAACCATAGCGGTTTGAGAGATACGTTTTTTTGCATTTAGATCAGCTTTTCAAGCTCTTCTAAACGCAAAAAGTTTTTTTCAGACATTACTAACACTTTAAGCTCACTCACCCCTTTATCCTTTGCTGCTATCTATGTTTTATTTATTTATTTGAATTTATACTTTCATAAATGTTTATTTATGGTGATCTAGCGCTGAGAGGGTTTTTTTTTGTCTTTTTTGCTTTCATCCATTTAGGATCCTGTTATATCTATGAAGACATCGACAAAAAATGTGAACGTTGAGTTGCAACTGAATATTTATCCAAATAGTTATGAGCAATATGTTTATTTTAGTTACTGCGATTGTGGGAGCTAAATATAACTATATATTTATGTATTTGTAACCTTCATTACACCCTTGACAAATTACGTAAAATGTTAGCTTTGCCCCCAAAAAATCCAGATTGCATATTAGGGATGCGTTGAAAAAAAATAGATAGTAATGTTTCACAGTAAATGCAGCTCCAATTAATCTTCATAGTATTTGGACTTTGGAGAGTGTTATTTCAATACTGTCAGAGTTGTAGTACAAGAGTAATTGAATGATAAAGTATACCTCCTCCCATCCCTTTTACTGATGTAACACTGCTCACCTCAGAGCAGCAAGACTGTCCGGATGTATCACAGAGAGGGACAATCTTCAGTGATCATAAGGACAAACCTGAAAATCCTGTCAAGGGGGGCAGGGTTTTCCTTATGATCACAGTAAGAAGATTGTCCCTTGTTGTGATCTGTCCGGTAAAGAGACCAAATTCCATATCTGAGAAGAGATGGCTTACACTAGGTAAAAGGGGTGGGAGGGGGATACTTTATCATTCAATTACTCTTGTACTACAACTCTAACAGTATTGATATAACACTCTCCATGGCCCAAATACTATGAAGATTAATTGGAGCTGCTTTCTTTGTGAAACATTACTATCCCTTTAAACATTAGTGGGCTCATGTTATAACTAGTGCAGTTTTACAACAAGCAAACTACACCGAAGCGGTCAAGTAAACATTCCCAAAACTCCCTTTAAAGGAGACGTAACACCCGGTAGGATGGTGTAGCAACAGCGCCACTGTAACATTTCAGGCCACTGGGATACTGCAACTACAAATATTCAAGCGTGCGCAGTAATAACTAGTAACGCATAAAACACCATTTCAGCAGTGGGAGTATCCTTGTTTTACTCATTAGGATAACACTTACAATACATATGATTTTTTTTTTTTTTTTTTACATATTAAGTGTTACTCTACCTTTAACCCTTTAAGTGCCAGAGCTTTAAGGGTTAAGCATATTCTATAGGTAGCATGGCAGAGAAGAGGTTGAGATTCACTAAGCGGTGATAAAGTGGAGATAGCTTCTCCAGTTATATCACTTCTCCAGTTCCTATGTTATTCTATGGAGCCAATGCACTAAGATTTCTTCAGATTTGGAGATTTTACTGCATGGGTTCTATAGAATAACAGGAACTGGAGAAGTGATAAACTGGAGAAGTCATCTCTGCTTAGTGGATCTCCCCCCTCGAGCGCATCTCTGATGCTCTGACCTCCTTTTCATATCATACTGTATAGTGCAGCACTTCCAACTTTACCTGGTGCAATTTACATTTTGGGATTGGTTATTTAACCCTTTGAGTGCGTTGGACACCCTTCTGACATGCAAAGGGTTAAGAGGGGTGTCTTCTCCTTTAACATCATGAGAAGTAGAAGGGGCGTGCAACAATTTGATTCACAATGTGATCACACCCCAGAGATCCTCGAGGGATTAATATGTGCAAAGTGAATTTCTATGACTTTGTCACCTGAGGAAAAGAACAGAACGCAGTAGATATTTTAATCTTTACACATCATTTTGATGGAAGTTAACATATTCTCAGCGAGTCTGCATAAAGGAATTACTTGTGGGGGCAATTCAGTAAAGATATGAGTTAGTTTGAGATGAGAAGCATGACTCTCCCTTTCTCTCACTAAAGCTGGGAATAGAGGCCTAACTAGACACCACCGGCACTGGTGCAAGAATTGCCATGGGCCCCCTGACCACAGTGGCCCCCCCTCAACCACACTGGCCATCTTCACTGGCCACCTCCACATTGACCCCCCATATCCACATTGCTCTCCCATCTCCACAATGTCCCCCAATCCCCAAATTACCCTCCAATCTCCACATTGCCACCATATCCACATTGTCCCTCAATCCCCACATTGTCCCCCAATCTCCATATTGCCACACAATCTCCACGTTGCCACCATATCCACATTGTCCCCCAATCCCCACATTGCCCCCCATCTCCACATTGTCCCCCAATCCCCACATTGCCCCCCTTTCCACATTGCTCCCCCAATCCCCACATTGCCCCCCCCATCTCCACATTGCCCTTGTTAACCCCTCCAGTGTCCATCTCCTACCTCCCTGGTGGTCTGGAGGCGTGGCAGGAGAGGTCTGTGCCTCCTTCTGCAGGTTTAGCTCCCGTGCAGTTCTCTCTTCAGTAATGCAGAGCGTTGGGAGATGATGTAAAATGATTTAGGTAAATTAGAAGGATGGACAAGGGTGTGTCAGGTGCAGTTTAATGTAGATAAATGAAAATAATGGACTTGGGACATAAAAATCCAAAGGCAGAATATAGTATTACGGGTACTGTGCTGTCAGAGACAACAGAGGAAAGGGATTTGGGAGTAATTATTTCTAATGACTTAAAGGTAGGCAGGCAATGTAATAAAGCAGTGGGGAATGCAAGCAGGGTACTGGGTTGTATAGCTAAGGGCATTAGTAGCACATGCCACTCTACAGATCTCTAATTAGACCTCACCTAGAGTATTGTGTACAGTACTGGAGACCTCATCTCCAGAAGGATATAGATACTCTAGAGAGAATTCAGAGAAGGGCTACTAAAATGGTGACTGGTTTACAGGAAAAGAAATATCAGGATAGACTAAAGGATCTGAACATGTATAGCTTGGAGGAGAGAAGAGAGAGGGGATATGACAGAAACATTCAACTACATGAAGGGATTCAACAAAGCACAGGAGAGATGTACATTTCAATGGAGTCAAAATTTTAGGACAAGGGGCCATAGTCTAAAACAAGAGGGACACAGGTTTAGATGTATTGTAAGAAAGTTTTACTTCACTGAGAGGGTAGTAGATAAGTGGAATAGCCTACCAGCAGAAGTGGTAGAGGTTAATACAGTGACAGAATTTAAGCATGCATGTGATAGGCATAAGGCTGTCCTTAATGTAAGAAAAGACCGAAGACCAAAAAAGATTTGAGATTTTTACAGTAGGAAAATGGGCGACTAGATGGGCCGAATGGTTCTTATCTGCTGTAAGATTCTATGTTCCTATCTCCCAGAGTTCTGCATTACTAGTGCCAGAGGGAGATCAGCTGCTAGTGGTCTGAGCCAAAGAAGGCTCAGACCTCATCAATGAGCATATTGAGGGAGCCAGACGGGGGGTGGCAGGAAGAGGTCGGGCCCCTGGAGTGATGGGGCCTCGTCACAGGTGCGACCCCTTCAACCCCTATTGATACGCCACTGGCTGGGATCTCCTTACTGCTGTACTAGTGCTTCTCACTCTTGTGTTCAATCAAAGAGACCCAACACATAGTGTGGGATTTTCAGGGCACAGCTAAAAGTTTGCATGTCATTTTTTTCCAGCACGTAATGAAGGGTGCAAATGCATAAATATATTGTTATTCTAATATTAGCAATTAGAATAACAAAAACAGTGCATAAGAATTTCCAAATAAAGACATTTGACTCAAAATTAACATTTTTCTCAAAGTGTTTAGAGAAAAGTGCATGATTGTGGTGCGGCAAAGTGCCAGGACACGCTGGTAGAGATCTACAGAAATATACATTTGCACTGCTTGGACACTGTGGGATGTGCTATTGCTTTCATTAGGAGATACACCGCTGTGTTTAATTAAAGGGGAACTTTCACCCCGCAATAACTAAATCTCCCCTTACTGCTCACCTGGCGACTAGCTGCTTAGTAGCGCTAGTCGCCAGAAATCTTACCCGGTTCTCAAGATTTCGGCGTTTTAAAAGAGCAGGAAGCACGGACGTCTCTTCACAGTGACGTCCGTGCGCCTGCGCTGTCAGTCCCTTGTGCACCGTACGGTGCACAAGGGACTGACAGCGCAGGCGCACGGACGTCACTGTGAAGAGACGTCCGTGCTTCCTGCTCTTTTAAAACGCCGAAATCTTGAGAACGGGGTAAGATTTCTGGCGACTAGCGCTACTAAGCAGCTAGTCGCCAGGTGAGCAGTAAGGGGAGATTTAGTTATTGCGGGGTGAAAGTTCCCCTTTAAATTAAAAAAAAAACAACAAAAACCTACATAAAAGTGAGCACCAGGTGGCGATGTTTCATTAGCCCCTGTGGGGAATTCTGCTGATCCACTGTAAAGAGTGTAATACATTTTGAGATATATATACATACACATATATACATACATATATATCCTATATAATAATTTTCTAGGATGTTTGTCACGATGCAGTCATGCTCAGTAGAGACGGACCGCGTTCGGCAGTCTCTACTGCGCATGATTGCATCGCACGAGTGAGGCGACGCAAGACTGCATCGCGTGGAGCAGTGAGGTAGCGGCCTCTTAACCCTTTGTGTGCTAGAGGGGTACGCAACGCATTCCAAGAGTACAGATACTCTTGAGAGAATTCAGAGAAGGGCTACTAAAACGGTGACTGGTTTACAGGAAAAGAAATATCAGGATAAAGGATCTGATCATGTATAGCTTGGAGGAGAGAAGAGAGAGGGGATATGATTGACACATTCAAATACATGAAGGGACTTAAAGTGCAGGAGGGAAGTACAATTCAAAGGAGTAAAAATGTTAGGACAAGAGGCCATAGTCTAAAACTAGAGGGACACAAGTTTATATGTAATGTAAGAAAGTTTTACTTCACTGAGAGGGAAGTAGTTAGGTGGAACAGCCTACCAGCAGAAGTGGCAGAGGGTAATACCGTTCCTCCCAACATTTCAAATTGCCAGAGACACTTGTGTTTTAGGGGGCGTGGTGGGTACGTGGGGCATTACAGATAATTTTTAGGCTATTTAATGACCTATTGACCTCCTTGTGTAACCTATTAAATGACATAAGAAGACCAAAGTATTTTATTATTATTACACAGACTAATTTATAAATGCAAATACTGGCATTTAAATAAGCATTAATGTGAGTTGTATTGCTGTAGAGCATTATGATACACTTATATACACACAACACAGTCTGATCTCCTAAACACAGGGACACCAGGGTGATACACTTATATACACACCACACAGTCTGATCTCCTAAACACAGAGACACCAGGGTGATACACTTCTATACACACCACACAGTCTGATCTCCTAAACACAGGGACACCAGGGTGATATACTTCTATACACACCACACAGTCTGATCTCCTAAACACAGGGACACCAGGGTGATACACTTATATACACATCACACAGTCTGATCTCCTAAACACAGGGACACCAGGGTGATACACTTCTATACACACCACACAGTCTGATATCCTAAACACAGGGACACCAGGGTGATACACTTATATACACACCACACAGTCTGATATCCTAAACACAGGTACACCAGGGAGATACACTTATATATACACACCACACAGTCTGATCTCCTAAACACAGGGACACCAGGGTGATACACTTCTATACACACCACACAGTCTGATCTCCTAAACACAGGAACACCAGGGTGATACACTTACATACACACCACACAGTCTGATCTCCTAAACACAGGGACACCGGGGTGATACACTTACATACACACCACACAGTCTGATCTCCTAAACACAGGGACACCAGGGTGATACACTTCTATACACACCACACAGTCTGATCTCCTAAACACAGGGACACCAGGGTGATACACTTATATACACACCACACAATCTGATCTCCTAAACACAGGGACACCAGGGTGATACACTTATATACACACCACACAGTTAGGGTTGCCACCCGGCCGGTATTTTACCGGCACAGCCGGTAATTAGCACTGCTGAGCCGGTGCCGGTATAACCTCTATACCGGCCATTGAAAAGCCGGTATTACTGCTTTGCCCCACTTCCCAGACCACTTTGGCAGCCTTTAACGATGTTGCCGACTAGGGCTGCAACAACTAATCGATTCGTTGAGCACCGATTAGTTGTGCAGCCCCACAGCCGCCGGATACTGCTGTCTTAGTTCCTGCACTGCCGACATCGGGAGCGCAACCACTCCAAATGCGGAGACGCCGCGTGGAGCGTGCAGGTATTTTCTTCCTCTGTTCTGAGGCCAGTTTAAAACTGGCGCCCAGACAGAGGAAGAAAACCCCTGCACACTCCATGCGGCGTCTCCGCGTTTGGAGTGGTTGCGCTCCGGATGTCGGCAGTGGAGGAAAGTGAAAACGAGGTACGGGAGAGAGACACAAGGGGGAGAGAAAGAGAGAAGTACACGGGGGAGAGAGGCACAAGGGGAGAGAGAAGTACATGGGGGTGAAAGAGTCACAAGGGGGAGCGAGAGTGAAGTACATGGGGGTGAAAGAGGCAAAAGGGGGAGAGAGAGAGAAGTACATGGGGAGAAAGAGGCAAAAGGGAGAGAGAGAAGTACATGGGGAGAAAGAGGCAAAAGGGGGAGAGAGAGAGAAGTACATGGGGGTGAAAGAGGCAAAAGGGGGGGAGAGAGAGAAGTACATGGGGGTGAAAGAGGCAAAAGGGGGGGAGAGAGAGAAGTACATGGGGGTGAAAGAGGCAAAAGGGGGGGAGAGAGAGAAGTACATGGGGGTGAAAGAGGCAAAAGGGGGAGAGAGAGAGAAGTACATGGGGATAAAGAGGCAAAAGGGGGAGAGAGAAGTACATGGGGGTGAAAGAGGCAAAAGGGGGAGAGAGAGAGAAGTACATGGGGGAGAAAGAGAGAGGCAAAAGGGGGGAGAGAGAGAGAAGTAAATGGGGGAGAGAGAGGGAGAAGTACATGGGGGAGAAAGAGGCAAAAGGGGGAGAGAGAGAGAGAGAGAAGTACATCGGGGAGAAAGAGGCAAAAGGGGGAGAGAGAGAAGTACATGGGGGAGAAAGAGGCAAAAGGGGGAGAGAGAGAGAGAGAGAGAGAAGTACATGGGGGAGAAAGAGGCAAAAGGGGGAGAGAGAGAGAAGTACATGGGGGTGAAAGAGGCAAAAGGGGGAGAGAGAGAGAAGTACATGGGGAGAAAGAGGCAAAAGGGGGAGAGAGAAGTACATGGGGGTGAAAGAGGCAAAAGGGGGAGAGAGAGAAGTACATGGGGGAGAAAGAGGCAAAAGGGGGAGAGAGAGAAGTACATGGGGGAGAAAGAGGCAAAAGGGGGAGAGAGAGAAGTACATGGGGGAGAAAGAGGCAAAAGGGGGAGAGAGAGAAGTACATGGGGGAGAAAGAGGCAAAAGGGGGAGAGAGAGAAGTACATGGGGGAGAAAGAGGCAAAAGGGGGAGAGAGAGAAGTACATGGGGGAGAAAGAGGCAAAAGGGGGAGAGAGAGAAGTACATGGGGAGAAAGAGGCAAAAGGGGGAGAGAGAGAGAAGTACATGGGGGAGAAAGAGGCAAAAGGGGGAGAGAGAGAGAGAAGTACATGGGGAGAAAGAGGCAAAAGGGGGAGAGAGAGAGAGAAGTACATGGGGAGAAAGAGGCAAAAGGGGGAGAGAGAGAAGTACATGGGGGAGAAAGAGGCAAAAGGGGGAGAGAGAGAAGTACATGGGGGAGAAAGAGGCAAAAGGGGGAGAGAGAGAAGTACATGGGGGAGAAAGAGGCAAAAGGGGGAGAGAGAGAAGTACATGGGGGAGAAAGAGGCAAAAGGGGGAGAGAGAGAAGTACATGGGGGAGAAAGAGGCAAAAGGGGGAGAGAGAGAAGTACATGGGAGAGAAAGAGGCAAAAGGGGGAGAGAGAGAGAGAAGTACATGGGGGAGAAAGAGGCAAAAGGGGGAGAGAGAGAGAGAAGTACATGGGGGAGAAAGAGGCAAAAGGGGGAGAGAGAGAGAGAAGTACATGGGGGAGAAAGAGGCAAAAGGGGGAGAGAGAGAGAGAGAAGTACATGGGGGAGAAAGAGGCAAAAGGGGGAGAGAGAGAGAGAAGTACATGGGGGAGAAAGAGGCAAAAGGGGGAGAGAGAGAGAGAAGTACATGGGGGAGAAAGAGGCAAAAGGGGGGAGAGAGAGAGAGAAGTACATGGGGAGAAAGAGGCAAAAGGGGGAGAGAGAGAGAGAAGTACATGGGGAGAAAGAGGCAAAAGGGGGAGAGAGAGAAGTACATGGGGAGAAAGAGGCAAAAGGGGGAGAGAGAGAAGTACATGGGGGAGAAAGAGGCAAAAGGGGGAGAGAGAGAAGTACATGGGGGAGAAAGAGGCAAAAGGGGGAGAGAGAGAAGTACATGGGGGAGAAAGAGGCAAAAGGGGGAGAGAGAGAAGTACATGGGGAGAAAGAGGCAAAAGGGGGAGAGAGAGAGAAGTACATGGGGGAGAAAGAGGCAAAAGGGGGAGAGAGAGAGAGAAGTACATGGGGAGAAAGAGGCAAAAGGGGGAGAGAGAGAGAGAAGTACATGGGGAGAAAGAGGCAAAAGGGGGAGAGAGAGAAGTACATGGGGGAGAAAGAGGCAAAAGGGGGAGAGAGAGAAGTACATGGGGGAGAAAGAGGCAAAAGGGGGAGAGAGAGAAGTACATGGGGGAGAAAGAGGCAAAAGGGGGAGAGAGAGAAGTACATGGGGGAGAAAGAGGCAAAAGGGGGAGAGAGAGAAGTACATGGGGGAGAAAGAGGCAAAAGGGGGAGAGAGAGAAGTACATGGGAGAGAAAGAGGCAAAAGGGGGAGAGAGAGAGAGAAGTACATGGGGGAGAAAGAGGCAAAAGGGGGAGAGAGAGAAGTACATGGGGAGAAAGAGGCAAAAGGGGAGAGAGAGAGAAGTACATGGGGGAGAAAGAGGCAAAAGGGGGAGAGAGAGAGAGAAGTACATGGGGAGAAAGAGGCAAAAGGGGGAGAGAGAGAGAGAAGTACATGGGGAGAAAGAGGCAAAAGGGGGAGAGAGAGAAGTACATGGGGGAGAAAGAGGCAAAAGGGGGAGAGAGAGAAGTACATGGGGGAGAAAGAGGCAAAAGGGGGAGAGAGAGAAGTACATGGGGGAGAAAGAGGCAAAAGGGGGAGAGAGAGAAGTACATGGGGGAGAAAGAGGCAAAAGGGGGAGAGAGAGAAGTACATGGGGGAGAAAGAGGCAAAAGGGGGAGAGAGAGAAGTACATGGGAGAGAAAGAGGCAAAAGGGGGAGAGAGAGAGAGAAGTACATGGGGGAGAAAGAGGCAAAAGGGGGAGAGAGAGAGAGAAGTACATGGGGGAGAAAGAGGCAAAAGGGGGAGAGAGAGAGAGAAGTACATGGGGGAGAAAGAGGCAAAAGGGGGAGAGAGAGAGAGAAGTACATGGGGGAGAAAGAGGCAAAAGGGGGAGAGAGAGAAGTACATGGGGGAGAAAGAGGCAAAAGGGGGAGAGAGAGAAGTACATGGGGGAGAAAGAGGCAAAAGGGGGAGAGAGAGAAGTACATGGGGAGAAAGAGGCAAAAGGGGGAGAGAGAGAGAAGTACATGGGGGAGAAAGAGGCAAAAGGGGGAGAGAGAGAGAGAAGTACATGGGGAGAAAGAGGCAAAAGGGGGAGAGAGAGAGAGAAGTACATGGGGAGAAAGAGGCAAAAGGGGGAGAGAGAGAAGTACATGGGGGAGAAAGAGGCAAAAGGGGGAGAGAGAGAAGTACATGGGGGAGAAAGAGGCAAAAGGGGGAGAGAGAGAAGTACATGGGGGAGAAAGAGGCAAAAGGGGGAGAGAGAGAAGTACATGGGGGAGAAAGAGGCAAAAGGGGGAGAGAGAGAAGTACATGGGGGAGAAAGAGGCAAAAGGGGGAGAGAGAGAAGTACATGGGAGAGAAAGAGGCAAAAGGGGGAGAGAGAGAGAGAAGTACATGGGGGAGAAAGAGGCAAAAGGGGGAGAGAGAGAGAGAAGTACATGGGGGAGAAAGAGGCAAAAGGGGGAGAGAGAGAGAGAAGTACATGGGGGAGAAAGAGGCAAAAGGGGGAGAGAGAGAGAGAGAAGTACATGGGGGAGAAAGAGGCAAAAGGGGGAGAGAGAGAGAGAAGTACATGGGGGAGAAAGAGGCAAAAGGGGGAGAGAGAGAGAGAAGTACATGGGGGAGAAAGAGGCAAAAGGGGGAGAGAGAGAGAGAAGTACATGGGGAGAAAGAGGCAAAAGGGGGAGAGAGAGAGAGAAGTACATGGGGAGAAAGAGGCAAAAGGGGGAGAGAGAGAAGTACATGGGGGAGAAAGAGGCAAAAGGGGGAGAGAGAGAGAAGTACATGGGGGAGAAAGAGGCAAAAGGGGGAGAGAGAGAAGTACATGGGGGAGAAAGAGGCAAAAGGGGGAGAGAGAGAAGTACATGGGGGAGAAAGAGGCAAAAGGGGGAGAGAGAGAAGTACATGGGGAGAAAGAGGCAAAAGGGGGAGAGAGAGAGAAGTACATGGGGGAGAAAGAGGCAAAAGGGGGAGAGAGAGAGAGAAGTACATGGGGAGAAAGAGGCAAAAGGGGGAGAGAGAGAGAGAAGTACATGGGGAGAAAGAGGCAAAAGGGGGAGAGAGAAGTACATGGGGGAGAAAGAGGCAAAAGGGGGAGAGAGAGAAGTACATGGGGGAGAAAGAGGCAAAAGGGGGAGAGAGAGAAGTACATGGGGGAGAAAGAGGCAAAAGGGGGAGAGAGAGAAGTACATGGGGGAGAAAGAGGCAAAAGGGGGAGAGAGAGAAGTACATGGGGGAGAAAGAGGCAAAAGGGGGAGAGAGAGAAGTACATGGGAGAGAAAGAGGCAAAAGGGGGAGAGAGAGAGAGAAGTACATGGGGAGAAAGAGGCAAAAGGGGGAGAGAGAGAAGTACATGGGGAGAAAGAGGCAAAAGGGGGAGAGAGAGAGAAGTACATGGGGGAGAAAGAGGCAAAAGGGGGAGAGAGAGAGAGAAGTACATGGGGAGAAAGAGGCAAAAGGGGGAGAGAGAGAGAGAAGTACATGGGGAGAAAGAGGCAAAAGGGGGAGAGAGAGAAGTACATGGGGGAGAAAGAGGCAAAAGGGGGAGAGAGAGAAGTACATGGGGGAGAAAGAGGCAAAAGGGGGAGAGAGAGAAGTACATGGGGGAGAAAGAGGCAAAAGGGGGAGAGAGAGAAGTACATGGGGGAGAAAGAGGCAAAAGGGGGAGAGAGAGAAGTACATGGGGGAGAAAGAGGCAAAAGGGGGAGAGAGAGAAGTACATGGGAGAGAAAGAGGCAAAAGGGGGAGAGAGAGAGAGAAGTACATGGGGGAGAAAGAGGCAAAAGGGGGAGAGAGAGAGAGAAGTACATGGGGGAGAAAGAGGCAAAAGGGGGAGAGAGAGAGAGAAGTACATGGGGGAGAAAGAGGCAAAAGGGGGAGAGAGAGAGAGAGAAGTACATGGGGGAGAAAGAGGCAAAAGGGGGAGAGAGAGAGAGAAGTACATGGGGGAGAAAGAGGCAAAAGGGGGAGAGAGAGAGAGAAGTACATGGGGGAGAAAGAGGCAAAAGGGGGAGAGAGAGAGAGAAGTACATGGGGAGAAAGAGGCAAAAGGGGGAGAGAGAGAGAGAAGTACATGGGGAGAAAGAGGCAAAAGGGGGAGAGAGAGAAGTACATGGGGGAGAAAGAGGCAAAAGGGGGAGAGAGAGAAGTACATGGGGGAGAAAGAGGCAAAAGGGGGAGAGAGAGAAGTACATGGGGGAGAAAGAGGCAAAAGGGGGAGAGAGAGAAGTACATGGGGGAGAAAGAGGCAAAAGGGGGAGAGAGAGAAGTACATGGGGGAGAAAGAGGCAAAAGGGGGAGAGAGAGAAGTACATGGGGGAGAAAGAGGCAAAAGGGGGAGAGAGAGAAGTACATGGGGGAGAGAGAGAAGTACATGGGGGGGAGAGAGGCACAACGGGGAGAGAGAGAAGTACATGGGGGAGAGAGAGGCACAAGGGGGAGAGAAGTACATGGTGTGAAAGAGGCACAAGGGGGAGTGAGAGAAGTACATGGGGTGAAAGAGGCACAAGGGGGAGAGAGAGAAGTACATGGGGGAGACAGAGGCACAAGGGGGAGAGAGAGAAGTACATGGGGGAGAGAGAAGTACATGGGGGAGAGAGAGGCACATGGGGGAGAGAGAGGCACATGGGGGAGAGAGAGGCACCAGGGGGAGAGAGAGAGAAGTACATGGGGGAGAGAGAGGCACAAGGGGGAGAGAAGTATTTACTCAGTAGGAAATACTCTTGTGGGTTCTTCTTTGGTTCTAGGGCAGCTGCCAGCCTTTATGACATTATTACAAAGGGATTCTGCATTAACCTCCTTGGGAACCAGAGAGGTTAATGTTTGGAAATGTGTTTCATTCCCATCTAGGCCTCAAAGGCTTAACTGTGAGGTCTGATCACCTTTGTGTGTAGGGGATCCTTCACCACACTGGTCTGGGAGAGCTTAGTCTGAGAGAGAGAGAGAGAGAGAGAGAGAGAGAGAGAGAGAGTGAGTGAGTGCTTAGTCTGAGAGAGAGTGTGTGAGTGCTTAGTCTGAGAGAGAGTGTGTGAGTGCTTAGTCTGAGAGAGAGTTTGCTTAGTCTGAGAGAGAGTGCTTAGTCTGAGAGAGAGAGAGAGAGAGAGTGCTTAGTCTGAGAGAGAGTATGTGTGCTTAGTCTGAGAGAGAGTGTGTGTATGTGCTTAGTCTGAGAGAGTGAGTGCTTAGTCAGAGAGAGAGACTGCTTAGTCTGAGAGTGGTCATACAACATTCTGCCCCTTTTGTGGCTCCTCCCTTTTGTAGCTCCTCCCTTTTGTGACTCCGCCCTCACCGACCCACAGCTATGGCCGGTATTTTTTTTAGGAAAAGGTGGCAACCCTACACACAGTCTGATCTCCTAAACACAGGGATACCAGGGTGATACAGTTATATATACACACCACACAGTCTGATCTCCTAAACACAGGGACACCGGGGTGATACACTTCTATACACACCACACAGTCTGATCTCCTAAACACAGAGACACCAGGGTGATACACTTCTATACACACCACACAGTCTGATCTCCTAAACACAGGGACACCAGGGTGATACACTTCTATACACACCACACAGTCTGATCTCCTAAACACAGGGACACCAGGGTGATACACTTATATACACACCACACAGTCTGATCTCCTAAACACAGGGACACCAGGGTGATACACTTATATACACACCACACAGTCTGATCTCCTAAACACAGGGACACCAGGGTGATACACTTATATACACACCACACAGTCTGATCTCCTAAACACAGGGACACCAGGGTGATACACTTATATACACACACCATACAGTCTGATCTCCTAAACACAGGGACACCAGGGTGATACACTTATATACACACCACACAGTCTGATCTCCTAAACACAGGGACACCAGGGTGATACACTTATATACACACCACACAGTCTGATCTCCTAAACACAGGGACACCAGGGTGATACACTTATATACACACCACACAGTCTGATCTCCTAAACACAGGGACACCAGGGTGATACACTTATATACACACAGTCTGATCTCCTATGGACCCCTAATAACTGATAAAGAGGGACACTTGGTAATACAGTGAGGGGATGTAAGCATGAATGAGACAGGCAAAGGGTTATCCTGAACATAAGACAAGACCAAGGACCAAATAAGGTTTGAGGTTTTTACAGGAGTAAAAAATGGGCGACTAGATGGGCTGAATGGTTCTTAACTGCAGTAAAATTCAATCATTCTATTTGTCTATCTCTCAAAATATATAATATATATATATATATATATATATATATATATATATATCTATATATATAAAAGAAGACTTTGTGCCTGGCAAAACACACCCAGGGGCGGCAGTAAAAAGGATTACTGCTGCCATTGGGTGATTCTGTGGGAGTGTGATTTTTGGCCTGCCCCCACTATCCAGCCCGCCCACCACTATCTAAGGCTGAAAAAAAAATAGCTGCCACACACTCCTACACCACAGACACATGCACATGCCCTCCCACACACACACACTAGCAGACACATACACACATGCACGCTGAGGATGATGGGAACAATGTTCAAGCTACAGCTGGAAGGCCATGGTCCAATCTGTATTATGCAGCTTCTTCATTCCCTGTCTTTGAGCCTACACAGCTCTGCTAATTACTACAAGTGAGCTGATTTCTAAACAATCAGCAGGAGGATACTGGCTTGCTGAGAAAGTGGAAACAACGGCAGAGAGGTGATCAGGCAGTGCAGAGCAGGGCTTCAGCTGAGCTGGTAAATGGCAGAGACATGGATGTGACTGTATTTATATATTGCACAAAGAGAGAGAAAGAGAGCAGGTTGTTTGTCAGTCTGTCTGTAAGTAGAGGTGCCAGTTCCTGCAATCATCTCCATGCTGTACATAGCTCACTGTATAGCATGTATTAGGGTTGCCACCTGGCCGGTATTTTACCGGCACAGCCGGTAATTAGCTTCTTTGAGCCGGTGCCGGTATAGCCAGTATACCGGCAATTGAGAAGCCGGTATTTGTGTGTGCGATGTGTGAGTGTCCGGAGTTATTCTTCCACTGACCAGCCATCTGCCAGCTGCTCAGTGATTGCTGCACCCGACCTTACAGTCCCTGGAATCAAAGAACATGTCCCCAAATGCCCCCGGATCCATTCAGCTTATCATCTAGCTGAAGACTGTGCGCATGAGTATGCACAATGACGTAATCACAAGACGCAGGGGCGCGCAATGATAAACCAGGAGGGGAGGGGAGGGGCGGGCACAAATGACTTCGGAGAGCAAAGAACATGCTAGACTGCAGGGTTCAACTCACCATGCCACCAATTCGGCCGCCACGCCTTGAAGCCAGGGGGTCTAAACTAAGGTAGGACATTGTGGAACCGGGCAGTGTGTGGAGGAAGACAGTGTGGAGGTGGGCAATGCGTGGAGAGGGACAGGGTGTGCAGTATGAACAGTGTGGAAATGGGCAGCGTATGGAGGAGGACAGGGTGGGCAATGTGAAGGTGCATAATGTGGGCAGAGTGGAAGTGGGCAATGTGTGGAGGAGGACAGGGTGGGCACTGTGGAGATGGACAGTGTGGAGGAGGACAGGGTGGGCACTGTGGAGATGGACAATGTGAAGTTGGACAAGATGGGCAGTATGGAGTTGGATAATGAGAAGTTGGACAGGGTGGGCAATGCAGGGGTGGGCAATGTGAAGCTGGACAGGGTGGGCAATGTGGGGGTGGACAGTGCGAATTTGGACAGGTTGGGCAATGAGGTAGTGGACAGTATTGAGGTGGACAGGGTGGGCAGTGTGTGGAGGAGGATGGGGTAGACAGTTTGTGGAGGTGGGCAATGTTGAAGTGGGCAGTGTGTGGAGGAGGATGGGGTGGACAGTTTGTGGAGGTGGACAGTGTGTGTGGAGAGGGTGTGAGGGTGGACACGGTGTGTGGACAGGGTGTGAGGGTGGACACGGTATGTGGACAGGGTGTGTAGGTGAATAGGGAGTGGACAGGGTATGGAGCAAAAAAATGTCCCAGGATTTCATATTAAAAATCTGGTCACCTAAACTTACAGAGAAAAGAACCACAGTTCTGAGAATTCATTCGTTAATTGGTTGTACAGACACTTCGGCCAATCAGTGTAGAGATACCCCATACTTCCTCGTGTTGCCTGCCCAAGGTATGATCCGATAAGAATGTTTTATTATTATTCTGTTTCATATAAATCTGCTTTAACTGTAACACTTAATCCTTTGAGTACCAGAGGGGCTCACAACGCATTGCGTGCCCATCTGGCGCTCAAAGGGTTCAAGCCTGTTCCAAAAAAAGATAAGAGTAGCAATTGTAGAACATATCAACTGCACCACAGCGGTCAAAAAGAACTCCCTAATGATTTTAAATAAAGCTTGTTTAACTCATTGAATATTTAAGAGTTCACCAACAGGTTGAGAAGGAGTGCGTTTGAGACTCCTCCAGCATTCATAGTATTAACAGCTCCTTTTAAATTACTAAGAATTTGGGATTTTTTTATTTGTTCCCTGTGGTGCTGTTGGTACACTCCAGAATTTCTCCTGTTTAGTGCTTTAGTGGAGCAAGTCTTTGGCAAATCAACTGTATCGAAGAGGAAAATACAAATGTCCCAAGTTCCCACTGAATTAAAGAGTTTTTAACCCACTGATTACTAGAGCTATTTTTGAAGCATTTCTTCACAATGCATTTAAGGAATTTAATGTTCCTTTTAAATCAAAGTGTAGGGCCCACTTGGATGTAGATACCAGTGTAACTGCAACCCCTGTAGTTATGTCCCTATCCCCAGCTGACCAGCCTGACCGCCAGCTTAGGGAGCAGGGGCGTGGGGGGCAGAAAATGTACCTGTTTTGCTGTTTCTCTTGTCTCACAATGAACCTGTGTTTGAAAAGAAAACCTTAATATAAATGGAAGATTTTTTTTTTGTTGGTAGTTGCTAGTCGCTGTGTCCCCACGTGGCTCCTTTTTTGTCTTATTTTCCACTTCATCCCACTGGCAGTTTTCCCTGTTTAATTACAATACACATGACACAAGAATTATGCATGGGAGTCAGGTGAGTGGTGTTGTGTTGCTCTTTTCACCCTTTAATCCTTTGAGTGCCAGAGGGGTAGTTGCGTACCCCTCTGGCACTCAAAGGGTTATCCAGATGGGTACACAACCCAACACATTTCAAGATTGAGTGGTTCTGCCCCTTTTGTGGCTCCTCCCTTTTCCAGCTCCTCCCTTTTGTGGCTCCTCCCTTACAGACCCACAACTATGGCCGGTATTTTTTTGAGGAAAAGGTGGCAACCCTAGCATGTATGACAAACTATTTATATATGGTCTGGCATTGTATAGTATACAGTCTGTGTATAAGGACTGGCACTATACAGTATAGGAGGGACAGTCCCTGTTTGACACCCAAATCCCTCTGCTCCTCTATTTAGGAGATCACACGGTGTGGTGTATATACAGTAGGCTGACCAGACCTCACCTTTAACCGGGGACACATAGGAAATAAGCATATTTCAGGAGTGCACCAAAATCAAAGCAGCCCTGCAGTATGCATTTTTCATATGTGTCACTGGTTAAAGGTGAGGTCTGGTCAGCCTAATGTACAAGTGTATCAGATTGCTCCACATCAGTAAAACCCACGGTAATGTGGGTATAAACTTCTGTATATATCTGTTAAATTAGTCTGTGTAAAAAAATACTTTCATCTTCTTCTAAATCATTCACTTACAGAAAGAGTAACTTAACCATTTCAGTGCCAGAGGAGATGCAATGCATTGCTTACCCCCTGGCACTCAAAGGGTTAAAAATTATCTACAATGGTCTGGCACTGTATAGCAGTGGTTCTCAATCTGTGCCCTCAGTGGCTATTAACAGGCCAGGATTTTAGAATTTCCTTTTAAGAGCACAGGTGAGTTAATCAATATGACTGAGCCTCTGATCAACACACTTGTGTTCTAGCAGTGAAATTCCTAAGTCCTGGCCTGTTAGTGGCCACTGAGGGCATGGGCTGAGAACCTCTGCTGTATAGTATACAGTCTGCATGTGTCTGTGTATAAGGACTGGCACTATACAGTATAGGAGGGACAGTCCCTGTTTGACACCCAAATCCCTCTGCTCCTCTATTTAGGAGATCACACAGTGTGGTGTATATACCAGTGTATCAGATCGCTCCACATCAATAAAACCCACAGTAATGTGGGAATAAACTTCTGTATATATCTGTTAAATTAGTCTGTGTAAAAAAAATACTTTCATCTTCTTCTAAATCATTCACTTACAGAAAGAGTAACTTAACCATTTCAATGCCAGAGGGGATGCAATGCATTGCTTACCCCCTGGCACTCAAAGGGTTAAAAATTCTCTAAAATACACCACCAGCCACGCCCCCAGTAACACCACCGAAAACACAAGTGTCCCTCTTTGGCCATATGAAATGTTGGGAGGTATGTTACTTACACTGCTCACACTGTATGTATTTATGTCCTGATTTGCAGCTGTGTGTCACTGTTTGTGTTGTCAGTGCATGTGTGTGTATATGTGTGTGTTGCATGTGTCTCTGTCTATCACTGTGTGTTAGGGTGACCACACATCCCGTAATACCCGGGACTGTCCCTTAATCTTGTACTGTGTCCCGCGTCCCGAATCATCACCCCCCGGGACAATAAAGAGTCCCGGAATCAAACAAGCAAAGCCTAGAGTCACCATCATCCTTATTCTGCCTTCCAGTGCACGCTGCACGCACCACCACCAGCCAATGAAGGCAGAGTATTTGCATAATGTTCCGCTCCTCATTGGCTGCCTGGTGTCTGCGTGTGAGGTGGGTACATAACGTATGCCGCCTGGCGCATGCAATATGAGTGAGAAATGAAAGTGTGACAGTGTCTCTGGAGCAACAATTACAGGCGGCCGCGGAAGTTCCAGAAGTGGAATGGGAGGATTGGAAGAGTACGCTGCAGTGACAGTGAGAGACTGAGTCCTGGGGCTCCCGCCGGAGTTGATTCCCTTTCTGACCGAGTCCTGACAGTAAGTGTAAACACTGCAGTAAGGACAATTAGACTGAGACTGTCACTGAGTAAGTCTTCAATAAAGAAAAATATTACTATACACACACATATAGCTTATTACATTAATAAGCATAGCATACACTTTGATGCATAAGTTGCAGTGAGTTGCCCAGAGGCCAGGGGTGTATAAGTACAATATGTTTGCTTGCTTCTCAGTGAGGACTGTGCTGCAAGCAACTCACATAGATCACTGCACTCTCTGGTGTGCAACAGTGCAAGCCAAGGGTTAATTGCATCAATAATTTCTTTTTTTCAAGGATGGATTTAGTTTCATACATACATGAAGATTTTTTTTAACCCTGAGTGCCAGCCAGAGGGGTATTATGCAGCAACACATACACATTGTGAAGCAATGTACTGACATACAAAGGGTTATCTCTACAGACTGGCTTTGAGACAGGAGATATTTATCTGACCTAAAGTTGCCCAAAAGTGTATGCATATTATTATATCAGTGTATTCATATACATAGTAGCATTGAGTGCCAGTGCTAGACGAGGTATGCATACTTTGTGTGCCGGGGCCCCTAGTTGCAGAGGGGTATGCAATGAATTGCTTCACAATGTCTTGCATACCTCTCTGACACTTGGGGTTAACCCTGTGAGTATCTCTTGTTTTATAGAGGAATTATATCCGTAAACCCTCTTGTATGGGGCCTGAATTTGCCGTGACTTGTTCATGAAACGTGTGTCCCTGAATGGCAGAAAGTAAATGTGGTCACCCTACTGTGTGTACCTTTCTGACACGTACACCCTACGCTATAATTCACTATCATAACATTTATTTAAAAAAAAAAGAAACATTTCCTGCATAACATGACGGGCAACGCCGTCCCAAACTGCTAGTATATATATATATATATATATATATATATATATATATATATATATAAAAATCTGTATAGTAACAGTAGAGATGTATAATAACAGTATAATTGTCTGTATATATAATTCTATATAACAGTACAAAGGTACAGACACAGTATGTTATCAGTAATTATACATAATCACACAGTATGTGCTGTCTGTGTCTGAATGTATAATAATTCAGTATAATAACAGTACAAATATATAATGACACAGTACATTACCTTTATCTGTATGTGTAATAATTCTATATAACAGCAGAAATATATAATGGCATGTTATCTTTGTATGTGTAATAATTCTATATAACAGTACAAATGTATAATGACACAGTACGTTATGTCTGTATTCATAATAATTCTATATAAAAGGATAAATATACAATCACACAGAACTTTAGCTGTGTGTGTGCCTCTCTATTAGATATATATAGTATACACCAGCACAAATGTATAGACACAGTATGTTATGCGTGTGAATATATAATAATACTATATAATAACAGTACAAATCAAACATAACATTATCTGTATATAATAATAATCATTTATAATATAAAGAATTATATATATAATATTATTACAAATGTCTAATCACACAGTATATGTGTCCGTATATAAATAACTCTATATATTAGTATACACACCAGCATGCAAGATTTAAGGAACAGTCTCTTTATTAACCAATAAGCCATGTGCTAACCCATTACATTTGGTGAGGAGTGAAATTCAATACCACGGCCAGCTCCCTGAGCAAGTCACATTAAGCACATGGATGTAGGAAGAGATGCACTTAGGCAGGGTTGGACAACATGAGGCCCTTTAGCTGTTCTGGGCTACGTTTGCTGGCTGAGGATGATGGGAATTGTAATCCTGAACATGTGGAGGGCTTCGAGTTGTTCCCCATTGCACTAAGGTGAAGGAAGTCTGTATGATGTCTGTGGCATTCTATCTAGCCTCTTTTCTGGCTGGAGAGATTTCATACACTATAGTACAGGGATGTGGCTCCCAACTCGTACCCTTATAAGCCAGTCACCCTAGGTAGTTGATGTTGTATGCAGTGTAAAGTAAAATGTAAACAATATACAGGTAGGCATCACAGCTTCTTGATGCTGGAAAGTGTGGGTCTTATGGAACAACACACACTGAATAACATTGCATCTCTCTCTTGTTAACTGATGGCTGGTCTCTCACTTTGCACTTCAACTAAAACAAAGGCAGGGATTTTTTACAGTAAGGGTGGTAAATATATGGAATTGTTTGCTTCAGGATGTTGTACTTGCAGATAATGTAACTGCTTTAAAAAAATGGATGCCTAGCAGATGGCTTCAATGCAGATAGGCTGTTGACCCAGAGAACTAGCTGACCACTTGGGGATAAATCCAGGGTTTTATTTTTTTTTGCCTTCCTTTGGATCAACAGTGATGTTTTGGCATGGGCTGGACTTGATGGATGCATGTCTTTTTTCAGCCTTGTCAACTATGTCACTGTGTTACTATGTTTAACCCTGTAAAGACTAGGGAATGTCCATACGCAAGCAAATACACACACGCATGCACAGGGAGACAAATGTTTTCTAGCCGAATATGTTACGCATTGCTCTGGTCCTTAACCCCTTGAGTGCCATAGATGTGCGTTGGATACCTCCTTGGCACTCAAAGGGTTAAATTGACCGATGCGCTCTTCCTCCTTCAGTTTGAATGTACTACCAGCAACTGTCATGGCCATCTCAATGGACACAACATCCAAGAGGTTATCTCTTGAACAAAGGCACAAGGGCTGAATTCACAGGGGCCAATAGGGTTTTCTGACCATAGTCAGTGGGAGGTTTTTCTTAGAAGGTGTTCATTCTCATTTAATCTGTTACTCAGCACTAATTCACTGCAGTCCTTTCCACCAGGGGTTAATCCACAGAACCAGTGCACATGTTTACTGTATGAGAGCTCCACAGAACCAGTGCACATGTTTACTGTATGAGAGCTACACGGAACCAGTGCACATGTTTACTGTATGAGAGCTACGCAGAACCAGTGCATGTTTACTGTATGAGAGCTACACAGAACCAGTGCACATGTTTACTGTATGAGATCTACACAGAACCAGTGCACAAGTTTACTGTATGAGAGCTGCACAGAACCAGTGCACATGTTTACTGTATGAGAGCTACACAGAACCAGTGCACATGTTTACTGTATGAGAGCTACACAGAACCAGTGCACATGTTTACTGTATGAGATCTACACAGAACCAGTGCACATGTTTACTGTATGAGAGCTACACAGAACCAGTGCACATGTTTACTGTATGAGAGCTACACAGAACCAGTGCACATGTTTACTGTATGAGATCTACACAGAACCAGTGCACATGTTTACTGTATGAGATCTACACAGAACCAGTGCACATGTTTACTGTATGAGAGCTACACAGAACCAGTGCACATGTTTACTGTATGAGAGCTTGACCTAGTGCTCTCAAACGATTCTGACATTGTAAACAGTGTGCAGGTAAGGGAACATTTGGGCAGCAGTGACCATAATATTGTATCCTTTGAAGTTTGTTATGAGAAACCCAATAGCAAGAGTTTAACCAAAACATTCAATTTCAAAAAGGCTAATTTTACAAAGTTAAAAGAAGCTTTAAAGGATATCCAGTGGGATGTAATTTTCAAAGATAAAAATGCACAGAGTCATGGAATGTATTTAAAATGCTCTTGGGCAAATATACACGTCAATATATACCATTGGGGAATAAGCACAAGAGAAGTAAAGCAAAACCAATGTGGATTAATAATGTGGTTAGCAGGGAAATGAGAAATAAAAAGCAGGCTTTTAAGATGTTTAAGTCAAATGGGTCAGATGCATCATTTAAAAAATATAAAGAATGTAATAAAATCTGCAAACAAGCAATTAAGCTAGCTAAAATAGAAAATGAGCGAAACATTGCAAACGAGAGCAAGAAAAACCCTAAACAATTCTACAAGTATATTAACAACAAAAAAGTTAAGGTTGATATTGGTCCTCTTAGGACTGAAACAGGTGAATTGATTAGTGAGGATAAAGCTATGGCTGAGACCCTAAATACGTTCTTTGCTTCAGTATATACAAAGGAAGCAGAAATGACAAGCTATGGGCAAACAGACAAAACCATGGAATTTCCTCCAACATCTACATGGCTTACTGAGGACAAGGTCCAAAAGAGACTGGAAAGGGTTATAGTGAATAAAGCGCCTGGACCGGACGGTATACACCCAAGGGTACTTAAGGAACTTAGTTCAGTAATAGCAAAACCATTATACTTAATATTTATTGATTCACTTTCATCAGGCATAGTGCCCTGTGATTGGAGGAAAGCTGATGTAGTTCCATTGTTTAAAAAGGGAGCAAGATCCAAACCAGGAAATTATAGACCTGTGAGCTTGACTTCCATAGTGGGTAAGATACTAGAAGGGTTATTAACTGACAGTATTCAGAACTATGTGAAGACAAACAATATCATTAGTAGGAATCAGCATGGTTTCATGAAGAACAGATCATGTCAGACTAATTTACTTGCATTTTATGAAAGAGTGAGTAGTAATTTGGACAGGGGAATTGCTGTTGATGTAGTATACTTGGATTTTGCAAAAGCCTTTGACACAGTGCCTCACAACAGGTTACTGCATAAATTAAAAGGCTTCGGTTTGGGTGGTGGTATCTGTACATGGATTGAGAACTGGTTAAATGATAGATGGCAGAGAGTTGTTGTAAATGGAACTTTTTCAAATTGGTCTAGGGTTATAAGTGGGGTACCGCAGGGTTCAGTCCTGGGCCCAATGCTTTTTAATTTGTTTATTAATGATCTAGAAGTGGGAATTGAAAGTAGCATCTCAATCTTTGCTGATGACACTAAGCTATGTAAGGAAATACATACAGAGCTCGATGTTTTTTCCCTACAGAAGGATTTAGATAAACTAAGTGAATGGGCAGAAAAGTGGCAGATGTCATTTAATGTAGATAAATGTAAGGTTATGCATTTGGGTTGTAGAAACAAACTTGCTACATATACTCTAAATGGGAAACAACTTGGGAAATCCTCATTAGAGAAAGATTTAGGTGTACTGATAGACAATAGTCTTCACAGCAGTGTGCAGAGTCACTCAGCTGCTGCAAGAGCAAATAGAGTACTAGCCTGCATAAAAAGAGGTGTAGAAGCAAGGGATGCTAATATTATCCTACCTCTGTATAAATCCTTGGTTAGGCCTCATCTAGAATATGGAGTACAATTTTGGGCGCCTGTTCTAAAAAAAGACATTACTGAACTGGAAAAGGTGCAGAGACGTGCAACAAAACTGATAAAGGGATTGGAGGATCTGAGTTACGAAGAGAGACTAGCCAAACTGGGTTTGTTTACATTAGAAAAGAGACGTCTAAGGGGTGATATGATTACCATTTACAAATACATTCAAGGCCAATACAAAGAACTATCCAATGAATTATTTATGCAAAGAGCTGAGCTAAGAACAAGAGGTCATCCATTAAGACTTGAGGAAAGGCGCTTTCGACTAAAACACAGGCAGGGATTCTTTACAGTAAGGGTGGAAAGGCTATGGAATTCTTTGCCTCGGGATGCTGTGCTTGCAGATAATGTAACTGCATTCAAAAAAGCAATGGATGCCTATCTAGCACAGAACAATATTGACAGTTATGACAGATGGCTTCAAAGCAAATAGGATATTGAGCCGGGGAACTATTTGACACACTCACACACACACACCTACATTGGAAATTGCTCCAGAGGGCTTTTTTGTTGCCTTCCTCTGGATCAACAGGGGTGTTATTGGCATGGGCTGGACTTGATGGACGCATGTCTTTTTTCAGCCTTATCTACTATGTTACTATGTTACTATGTAGAGCTACACAGAACCAGTGCACATGTTTACTGTATGAGATCTACACAGAACCAGTGCACATGTTTACTGTATGAGAGCTACACAGAACCAGTGCACATGTTTACTGTATGAGAGCTGCACAGAACCAGTGCACGTTTACTGTATGAGAGCTACACAGAACCAGTGCACATGTTTACTGTATGAGATCTACACAGAACCAGTGCACATGTTTACTGTATGAGAGCTACACAGAACCAGTGCACAAGTTTACTGTATGAGATCTACACAGAACCAGTGCACATGTTTACTGTATGAGATCTACACAGAACCAGTGAACATGTTTACTGTATGAGAGCTACACAGAACCAGTGCACATGTTTACTGTATGAGAGCTACACAGAACCAGTGCACATGTTTACTGTATGAGAGCTACACAGAACCAGTGCACATGTTTACTGTATGAGAGCTGCACAGAACCAGTGCACATGTTTACTGTATGAGAGCTACACAGAACCAGTGCACATGTTTACTGTATGAGATCTACACAGAGCCAGTGCACATGTTTACTGTATGAGAGCTACACAGAACCAGTGCACAAGTTTACTGTATGAGATCTACACAGAACCAGTGCACATGTTTACTGTATGAGATCTACACAGAACCAGTGCACATGTTTACTGTATGAGAGTTACACAGAACCAGTGCACATGTTTACTGCATGAGAGCTACACAGAACCGGTGCACATGTTTACTGTATGAGATCTACACGGAACCAGTGCACATGTTTACTGTATGAGAGTTACACAGAACCAGTGCACATGTTTACTGTATGAGATCTACACAGAACCAGTGCACATGTTTACTGCATGAGAGCTACACAGAACCAGTGCACATGTTTACTGTATGAGATCTACACAGAACCAGTGCACATGTTTACTGTATGAGAGCTACACAGAACCAGTGCACAAGTTTACTGTATGAGATCTACACAGAAACAGTGCACATGTTTACTGTATGAGATCTACACAGAACCAGTGCACATGTTTACTGTATGAGAGCTACACAGAACCAGTGCACATGTTTACTGCATGAGAGCTACACAGAACCGGTGCACATGTTTACTGTATGAGATCTACACGGAACCAGTGCACATGTTTACTGTATGAGAGTTACACAGAACCAGTGCACATGTTTACTGTATGAGATCTACACAGAACCAGTGCACATGTTTACTGCATGAGAGCTACACAGAACCAGTGCACATGTTTACTGCATGAGAGCTACACAGAACCGGTGCACATGTTTACTGTATGAGATCTACACGGAACCAGTGCACATGTTTACTGTATGAGATCTACACGGAACCAGTGCACATGTTTACTGTATGAGAGCTCCACAGAACCAGTGCACATGTTTACTGTATGAGATCTACACAGAACCAGTGCACATGTTTACTGTATGAGATCTACACAGAACCAGTGCACATGTTTACTGTATGAGAGCTACATAGAACCAGTGCACAAGTTTACTGTATGAGATCTACACGGAACCAGTGCACATGTTTACTGTATGAGAGCTCCACAGAACCAGTGCACATGTTTACTGTATGAGATCTACACAGAACCAGTGCACAAGTTTACTGTATGAGATCTACACAAAACCAGTGCACATGTTTACTGTATGAGAGCTACACAGAACCAGTGCACATGTTTACTGTATGAGATCTACACAGAACCAGTGCACAAGTTTACTGTATGAGAGCTACACAGAACCAGTGCACATGTTTACTGTATGAGAGTTACACAGAACCAGTGCACATGTTTACTGTATGAGATCTACACAGAACCAGCGCACATGTTTACTGTATGAGAGCTACACAGAACCAGTGCACATGTTTACTGTATGAGATCTACACAGAACCAGTGCACAAGTTTACTGTATGAGAGCTACACAGAACCAGTGCACATGTTTACTGTATGAGAGCTCCACAGCACCAGTGCACATGTTTACTGTATGAGATCTACACAGAACCAGTGCACATGTTTACTGTATGAGAGCTACACGGAACCAGTGCACATGTTTACTGCATGAGAGCTACACAGAACCGGTGCACATGTTTACTGTATGAGATCTACACGGAACCAGTGCACATGTTTACTGTATGAGAGTTACACAGAACCAGTGCACATGTTTACTGTATGAGATCTACACAGAACCAGTGCACATGTTTACTGCATGAGAGCTACACAGAACCAGTGCACATGTTTACTGTATGAGATCTACACAGAACCAGTGCACATGTTTACTGTATGAGAGCTACACAGAACCAGTGCACAAGTTTACTGTATGAGATCTACACAGAAACAGTGCACATGTTTACTGTATGAGATCTACACAGAACCAGTGCACATGTTTACTGTATGAGAGCTACACAGAACCAGTGCACATGTTTACTGCATGAGAGCTACACAGAACCGGTGCACATGTTTACTGTATGAGATCTACACGGAACCAGTGCACATGTTTACTGTATGAGAGTTACACAGAACCAGTGCACATGTTTACTGTATGAGATCTACACAGAACCAGTGCACATGTTTACTGCATGAGAGCTACACAGAACCAGTGCACATGTTTACTGCATGAGAGCTACACAGAACCGGTGCACATGTTTACTGTATGAGATCTACACGGAACCAGTGCACATGTTTACTGTATGAGATCTACACGGAACCAGTGCACATGTTTACTGTATGAGAGCTCCACAGAACCAGTGCACATGTTTACTGTATGAGATCTACACAGAACCAGTGCACATGTTTACTGTATGAGATCTACACAGAACCAGTGCACATGTTTACTGTATGAGAGCTACATAGAACCAGTGCACAAGTTTACTGTATGAGATCTACACGGAACCAGTGCACATGTTTACTGTATGAGAGCTCCACAGAACCAGTGCACATGTTTACTGTATGAGATCTACACAGAACCAGTGCACAAGTTTACTGTATGAGATCTACACAAAACCAGTGCACATGTTTACTGTATGAGAGCTACACAGAACCAGTGCACATGTTTACTGTATGAGATCTACACAGAACCAGTGCACAAGTTTACTGTATGAGAGCTACACAGAACCAGTGCACATGTTTACTGTATGAGAGTTACACAGAACCAGTGCACATGTTTACTGTATGAGATCTACACAGAACCAGCGCACATGTTTACTGTATGAGAGCTACACAGAACCAGTGCACATGTTTACTGTATGAGATCTACACAGAACCAGTGCACAAGTTTACTGTATGAGAGCTACACAGAACCAGTGCACATGTTTACTGTATGAGAGCTCCACAGCACCAGTGCACATGTTTACTGTATGAGATCTACACAGAACCAGTGCACATGTTTACTGTATGAGAGCTACACGGAACCAGTGCACATGTTTACTGTATGAGAGCTACACAGAACCAGTGCACATGTTTACTGTATGAGAGCTCCACAGAACCAGTGCACATGTTTACTGTATGAGAGCTACACAGAACCAGTGCACATGTTTACTGTATGAGATCTACACAGAACCAGTGCACATGTTTACTGTATGAGAGCTACACAGAACCAGTGCACATGTTTACTGTATGAGAGCTCCACAGAACCAGTGCACATGTTTACTGTATGAGATCTACACGGAACCAGTGCACATGTTTACTGTATGAGAGCTACACAGAACCAGTGCACATGTTTACTGTATGAGAGGTACACAGAACCAGTGCACATGTTTACTGTATGAGATCTACATAGAACCAGTGCACATGTTTACTGTATGAGATCTACACAGAACCAGTGCACAAGTTTACTGTATGAGATCTACACAGAACCAGTGCACATGTTTACTGTATGAGAGCTCCACAGAACCAGTGCACATGTTTACTGTATGAGATCTACACAGAACCAGTGCACATGTTTACTGTATGAGAGCTCCACAGAACCAGTGCACATGTTTACTGTATGAGAGCTACACAGAACCAGTGCACATGTTTACTGTGTGAGATCTACACAGAACCAGTGCACATGTTTACTGTATGAGAGCTACACAGAACCAGTGCACATGTTTACTGCGTGAGATCTACACAGAACCAGTGCACATGTTTACTGTATGAGAGCTCCACAGAACCAGTGCACATGTTTACTGTATGAGATCTACACAGAACCAGTGCACATGTTTACTGTATGAGAGCTCCACAGAACCAGTGCACATGTTTACTGCGTGAGATCTACACAGAACCAGTGCACATGTTTACTGTATGAGAGCTACACAGAACCAGTGCACATGTTTACTGTATGAGATCTACACTGAACCGGTGCACATGTTTACTGTATGAGATCTACACAGAACCAGTGCACATGTTTACTGTATGAGAGCTCCACAGAACCAGTGCACATGTTTACTGTATGAGATCTACACAGAACCAGTGCACATGTTTACTGTATGAGAGCTACACAGAACCAGTGCACATGTTTACTGTATGAGATCTACACAGAACCAGTGCACATGTTTACTGTATGAGAGCTACACAGAACCAGTGCACATGTTTACTGCGTGAGATCTACACAGAACCAGTGCACATGTTTACTGTATGAGAGCTACACAGAACCAGTGCACATGTTTACTGTATGAGATCTACACTGAACCGGTGCACAAGTTTACTGTATGAGAGCTACACAGAACCAGTGCACGTTTACTGTATGAGAGCTACACAGAACCAGTGCATGTTTACTGTATGAGAGCTACACAGAACCAGTGCACGTGTTTACTGTATGAGAGCTACACAGAACAAGTGCACAAGTTTACTGTATGAGAGCTACACGGAACCAGTGCACATGTTTACTGTATGAGAGCTACACAGAACCAGTGCACATGTTTACTGTATGAGATCTACACAGAACCAGTGCACATGTTTACTGTATGAGAGCTACACAGAACCAGTGCACAAGTTTACTGTATGAGATCTACACAGAACCAGTGCACATGTTTACTGTATGAGAGCTACACAGAACCAGTGCACAAGTTTACTGTATGAGATCTACACACAACCAGTGCACATGTTTACTGTATGAGAGCTACACAGAACCAGTGCACATGTTTACTGTATGAGATCTACACACAACCAGTGCACATGTTTACTGTATGAGAGCTACACAGAACCAGTGCACATGTTTACTGTATGAGAGCTACACAGAACCAGTGCACATGTTTACTGTATGAGATCTACACAGAACCAGTGCACATGTTTACTGTATGAGATCTACACAGAGCCAGTGCACAAGTTTACTGTATGAGATCTACACGGAACCAGTGCACATGTTTACTGTATGAGATCTACACAGAACCAGTGCACATGTTTACTGTATGAGATCTACACAGAACCAGTGCACATGTTTACTGCGTGAGATCTACACAGAACCAGTGCACAAGTTTACTGCGTGAGATCTACACAGAACCAGTGCACATGTTTACTGCATGAGAGCTACACAGAACCAGTGCACATGTTTACTGTATGAGATCTACACAGAACCAGTGCACGTTTACTGTATGAGAGCTACACAGAACAAGTGCACAAGTTTACTGTATGAGAGCTACACGGAACCAGTGCACATGTTTACTGTATGAGAGCTACACAGAACCAGTGCACATGTTTACTGTATGAGATCTACACAGAACCAGTGCACATGTTTACTGTATGAGATCTACACAGAACCAGTGCACATGTTTACTGTATGAGAGCTACACAGAACCAGTGCACATGTTTAATGTATGAGATCTACACAGAACCAGTGCACATGTTTACTGTATGAGATCTACACAGAACCAGTGCACATGTTTACTGTATGAGATCTACACAGAACCAGTGCACATGTTTACTGTATGAGATCTACACAGAACCAGTGCACATGTTTACTGTATGAGAGCTACACACAACCAGTGCACATGTTTACTGTATGAGATCTACACAGAACCAGTGCACATGTTTACTGTATGAGATCTACACAGAACCAGTGCACATGTTTACTGTATGAGATCTACACAGAACCAGTGCACATGTTTACTGTATGAGAGCTACACAGAACCAGTGCACATGTTTACTGTATGAGAGCTACACAGAACCAGTGCACATGTTTACTGTATGAGATCTACACAGAACCAGTGCACATGTTTACTGTATGAGATCTACACAGAACCAGTGCACATGTTTACTGTATGAGATCTACACAGAACCAGTGCACATGTTTACTGTATGAGATCTACACAGAACCAGTGCACATGTTTACTGTATGAGAGCTACACACAACCAGTGCACATGTTTACTGTATGAGATCTACACAGAACCAGTGCACATGTTTACTGTATGAGATCTACACAGAACCAGTGCACATGTTTACTGTATGAGATCTACACAGAACCAGTGCACATGTTTACTGTATGAGAGCTACACAGAACCAGTGCACATGTTTACTGTATGAGAGCTACACAGAACACGGAACAGAACATTCCGATTGGTTAATCTCACAAACACAGATTAGTCGGGCGATTGCCGGTTATCTGCACAGCAGAGACTGTAGATTCAGCTCCAAACATAACATACATTCTGCTGTTCGTACAAAATAAAATTCTATACCCAAGGCTGTGGCAAACACACATTTTTTTTTTTTTTATATTCAAAAATGAACCCAAGGTCTTTGTTCCTCATCAAGAAAGTAATCTCAGCTTTTAGTTGTTTGTTTGGGTTAAAAAAAAAAGGTTGTCTTGAAATCGGAATAAAAGCTGTTTTGTCTATACAGATCTAGGATTTTTGGCAAATAATTCTGTTCAGTTTAAACATAATTAACAATGCAGAAAAAGGAAAAAAAGCGGTGAAATGGGGAATCAAGTCTTTTATCTGGAATACCGTTTGTTTCTTTCTAACAAACATGTATTGCCATACCTCCCAAGTGTCCCTCTTTAGGAGGGACAGTCCCTCTTTGAGACCCAAATCCCTCTGTCCCTCTTTTCTACCCTTTTGTCCCTCTTTTTAGGACATCAGAATGAGTGGTGTGTATCACATTGCTCCACAGCAATAAAATTCACATAATTTTGTTGTTAATCGTCAATATACGTGTTCATAAATGAATCTGTGTAATAAAAATTCTTTGGTCTTCTTCTAAATCATTAATCAGTTGCACAAAGAGGTGCAGATAGGTCAAGGAGTAACCTAAAAATTATTGGAAATGCCCCACCTACCAGCCACGCCCCCATAAATGCCACCTAAATTAGAAGTGTCCCTCTTTGGCCATTTGAAATGTTGGGAGGTATGTATTGCTGACTTCTTATTTATCTGACATAGGATGGATAGGCTACACAATCGTTGGTTCTCGAGTTGTGTTGGACAAGAACAGGTGGAGAGCCATAGGTTACCCATACTATACCATGGGGTAAATGTTTAAAGGGGAACTATCACCCCAAATAAAGTTCCCCCCAAGAATTACCCATCTGGCGACTAGCTGAACAATCATATTATTTGACAGAATAATTATCGCCTTATAGAGAAATCCTACTGCTGTCTGACAGCCAGGCAACAGTGCTTTAGAAGAACATACCTCCCAAGTGTCCCACTTTAGGAGGGACAGTCCCTCTTTTAGACCCAAATCCCTCTGTCCCTCTTTCCCACCCTGATGTCCCTCTTTTTAAGAGATCAGACTGGTGAGGTGTATATATAAGTGTATCACACTGCTCTACAGCAATAAAACTCACATTATTGTTTGTTTAAACATCAGTATATATGTTTATAAATTAGTATGTGTAAATAAAATACTTTGGTCTTGTTATAAGTCATTTATTAGGTCACACAAGAAGGTGTCAATAGGTCATAAAATAGCCTAAAAATTCTCGATAGTGCCCCGCCTACCAGCCACGCCCCCGGCAACACCCCCTAAAACACAAGTGTCCCTCTTTGGCAATTTGAAATGTTGGAAGGTATGGAAGAATCTGCACTGTCAGTCCCTTCCGGTACCTTAAGGTACCAAGCAACGCCCCCTATAGGAGACCGGGACTGACAGCGCAGGTGCGCATACGTCTCTAAGCAAAGATGTCTGCGCTGTTGCCTGGCCGTCAGTTTTGGGAGCAGTAGGATTTCTCTAAAAGGAGGTAATCCTTCTGGAGATGGGGTCTCCAGTACTGTACAAAATACTATAGAGTATCTATATCCTTCTGGAGATGGGGTCTCCAGTACTGTACACAATACTCTAGGTGAGGTCTAACTAGAGATCTATAGCGTGGCATGACCACTTCCCTTTTTCTACTACTAATGCCCCTAGTTATACAACCCAGCACCCTGCTTGCATTCCCCCACACCACTCTGATACATTACCAACAAGAACTTGGAGTAGGGACGTCCAATTCTTTGATTTGTGGGCCACATGTTCAGAAAGCCAGACGTGTGACGGCTACATTATTTTTTTTTATTGATAATAACAGAGAATTATAGCCTGTCAGCTAATCCAAAATATCAGTACTGAATCTAAACTTGAACTGCATGGTACTGGCAAGCTGGGGATTAGCTCTTATCGGCCTATTGTCCTGTTCGGAGAGTGTTTATTTAACGTTGCTTATTCTGTTTACACTGAGAGATGAGCGCTAAAGTCAGTTCATTGATTGGGAATAGTGGCCACTGCGCTTGTATTCAGACCTTTTACAGACAATCCTGCACTTTGAACGGGGGAACTGGAAAAGGCAGTTTTATCTGCTCCCTCAGATCATATATAGGACAAGATTTGAGGCCTCAAAAAACAAATACAGATTTGTTACAGAGGCTGCATTAAATACAGGGTATTTGTGATTATACAACCCGAGATCAACGTCAGGTGTTAATGTTCCTTTAAAAGAGCCTTTTAACCGATTAAATGCTGGAGGTATCCACGGCATTGCAAAGCAATGTGTTGTAAACCTCTAGCATTCGACAGGTTAAAAAGACCATTTATAGCAAAGTGTATTTCCTCACTACAGTGCAGTCGCTTTGATGTCCCAGAATTGTTTAGCTTTTGGCATTATGAATATCCCCTTAACTCTTTGAATGCCAGAGGAGCATGCAACGCATTGCAGAGTAATGCACTGCGTACCCCTCTGGCACTCAAAGTGTTAAATGTTGTCACCCTACAAATAATGTAGTGGTTTGTGTCCCAGAATTTCTCTACTTTTCGCTTTGCGCATATATCCTCTCGATCTTGGCTAATACTAATGTTTTGCCTGCATTTATTTAAAATGGAGAATAAGTTAGGGAGGGACAAAAGGGGGGGGGGTGTCAGAAAGCGACCGAGGCAAAGGTGAAGACGCAGCAATGAGATGCAGGGAAGGCGGACGGGTTCACAGGCGCGCTCTTCTCAGAAGGAGGCCAGATAAAGAGCCGTCTGATATCTGATAGTGCAGGACACGCAGCCAAGAGCCAGGGCAGATTGCCTGCAGCAAGAAAGGGGCCTGTGTGTTATTGCTCAAAGGCCTTTTCTTCTCCGCGCTCCTTTCTCCTCTTCTGTGAATATGCAGCTCCCGGGGTCAGTTCCGCGAAGAATTCCAGAAAAACAGCGATTGCCTTTCACTGGGCACTGGCAGAGGCCTCGGTGTGGAACAGAAAACAGTGTGTGTGTGTGTGGGGGGGGGGTGCCAGGGGAGGGCGTGGTATTGTCTATAATAGGGGATAGGCAACTTTTGGAATTCCAGCTGTTGGGAACTACAATTCCCATCATCCCCAGCCAGCCAAGGACTGGTCCCAAAACGGTATTCATTTGAAAGATCGCATAGAAAATATTGTGCCACTACCCGACGCATTAAGCACATCGCCATGAGTAAAAGGGGCGACATGAGAATCCCGCCCTGCATCAAAGCGCTAGATTCTCATGTCCCCTCCTTAAACATCACATCCACTTAAGTGCCCGCATTAACCATTTGTGTGCCCTAGCACAACTGCATCCTCTACAATCCAAGTAGTTACACCCCCTTGTTTGGGACGGTTCACTATTAAAAGGTTGCATAGAAAATATCATGCCACTACCCGACGCATTAAGCATGTCACCGTGAGTAATAGGGCGACACGAGAATCTCACCCTGCATCAAAGCACCAGATTCTCACGTCCCCTCCTTAAACATCACATCCACTTAAGTGCCCGCATTAACCATTTGTGTGCCCTAGCACAACTGCATCCTCTACAATCCAAGTAGTTACACCCCCTGGTTTGGGACGGTTCACTATTAAAAGGTTGCATAGAAAATATCGTGCCACTACCCGACGCATTAAGCATGTCACCGTGAGTAAAAGGGCGACATGAGAATCTCACCCTGCATCAAAGCACGAGATTCTCATGTCGCCTCCTTAAACATCGCATCCACTTTAGCGTCTGCATTAACCATTTGTGTACCTCAGACCTCCTAGCACTGTGCAAATTTAATAACCTAACCACTCTCTTCTGGAACAAATTGTGTTGTACAGGGTTTGGCTGGATGTATGGTATAGTATCGTAATGGGAATGAGTGGGAATTGGACTTAACGCTCCATAGAGTGACGCATACCAAATAAACACTTTAGCCCTTGATATGCTGCTTGATCTTAAAGTGCTTCATTGAACTGGGTTCATCACAGATCAACAGCATATCAAGGGTTAAAGTGTTGATTTGCTATGCAGTACTCTTGGAGTGTTAAGTCCAATTCCCACTCATTCCCATTACTATACTATACCATACAGCCAGACCACCTCTGTACAACACAATTTGTTTCAAAACATAGTGGTTAGGTTATTAAACTTGCACAGTGCTAAGATGTTGGAGGCACACAAATGGTTAACGCAGATACTAAAGTGGATGCGATGTTTAAGGAGGCGACATGAGAATCTCGTGCTTTGATGCAGGGTGAGATTCTCATGTCGCCCTTTTACTCACGGTGACATGCTTAATGCTTTGGGTAGTGGCACGATATTTTCTATGCAACCTTTTGATAGTGAACCGTGCCAAACCAGGGGGTGTAACTACTTGGATTGTAGAGGATGCAGCTGTGCTAGGGCCAGTCACCCAAGGTAGCCCATAGCCCCCAGGTGCCAGTAGGTTCGAGGTACTCCCAAGGGAAATATTTTAGTAATTACTCCACCGCCCCCGGTTACTGGAGTGTCAGTGGTTGGCTACTACTGAGCTATAAGATATTAAAACAGTAATAAACCTTTATAATGAAATAAAAAATTATCTTGTCAGATATTCCCTTTTGAGTAAAACAAGAATAATGCCATTGCTGGGGGATGCTTCGTTTCAGCTTCAGTGCAGCTTAGTCTTCTTTTATTTCATGTTAAAGTGACAGTTAACAAGTGATAAGTTAATATGTTAATTCAAATTGCTTTTATCATTATTTTTTTCATTTTCACTTTCACATTCCTGACTGTGAATTCCCTGGACATTTGTATTTAGTAAGCTTTCTGTAAGGGACTACTGGAGCCTAGGGAATGAATTATAGACAATACTGATAAGAATATTCACTGCCAGTTGAATTTAAATGTTAAGATGTTGTGCATGTGTTTAACCCCTTGAGTGCCAGTGGGGTACGTGTTGCGCACCTCCTCTGAAACTCAAAGGGTTAACTTGTTGTGTATATTGCATTCGGACTTCATTCTTATTGTGCCTGAAGAAGAGGCATGAATTGCATCCTAGAGCCACTCAGTGACCAATAAGGACATCACTTTTACTCTTCTGGGACCTATGAAAGCACAGATACTGACACATTGCAACACTATCTCTGTCAGAGAAAAGCCTGTCATCAGTCCAGCACAAACACACAGCACTGACTGCTGTGTTACATTTTATTACTATGCCTGTTTTCACAGTCCCTGACAGAAATCTCACTGAAAACAGATATTCAGAGATCTCCCTGTCAACAGAGAACAATAAATAAATAAAATTGGTGGTGATGCAAAAAAACAAAACAAAAACAAAATGAATAACAAATATAGACAATATGACAGACCACTAATATCTCTTAAAGAGGGACACTTGGGAGGTATAGAACCCTAATATCTCCTAAAGAGGGACACTTGGGAGGTATGGACTCCTAATATCTCCTAAAGAGGGACACTTGGGAGGTATGGATCCCTAATATCTTGTAAAGACGGACACTTGGGAGGTATGGACCCCTAATATCTCCTAAAGAGGGACACATGGGAGGCATGGACTCCTAATATCACCTAAAGAGGGACACTTGGGAGGCAGAGACCCCTAATATCACCTGAAGAGGGACACTTGGGAGGTACAGATCCCTAATATCACCTAAAGAGGGACACTTGGGAGGTACAGATCCCTAATATCACCTAAAGAGGGACACTTGGGAGGTATGGACCCCTAATATCTCCTAAAGAGGGAGACTTGGGAGGCAGAGACCCCTAATATCTCCTTGTAACGGTTTGCAAAACAAGAATGGAGTCAGAAGGTATAATTAAGGACACCTTTATTAATAATAAATGCAAGTAAGTATGACAGTACAAGCAGAGGGTGACTGGAAAGGCTAGAGACTATAGGAGCCTGCCGGTGGGTCAACCACACTGCTGGAGACTAGGCCGAAGCCAGCTGGTAGTTTCAGGAATCAAAGAGAACGCAACACTGAACCTACAGTCTCCTGTAAGGGGCAACAGAGGAGACTACTGACTCATGCCTGCAGTCAGTATGGAAGAGCTCGTCTCCAATAAGGATGGTAACAATGGAGACTACTGACTTACTCCTGCAATCAGTAAGAAAGAGTCTGCCAGAGTCCCAGATCTGCACCAGGATGGGTGTCGGTAGGTAACGGAGCCACAAGTGGAGTAAACAGACAAATCCGCAGGTCAGCACCAGCTAGGAAAGTCAGACAAGCCAGGTTCATACATGGAGTCAGCCAGAGCCACAGGTCTGCACCAGATGGGATGTCAAGACAAATGGAGTGCACAGAGAGAAAGGTCAGACAGAGCCACAGGTCAGCACCAGAATGGATAGTCAGACAAGCCGGGTCATATACAGGATACAGGAACAACTGGAGCTAGAACTGCTCAAAACAACAACGTAAGGGTAACTGATACACAGGCCCATAGAGGTTTATAAAGGAGTAGGAGAAGGCGGGACCAATTAGGTCCCCCAGGCTGGGCCTATAACAGGAGTTCAGGCAAGTGCCTGATTCGTGATGCCAGGAACAATGAACCAGATGTGACCAGGCCGCAGGCAGAGAGTAGGGTTGCCACCTTTTTTTCAAAAAAATACTGGCCATGGCATTCCCTCCATAGACTTAACATTGGACAGAAGCCAATTTTTTACCGGCCTGCCGGTAAAATACCGGCTGTATGGCAACCCTAGCAGAGAGGGAGGCAACTAGTGAAGCCAGAACGTCAGTCCAGAACCCTGCTCCCGGCCGAATGGCGCAGGCCGAGGTAAAGCACTGTGACACTCCTAAAGAGGGACACTTGGAGGTATGGACCCCTTATATCTCATAATGAGGGAAACTTGGGACATATGGACCCCTCATATCTCCTAAAGAGGGATACTTGGAAGGTACAGACCCCTAATATCTCCTAAAGAGGGACACTTGGGAGGTATAAACCCCTAATATCTCCTAAAGAGGGACACTTGGAAGGTATAGACCCCTAATATCTCCTAAAGAGGGACACTTGGAAGGTATAGACTGCTAATATCTCCTAAAGAGGGACACTTGGAAGGTACAGACCCCTAATATCTCCTAAAGAGGGACACTTGGAAGGTACAGACCCCTAATATCTCCTAAAGAGGGACACTTGGGAGGTACGGACCCCTAATATCTCCTAAAGAGGGACACTTGGAAGGTACAGACCCCTAATATCTCCTAAAGAGGGACACTTGGGAGGTACGGACCCCTAATATCTCCTAAAGAGGGACACTTGGGAGGTACGGACCCCTAATATCTCCTATAGAGGGACACTTGGAAGGTACAGACCCCTAATATCTCCTAAAGAGGGACACTTGGGAGGTACGGACCCCTAATATCTCCTATAGAGGGACACTTGGAAGGTACAGACCCCTAATATCTCCTAAAGAGGGACACTTGGAAGGTACAGACCCCTAATATCTCCTAAAGAGGGACACTTGGAAGGTACGCTGCTATTCTTGTACCATACCACCTGTACTGAACAGAACATCATCTGGTTGGGGTGGTCATATGAGCGGGTATTGCCCAACGTGACCGCGGTACAACATGCTACAACTTGCTGGAAATCAATACAGAAAAATTGCAGCGCAGTGACCTGCGGGGAACAGATTGGTAGGGGAGGGCAGGAAAGTTGAATGGGCACAGTTGGTACCTGCCACTTTCCATGCCCCTCTTGCACTCAAAGGGTTAACATGACACACAGGAAGATCTGAATTACGTTTTTCAGTATGTACAAAAACAAGTCAAGGTGACAGGTCCACTGAATTTTGGAAATGTTTATTTTCCCCAAGAGTGCACTTGATTTGTAGCAGAATTACACATCAGTACATCAGTACATCTCCTCTGGATAAAATGCCACCTTACCACCTTTAGCCTAGAATACTTCTAATATCCCTCTGAACATGTTATCAGGAGAAAACGACTCCAAAGTATTGTCAGTCCAGGGCTGGATTATCAATGGCCCTGAACGACAAAGCAAGTATACAAGCATAGCCTTAGTCATCTATGTAAAAAGTGCAATTCTGGAGCAAACCGACTGCACAAAAGGAAGGACATTCAATTCCCATTGCCTCTAGCACTCAAGGACCTAAAAAGCCAAATTTAAATCAATGATAATCTGCAGATTTAACATTAAACCTTGTATTACTGCTCCTCCTACCCCTCCAAACCTCCTTCCGGATCAACCCTCCCCTCGACATGCTTCCCCTGTGTTTTCTGTCTGCAAAAGTCTTTTCAAATGGGCTAAGAGGGACACTTATGGTTTAGGTGGATTTGCTGGGGGTGTGGCTGGTGGGTTGGGCATTACCGACCATTTTTAGGTTATTTAATGAGTACTGACACCTCTCTGTGTAACTGAATAAATGATATAGAACAAGGCATTTTTTTACACATACTAATTTATAAACATGTATATGGAAGTATATACAAACATTAATGTGAGTTTTATTGCTGTGGAGCAGTGTGATATACACTTATATACACACCACACAGTCTGATCTCCTAAACACAGGGACACCAGGGTGATACACTTCTATACACACCACACAGTCTGATCTCCGAAACACAGGGACACCAGGGTGATACACTTATATACACACCACACAGTCTGATCTCAGAAACACAGGGACACCAGGGTGATACACTTATATACACACCACACAGTCTGATCTCCTAAACACAGGGACACCAGGGTGATACACTTATATACACACCACACAGTCTAATCTCCTAAACACAGGGACACCAGGGTGATACACTTATATACACACACCACACAGTCTGATCTCCTAAACACAGGGATACCAGGGTGATACACTTATATACACACCACACAGTCTGATCTCCTAAACACAGGGACACCAGGGTGATACATTTATATACACACCACACTGTCTGATCTCCTAAACACAGGGACACCAGGGTGATACACTTATATATACACACCACACAGTCTGATCTCCTAAACACAGGGACACCAGGGTGATACACTTCTATACACACACCACACAGTCTGATCTCCTAAACACAGGGACACCAGGGTGATACACTTATATACACACTACACAGTCTGATCTCCTAAACACAGGGACACCAGGGTGATACACTTATATACACACCACATAGTCTGATCTCCTAAACACAGGGAAACCAGGGTGGGAGAATGGGACAGAGAAATTTATGTCTGAGAGAGGGTCTGTCCCTATTAAAGGAGGGGATTTGGAAGGTATGCTTCCACTGGGAGGCTATTCCAGGTAACAGTGTAAAGTATTTGTTTTACTTGTGTTTCCTCTTATTCATCAAGCCTGTAATTTTAGGCCATCATGTCTTGTTCCAGTATTATTTTTATTCTGGACAAATGCATACAAACTCTGAAAAATGTCTTTTGAGTGATTTGCAATGTGTTGGATACCCCTCTAGCACTCACGTAAAATGAATAGGATTGAAATATCATGCACTCCTAGCCAACATTTTTAAAAAATATTTCTTATGTGTATAAACCCGCTAATGTATACCAATGAGGAGCAAATTACGACCATTGTGGCTTAAAACAGAGGTTTGCAGGGAAATGAGAAACAAGAAACAGGCTTTTAAACTGTTTGAGTCAAATGGGTCAGATGCATTAAATAATAAATATAAAAACTGTAAAATAATCTGCAAACAAGCAGTTAGGTTAGCTAAAACTAAAAATGAGAAAGAATTGCAAAAGAGAGTAAGACAAATCCTAAACAATTTTATATAATGGGAAAAAGATTAATGTTGCTATTGATTCTCTTATAGCAGGTGAATTAATTAGTGAAGATTAGGTTATGGCTGACACCTTAAACACATTATTTTGTATGTATATATACAAAGGAAGAACAATGGCAGGCTATATGCAAATAGAGAGAATCACAGAAATTCCTCTATCATATTTGTGAGGACAAAGTCCAAGAGAGACTGGAAAAGGTTATGGTTAATAAAGTACCTGGACCTGATGGTATATACCCAAGGGTACTTAAGGAACTTAGATCAGTAATAGCACGTTTAATATTTAGTGATTCACTAATATCAGGCATAGTGCCCTGTGATTGGAGAAAAGCTGATGCAGTAGCATAATTCAAAAAGGGGGAAAAAGCTAAACCAGGGAATTACAGACTTGTGAGCTTGACTTCCATAGTGGGTAAGATATTAGAAGGGTTGCTAACGGACAGTATTCAGAACTATGTGAAGACAAAGGATATTATTAGTAGGAGTCAGCATGGTTTTATGAGGAATAGATCATGTCAGACTAAATTACTTGCATTTTGTGAAAGGGTAAGTAGTAACTTGGACAAGAAAATTGCTGTTGATGTAGTATACTTTGATTTTGCAAAAGCCTTTGATGCAGTGCCTCACAACTGCATAACCTAAAAGGCTTTGGTTTTGGAGGTGATATATGTACATGGATAGAAAACTGGTTAAATAATAGATGGTTGTAAATGGAACCTTTTGAAGTTGGTGTAAGGTTATAAGTGGGGTTCCGCAGGGTTCAGTCCTGGGCCCAATGCTCTTTAATTTGTTTATTAATGATCTAGAAGGGGGAATTGAAATCTTTGCTGATGACACTAAGCTTTGTAAGGAAATACATACAGATCTGGAAGTTTTTTTCCCTACAGAAGGATTTAGATAAACTGAGTGACTGGGCAGAAAAGTGGCAGATGTCATTTAATGTAGATAAATGTAAGGTTATGCATTTGGGCTGTAGAAACAAACATGTTACATATATATAACTTTGGGAATCCTATGTTACTGTGTTACTATATTACATGTTACTGTGTTACTATGTCACTGTGAAACTATGTTACTATGTCATTGTGTTACTGTGTTACTGTTCACTGTGTTATTATGTCACTGTGTTCCTATATTACTATGTTATCATGTAACTGTGTTAATATGCTACTGTGTTACTATGTTATCATGCAACTGTGTTAATATGTTACTGTGTTATTGTGTTACTATTTTATTTTATTACTGTGTTAATATGTTATTGTGTTACTGTGTTACAATATTAATATGTTACTGTGTTACTATTTCATTGTGTTACTATGTTACTGTGTTACAATATTAATATGTTACTGTGTTACTATTTCATTGTGTTAGTGTTTACTATGTTACTGTGTTATTTTGTAACTGTGTTACTATATTATTGTGTTACTATGTCACTATATAACTATGCCACTGTGTTACTATGTTGCTGTGTTGTTATTTTATCATGCTACTCTGTTACTATGTCACTGTGTCAGTATGTTAATGTGTTCCAATGTTATTTTGATACTGTGTTACTATTTTACTAAGTTACTGTGCTATTGTGTAACTATGTTATTGTGTTATTTTATTACTGTGTTAATATGTTATTGTGTTACTGTGTTACTATGTCACTGTGTTACAATATTATTATGGTACTGTGTTACTATTTTACTGTGTTAGTATGCTATTGTCTTACTGTGTTACGAGGTCACTGTGTTACTGTGTTACTATATCACTGTGGTACTGTGGTACTATGTTACTGTGTTGCAATTTTATTGTGGTACTGTGTTACTATGTTATTGTGTTACTGTTATTGTGTTTCTATGTCACTGTGTTCCTATGTCACTGTGTCGTTGTGATACTATGTCACTGTGTTGTAATGTTATTGTGGTACTGTGTTACTATGTTATTGTGTTACTGTTATTGTGTTTCCATGTCACTGTGTTACTATGTCACTGTGTAACTATGTCACTGTGTTACTATGTCACTGTGTTGTAATGTTATTGTGGTACTGTGTTACTATGTTATTTTGTTACTGTTATTGTGTTTCCATGTCACTGTGTTACTATGTCACTGTGTAACTATGTTACTATGTCACTGTGTTATTAATTTACTGTGTTGCAATGTTATTGTGGTACTGTGTTACTATGTTATTCTGTTACGGTGTTACTGTGTCACTATGTCACTGTGTTACTGTGTTACTGTGTTACTAAGTAATATATTATAAACATGATTTCCCTATTCATCTGGAGGCAGCTGTGTATGACCATAATATAAATAACAAGGGCAATGGAAGGCAGGATTATGGGTAACAAACAAATAAATAAAAGTTTCAGGGTACTGAAATGGGTGGGTTCTAATCTCAAAACGATTCATCCTGTTTATGGTTTTATCAGTTATTTTTTTTTTTTTATAACAAGCCTGATAAAAATTGGCAACATTCACCTTTTATTTTCAAAATATCTTACAACTTCCTCAAGATATAAACATTAAAATAAATGCTGTCTAGTAGTATATAATAATTTAATGGATGTGAGCCCTGATAATTGTTTTGGGGTAAAGATCCTTTACAGGAGAACTAATAGCTCCTAATAATATCTCCCAGATTACTTTACTCTGTTCTTAAAATACTAATGGCGCCTTCGTTCAGGAATTCTTAACCCTTTGAGAGCTGCAAACCAAATGGAGCTACTCCAGTAGCATAACTCATTTCCCTTGTAAGCTCTGTGATGTCACTAGTGTAGGTTTATTTAAACTGTCAGCTCTGTGATGTCACTAGTGTAGATTTATATAAACTCTAAGCTCTGTGTTACCACTAGTGTAGCTTTATTTTAACTGTAAGCTCTGTGGTATCACTAGTGTAGGTTTATTTAGACTGTAAACTCTGTGGTATCACTAGTGTAGCTTTATTTAGACTGTAAGCTCTGTGGTATCACTAGTGTAGCTTTATTTAAACTGTAAGCTCTGTGGTATCACTAGTGTAGCTTTATTTAAACTGTAAGCTCTGTGGTATCACTAGTGTAGGTTTATTTAGACTGTAAGCTCTGTGGTATCACTAGTGTAGCTTTATTTAAACTGTAAGCTCTGTGGTATCACTAGTGTAGCTTTATTTAGACTGTAAGCTCTGTGGTATCACTAGTGTAGCTTTATTTAGACTGTAAGCTCTGTGTGATCACACGTGTAGCTTTATATAAACTGTAAGCTCTGTGGTGTCACTACTGTAGCTTTATTTAAACTGTAAGCTCTGTGGTATCGCTAGAGTAGCTTTATTTAAACTGTAAGCTCTGTGGTATCACTAGTGTAGCTTTATATAAACTATAAGCTCTGTGGTATGACTAGTGTAGCTTTATTTAGACTGTAAGCTCTGTGGTATCACTAGTGTAGCTTTATTTAGACTTTAAGCTCTGTGGTGTCACTAGTGTAGCTTTACTTTTACTGTAAGCTCTGTGGTGTCACTAGTGTAGCTTTATTTAGACTGTAAGCTCTGTGGTATCACTAGTGTAGCTTTATTTAAACTGTAAGCTCTGTGGTATCGCTAGTGTAGCTTTATATAAACTGTAAGCTCTGTGATATTACTAGTGTAGCTTTATTTAAACTGTAAGCTCTGTGGTATCACTAGTGTAGCTTTATTTAGACTGTAAGCTCTGTGGTATCAAAAGTGTAGCTTTATTTAAACTGTAAGCTCTGTGGTATTGCTAGTGTAGCCTTATATAAACTGTAAGCTCTGTGGTATTACTAGTGTAGCTTTATTTAGACTGTAAGCTCTGTGGTATCACTAGTGTAGCTTTATTTAAACTGTAAGCTCTGTGGTGTGACTAGTGTAGCTTTATTTAAACTGTAAACTTTGTGGTGTCACTAGTGTAGCTTTATTTAAACTGTAAGCTCTGTGGTATTACTAGTGTAGCTTTCTAAACTCTGTAGTATCAATAAAGTAGCCCCACAGCAATTGTAAGCTACATGGTATCACTTGCCTGACTTGAAAAACATTAATGCCAATTTTAACATTAACAAAAGGGGGTGGGCTGGGACAGTAGTAGAAATGGCCAGTAGATTGTATTTGCCCCCCCCCCCACTCCACTTGTTGTCAGCCCTACTCTGTTGTGAGTACACTGAAAGGGTTAAACATCTTTTAATGAAGCCCTCCTTATGGCCCTATACTCCCCCTCGGTCTCCCTCACCAATTTACTGCTTAAAGGGATATTGACGCCTCTTAAAGGGATAGTAATGTTGGAAAAAAACTAGATCGCCGAGTCTTCTTTATAATAAAAGTAACACATTGCGCTATTTTACAACAAGTGCTTGAAAACAAGGCACACGTTTTAGACCATTCCAATGAAGGGATTCGTGGTAAATAACAAGATTGCGGCTCTGCTGCAGAGCCTCAATGTCGGCTGAAACGGATCTCCTGCTGACAGATTTACAGCTGTCAATAGGAGACATCAAACTTTAAACGCCTGTATCTCATAAACCATAGCGGTTTGAGAGATACTTTTTTTTGCCTTTAGCTCAGCTTTTTAAGCTCTTCTAAATGAAATAACTTTTTTGTGGACATTACTAACACTTTAATAATAACTCTCCATTTATCTGAATCTGGGTTTAAAACTGTATTGGTCACAACAAATCAGTTCTTCTTGGACCATTTCTCTAAAATGAATGCTTGGTTAGTACTGGAGATTATATCTATCGAAAGCAGATATGACTCTTTTTTTTGCAAGACTCCATGACCCAGCTGGAGACTTGATGTGCTTGGTTAGAGGAAAGCTGCTTTTCTACTTCAGCAAAGGAAATTATTATTTCTATAGTAAGGGTAGTAAATATGTGGACTTCTTTGCTGCCGTAAGCTATGCTGATACTGAAGATATATTAACCCTTTGAGTGCCAGAGGAGTATGCAACGCATTGCAATGCAATGCGTTGCATACTCCTCTGGCACTCAAAGGATTAAAAAAAAACGTTGGATGATGTTATATAGAAAATGATGACTGTTCATTTTAATGCAGGTAGGACGCTGATGCAGAAATCCAACTGTCACTTTGAGACAAGGAAACATTTTTTTCCTCCTTCCTCTGGATCAACCATGGGAGATCTGGCAAAGGTCGTACTTGATGGACACATGCCTTTTTTTTCCAAAGTCGTCAACTACATAACTGTGTTTTGTTTTTTTGATTTTCTGAAATGACAACTAACACATTCTTTTGCAAAATGTTTTGTTACAAACCACATTAATTTAACCACTCAAGGAGCTGCAGAACCGTCTGGTATTTAAAAGGTTAAATAGCATGACGGGTTGTATTTCCGTGGACATGATTATTTTTTGGAGGACTATAGGACGCCAACATTCTCTCAGTGAAGACTTCTTAGGAAGCCTTCAGTAGGTGGAGCTTGGTGATTTGGAGTTCAGTAACAAAACAATGATGTCCGCCTCCACGGATATGATATCCTGAACAAATTAAAGATTCAATTTTTGGGCAACCGATACACAATGAATTCTCAGTGGTCATTAGGCTTTTCCACCCAGATTAAGGTAAATTGGGGGCGCTTATTAGGAGGTGTTAGTGTTCTAATGAAGCATAGAGATAAGGGAATACGGAACACAAAAATGTCAGTATGCTAATTAATGTCAATAATCTATTGTGCCTCGTTAAGGTCGGCAGATTGGGAACACGTCTTGTTTTTTCCTGTCTCTCTAACAACGGCTGCAAGCATACATATTCATTAGAACAAGACTTGTGATTCCCATGTGCCGAACGGACACCGACGGTCACACCGAGGCCAATGTATTACGGGAAAGCCGTCCAGTTCTGGAACAAACCAACAGCTCTGTAGGGTACAAATTACAGTGTGCACATTTTCAGTCTGTTTAACCCTTAATGACCGGCAGAAGTCTGCTAAGGCCATGGGTCATTTGTTTTGTCTAAATGGGGTCACTGATTGTTCTGGTACCTCAAGGGTTGATAAGGGGTTAAACTGGCATTTTAAAGCGGAACTATCACCTAAAACCAAAGTTTTACTGTGTGTTTTAATGTTTAACCCGACATTAGTGCTGTGTGTGTGTTTATGTGTGTGTTCTTCAAATCGCCTGGTAGTGGAGATATTTGCCTTGCAAAATCGGCCAGTTCCACGTTCTGCGGGGCTGTATGCCACGGAATGAGGCCTCAGGACTTCCCAGCTGCCCCAGGGAGAGCTTTCACGCTTTGCAATGCATTGCGTACCACTCTGGCACTCAGATGGGAATTTGAATTTGTCCCCAAATAGCGCGGTTGGTCTCTTCCAGATAACAATAATAATCATGGCTCAAACCAACTTTGCTATGCGTTGCAGATCTCACAAGCATTCGAGGGGTTTAAATCTCCCATTTACATGTATGGAGATTAGGGGTATATGTAATTGTTCCCAATGGTGCAATTAGTTTGCTCCGAAATTCTCCCACGCTGCTTTATACATAGGCCCCTATTAGATTTGGTTCAGAAATGTCTCCTAATATTCCCCCTGTGTCTTCCAGTCCTAACCAGTTAATTACTGGACTAACCCAGCTGGTCAATTAGATGACTTTGAAGCCAAGAAAGTGGTGGTGAAAAGGCGGTTAATTTCCCAGTGTCAGCAACTCCTTGGGAACTTACGCAGTGGTGTACCTGGGACCGGGTCCATCACTCCAGGGGCCCGGCAGCCCCCTGCGACCCCCCATCTGCTGCCCGCAACATTCTGAAGACGGCACAGACCTCTAGCAGCCGAGCTCCCTCTTTGGCACTCTAGTAATGCGGAGCGCTGGAAGATGACATCATATCCCGGCGCTCTGCATTACTGAAGAGAAGACCGCGCAGGGAGCTCCATCAGTATAGAGGTCTGTGCAGCAGTGCCACGTCACTGGACCACCAAGGAGGTAGGAAACAGACACTGGGGTGGGGGTGGGGTAAAGTGAGGGCAATGTGGAGGTAATATGGAGATTGGGGGCAATGTGGAGATGATGGGGGCAATATGGAGATGATGGGGGCAATGTGGAGATTGGGAGCATTGTGGAGGTGTCCAGTAGAGATGGCCAACGGGGGTCCAATGTGGTCGGGGGGGGGCCATGGCAACTTTTTCACCAGGGCCTGGTGGCTTCTAGTTACGTTTCTGAACTTAGGTAAGACAGATTGGGGGTTATGCACTAAGGCGTGATAAATAAGAGGTGACTTCTCCAGTGATATCACTTCTCCAGTTCCAATGTTATTCTATGGAGCCAACGCACTAAGGTCTGCAAGGCTGGAGAAACATTAGTGTATACGCTCCATAGAATAACACAGGGATTGGAGAAGTGATATCACTGGAGAAGTCATCTCCACTTTATCACCTCTTCATCACCGCTTAGTGCATAACGCCCTTTATCTCCCAGTGCCCCCGGCACCAGCAAAATAGACTGTAAGCTCTATAGGACAGGGACTCACTTTGCATGAGAAATTCTGCTTACAAATTGCTAGAGCTGCATAAGAATAAATAAGAGGATTTTAGTCTTACCTGTTAAATCGTTTTCTCTTAGTCCATACAGGTTACTGGTAACTTTGGTAGGCGATCTGTTCCTTAAAGTAGGGAGGAACAATTCTAGAAGTGAATGCAAGGGGTGGAGCCTACCTTCCCTCCTTGGCTGCAGCTAGCCAATCAGTAAGATTTGAGACACTAACTACTGACTAGATAGTAGAAGGTAAAGGAAGACTCTTGTGAGCATGAACCCGAAGGACCCCCTCGGTCTGCCACAGGAGAGTCAAGCATGGTCCCTTGACAGGGTGGGAGACCAGTAACCTGTATGGACTAAGAGAAAAGGATTTAACAGGTAAGACTAAAATCCTCTTTTCTCTGTTGTCCAATACAGGTTACTGGTAGCTTTGAGATGTCCAACCACTGAGTTTCCCAGAGGCGGGAAGTAAGGCAAGGACCAGGGTGAAGGGCATGAAATATCGCCCGAACCTCCAACACGTTGATGGGAAGGAGAGATTCCTCCGGAGACCACCGACCCTGAGCACCCAGGCGACCCAGGGCCCCTCCCCAGCCGGAGAGGCTGGCATCAGTCGTCACCGTGGTTCAGAAGGATACCAGGAAGGACTTGCCCTTCAGCAGACTGGAGAGGTCGAGCCACCACAACAAACTCAGTTCCACATGAAGAGGGAGGGACACAGACATCTTCAGAAGGTCCGGCTGACCCCTGCACACCTGGATCACAAACCTCTGGAGTTCCCTGGTGTGAGTCATGGCAAATGGGACTGCTTCTATGGTGGAGATGAATTTCCCCACTAGAGAGGACAGCTTCTTGGCTGGAACTGGATCGTGAGCCAGAACATCAGAAACCCTGTGGGCGATCTGGTGAGCCACCTCGTCCATGAGAAACACCATACTCTGCTGAGTGTCAAAGAGAAGGCCCAGGAAAACCAGACGCTGGGATGGGACAAGATCTGACTTGTCTATGTTGATGATCCACCCATGATGGGTGACAGCATGAATGCAGCCCTGAACCTGCTGATGAAGAAGTTCCACAGAAGGGGCTTTCAGAAGTAGGTCGTCCATGTATCGGGTGACTCTGATGCTCTCTTGATGAAGGACAGATACTAAAGATCCCAGGACATAGTTGAAAACTTGAAGAGCTGTAGTCAGACCAAAGGGAAGAGCTGGAAACTGAAAGTGCCCTTGGTCGTAGGCAAATCTGAGATACTGCTGGCTCTCTGGATGAATGATCCAGAGAGGCAAGGAATTCCCCCGGGGACATAGCAGCAATCACCATCCTTAGGGACTCCTGGTGATAATATGTCCTGATTACAAAGGAATTGAGAAATACATCAGAGGGATGTATTTATCCTGAAATACATCAGAGGGATCCGAAGAAACCTCCTGAACTAAGGAAATGTTTAGGGTAGTTAAGACGGCTCTGATCAAGCCCTCAGCTGAGGGATCAGGATCAGCCTCAAAGGGGTCCCCAAAAAAACTGAGAGGAGCCCACAGTAGAACATTCCTTGACAGAGCAAGGGCAGACAATTAAAATGAGTCATCTCTGAAGTCGTTACGTCGAGCGGTTGCAGAGATATGTTCCAAACTGTACAGTCCCATAGAAGTGAATGGAGCAATGGTGTCTCTGCGTTAAAAGCGCGCGGGAAGACAAATTTTGCAAAGTTGAAACTATGAAATAAAATTACATGAAACATCACTAGAACATGTTAGCAAACCCAAAAAAACACTGAACCCAGGAGGGAAAGTGACAATAACCCCCCAAAAGATACAAATCAGCAGCTAAAGGGTTAAGTTACCACATAAACCTGCTCCAAAACACCCAAAAGACATACAGATAGACCCAATGAGTGCAGGAGTGTGCATTAAGAACTCCAAAGGAAAAAACCCCTGTGCGGAGGGGCACTGTGGGACATGTGGACCTGCAGCACTCAAAGGGTTGCTCACCTTTCCTGCAGATCTTCTGTCTTCAGATTACCATGTATTAAGAAGCAGTCTCGGTGGGCAACTCCTGAGGAAAGAACTTGAACCCAAGATTTTCCCTTTCAGGGCTTAAGGTCCACAAAATGCATCTGGGTACTGAGCTAGCCACATCTAAGGGCATTGTCAGTTATGGTAATCCGCCTAATAGTGGTATTCCATTTCTAACAGAAAAATAAAAAAATTAGCTAAAACTATAGCAGAACTGTTCTCTTGCCTGTGTCTTCACCAAGGAACAAATCTTAATGGGGCTGATTGGCTAGCTGCAGCCAAGGAGGGAAGGTAGGCTCCACCCCCTGCATTCACTTCTAGAATTGTTCCTGCCTACTTAAAGGGGCAGATAGCCTACCAGAGTTACCAATAACCTGTATTGGATGACAGAGAAATATTATCATTACTTTTTATTTGTGTCTCCCTAATTATGAAAAGTATGTAGCGGGGCTTTCCCTATAAAGGAAAACAAGGGTTTGCCCAGTAGAGATACTAAAACATTAAGATCACTTGGCATTTTTCTAATATCTCAAAGTCAAGATGTTTTACAGCCAGGTGGCGCTGATGTTATCACAGCCCATAAAAGGCCAAGTATCGCAGACACAGGAATACAATGTGCTCTATGGGGATATCCCATGTGCACCAAAACAATCTATGACATCACAGTGCTTGAAGGAAAATGATGACTTTGGAACAGTAACGCCGTTAAAATAATGAATACGCAGAAGTGAGATGTTCTTTCACCTAAAATTACCTTGTTTCTGACCCTATACTGCGAATTTAAAATCTTGGCGAGTCTTATTGTCCGGTAATCTGCACTTAGAATATCAGAGTATTCTATAGAACAAAAATAGAGTATTCGAACAATAGAAGTAAAAGGGGCTATACTACTGAAGCATTAAAATATATTAACCCCTTAAGGTCCTTCTCTCCCTGTTCCCCCCACTTCCTGCCCAATTCTCCTCCTTCCCACCTTGATCCTCCCACTTCCTGCCCACTTCTCCTCCTTCCCACCCTGTTCCTCCCACTTCCTGCCCACTTCCCCTCCTTCCCACCCTGTTCCTCCCACTTCCTGCCCACTTCGCCTTCTTCCCACCCTGTTCATCCCACTTCCTGCCCACTTCTCCTCCTTCCCACCCTGTTCCTCCCACTTCCTGCCCACTTCTCCTCCTTCCCACCCTGTTCCTCCCACTTCCTGCCCACTTCTCCTCCTTCCCACCCTGTTCCTCCCACTTCCTGCCCACTTCTCCTTCTTCCCACCCTGTTCCTCCCACTTCCTGCTGACCTCATGACACTTCCCCTCCTTCCCACCCTGTTCCTCCCACTTCCTGCCCACTCCTCTCCTTCTCACCCTGTTCCTGCCCACGTCGTCTCCTTCTCCCCCTGTTCCTCCCACTTCTCTTCCTTCCCACCCTGTTCCTCTCACTTCCTGCCCACTCATCTCCTTCCCACCCTGTTCCTGCCCACTTCTTCTCCTTCTCTCCCTGTTCCTCCCACTTCTCTTCTTTCCCACTCTGTCCCACCCACTTCCCTCCCACCTATCCTCCTTCCCATCCTGCTCCTCCCACTTCCTACCAACATCATGACACAGGCTGTTAAACCCCACCCCATGTGTGATTACGCTCCGCCCCTTTGTGACACAAATCGCCTAATTTATATCTCCCAGTGGTAGAGTTCCCATGTATGATCATGTTACAGTGGGCACCGGGTGTCTAAGGGACGGATGGGGGACACACACAATGAGTGTCACAACATAGACTCCACAATGCTCCCCTAGTGCCTTGATACTGCATTGTACAGGAGAGTTTCCTCTGCTGTGCGATCTCGTTCCCATACACCCTTTATATCAGCTTGAAAGCTCGAAGCAGCAGGTGTATGGAGGCTGCGTACGCAAACCAGGAGGTGTGTTAAAAAGCACAGATTTCTGGGATGTTTTCCAGCCAATGGAGATGTTTTCTGACAGCTCGAATGGCTGATAGGAGCTGTTTTTGGCATCTTACTGAGTCTACTCCCATGGGAACAGACTTGGTAAAATGTGATAATTGGCTTTTAACCCATTGTGTGCCAGATCGATGTCTCCTGTTGCGGATGGGTTGCCCCAGAAGTACATCAGCTCCTATTAACTCTTTGAGTGCCAGAGGGGTTGCGTTGAGTACCCCTCGGGCACTCAAAGGGTTAATGCGCCAGCTTAAACACCTGAATAGGTTTCACGGTCTTAGAAATATAACTTATTCCTTGTCAGCATTTGTAAAAAAATAGTTTGTAAGGAGGATTAACTCCAAATAATGTGACAATCCTGATGTCCCTATGGATATGTAGGCATCTATATATAGGACCATCTGAGACCCATGTTTTTAGGCACGCTCCTAATACGTGATAGATCCAATGGGCGGTATGACTGAGGTTAACAAACAAGAGGCAAGAGTTTCTGGGAAGTGAAAAGGGAAGGTTTCTTATCTCAGAGCAATCATCTCCAAACCCAATGGGCGGCATGACTGAGGTTAACAAACAAGAGGCAAGAGTTTATGGGAAATGAAAAGGGAAGGTTTCTCATCTCAGAGCAATCATCTCCGAATCCAATGGGCGTCATGACTGAGGTTAACATACAAGAGGGAAGAGTTTCTGGGAAGTGAAAAGGATAGTGTTCTCATCTCAGAGCAATCATCTCCAAATCCAATGGGCGTCATGACTGAGATTAACAAACAAGAGGCAAAAGTTTCTGGGAAGTGAAAAGGATAGTGTTCTCATCTCAGAGCAATCATCTCCAAACCCAATGGGCGGCATGACTGAGGTTAACAAACAAGAGGCAAGAGTTTCTGGGAAGTGAAAAGGATAGTGTTCTCATCTCAGAGCAATCATCTCCAAATCCAATGGGCGGCATGACTGAGGTTAACAAACAAGAGGCAAAATTTTTAGGAAGTGAAAAGGGAAGGTTTCTCATCTCAGAGCAATCATCTCCAAACCCAATGGGCGGCATGACTGAGGATAACAAACAAGAGGCAAAATTTTTAGGAAGTGAAAAGGGAAGGTTTCTCATCTCAGAGCAATCATCTCCAAACCCAATGGGCGGCATGACTGAGGTTAACATACAAGAGGCAAAAGTTTCTGGGAAGTGAAAAGGGAAGGTTTCTCATCTCAGAGCAATCATCTCCAAACCCAATGGGCGGCATGACTGAGGTTAACAAACAAGAGGCAAAAGTTTCTGGGAAGTGAAAAGGGAAGGTTTCTCATCTCAGAGCAATCATCTCCAAACCCAATGGGCGGCATGACTGAGGTTAACAAACAAGAGGCAAGAGTTGATGGGAAGTGAAAAGGGAAGGTTTCTCATCTCAGAGCAATCATCTCCAAATCCAATGGGCGGCATGACTGGGGTTAACAAACAATAGGCAAACGTTTCTGGGAAGTGAAAAGGGAAGGCTTCTCATCTCAGAGCAATCATCTCCAAACCCAATGGGCGGCATGACTGAGGTTAATAAACAAGAGGCAAGAGTTTCTGGGAAGTGAAAAGGATAGTGTTCTAATCTCAGAGCAATCATCTCTGTTTGAGGTCCTACCCGATTTCTAACACGTTTGATAAAATATGTTGCCAAACCACAGCCTCCAGCCTCTTTTCACGCTAATTTATGACACATTTTTAGAGCTTTCACACCAAAGCAAAAAACAATATTGGCTAGGAGAATAAATTATTTAAATGGGACCTATCGTTTTTAATTTTTGGTAATAATATCCATTTGAAAGCTAGAAGAGGTAAAGAAGAACCGTCTCCTGAAGTCGTTCATCTGAATAGGAACTGGATAATTATTCACCCAATTAATTTATTAGCCCCCTTTGGGAGAAGGGAGAAAGACAGAGGTGATACTATGACAGGGCAGTAAATAATAGTACAGTCTGTTCCTCAGAGGTCAGAGATCTGGTTCTGTTGAGGTTAAAGTGGCTTTAACTACTAAACCATAAATCTATAAAACCATTACACTCATTGGTAAACAAAAAGCACGAGATATAGGCAGTTTAATTAGATACCTTTAACGAGACAAAAAGTTTACAGGTGATAGATTCACTTTAACACTTTGTCCTGTAACAACTTTTGATTAAAACACCTTTCAGCAGTGAAAGTTCCCTTATTTTACTCAGGAGGATAAACCTTACAATACATGTATATTATTTTACATTTTAAGTATTACTGTCCCTTTAAGGTATTTAAGGCACCGCAGGGATCACATACAAAGTCCACAGATTCCCTCAGATTTAAATAGGGCTTTTAAACCCTTGAATCCAACGGGTGATGTTAATAGCCCGAATTAAAGGAATACCAAAAAAAATTATATAAGGTTATATAACTTTAACCCTTTGAGTGCCTTTCCAGCACTTAAAGGGTTAAATATCACATGCTTACAGCTAGCATATGTAAAAGATAATTATTCATATTCGGCATCCCTAAAATATACTCCTACAATTGCCCATGTACAGATAATCCCGGGAACCTACAAATCCCAAGTCCCCAGAGAAAGTCTGTAGATTTGAGGATGGGAGTGTTCTGAGTGACGCGTTTCACATCATATTGTGGGTGGTTAAAAGGAGGAGCTTGCATTGAGGTGGGTGGAAAAGTGGGCATGAGTAGGCTGAACAGACTGCAAAGTGGGTGGGGTTATAGCTGAACTGACCAGCCTGGAGAATCCACCGTGGCATCCGCAGACATTTTACCAGGGAGGGTGCAAAGCGATAAGGGCAAGACCCCCCCATCAGGGAGCTCTCTAGTTTTTTGGGGGCCCTAAGCAAAACATTCACAAGGTACACCCTTTCACTCCTGCAGGGCCCTCTTTCCAAGTAGGACCCCTAAACTGATGCTTATTACAGTACAGTCCAGCCCAAATGTTTATCCAAGGAAAGGGTGCAATTGTATGCGGGAGCAAGCTTCCCTCTTGCCCCCACACACATTTTGGACTTCTATGGAATCATCCTCTGTCCCCATAGGCCTGATAATTCAATCTGAAAACCAGGAATGTAATAAATGGGAAAAGGCAGGAATATCTGCTCCCTCAGAGACTAGATATTAGGCCTCAGAATACAGAGAAATACACATGCTGGCACAGAGTACAAGGTATCGAAGGATGCATAACCCTAGTTCATTATTCAATGTTAGTGTTCCTTTAAATTAATTGGAAATTTTAATTTCTACCCAGTGGATGGTTTGCACCAAAAATTGCTGTAGTTTTTCTAAGTACATTGCCTATGTCTCTGTGTTTATGAGGAGCCGAAAAAGCATCGTATGTGAGAGACAGCTATTTGATGTGATCATTTACATGTTTGTCAATGATAGACTAAACAGGGAAATTCAGTGAAAAGTAGGATTTATTGAAGGGAAATTCCTCTGAATTATTTTTTGTGACATACACTTACAAATACACAGGGGAGAGATGTACTAAGGTGTGATATAAAGAGGTGATAAAAACAGGTGATAAACTAGAAATAACTTCTCCAGTGTTATAAACTATCCTATGTTAATCTACGGAGCCAATACACCAAGATCTCTAAAGCAAGAGAAATCTTAGTGCATTGATTCCATAGAATAACACAGGAACTGGAGAGTTTATCTCACTGGAGAAGTTATCTCCTCTTTATCACACCTTAGTACATCTCTCCTGTAGTCTATAACTAAAGATATCCCATAGATTAACATAGGAACTGAAGAGTTTATCTCACTGGAGAAGTTATCTCCTCTTTATCACACCTTAGTACATCTCTCCTGTAGTCTATAACTAAATCTCTCCCATAGAATAACATAGGAACTGGAGAGTTTATCTCACTGGAGAAGTTATCTCCTCTTTATCACACCTTAGTACATCTCCCCTGTAGTCTATAACTAAAGATCTCCCATAGAATAACATAGGAACTGGAGAGTTTATCTCACTGGAGAAGTTATCTCCTCTTTATCACACCTTAGTACATCTCTCCTGTAGTCTATAACTAAATCTCTCCCATAGAATAACATAGGAACTGGAGAGTTTATCTCACTGGAGAAGTTATCTCCTCTTTATCACACCTTAGTACATCTCCCCTGTAGTCTATAACTAAATCTCTCCCATAGAATAACATAGGAATTGGAGAGTTTATCTCACTGGAGAAGTTATCTCCTCTTTATCACACCTTAGTACATCTCTCCTGTAGTCTATAACTAAATCTCTCCCATAGAATAACATAGGAACTGGAGAGTTTATCTCACTGGAGAAGTTATCTCCTCTTTATCACACCTTACTACATCTCTCCCTGTAGTCTATAACTAAATCTCTCCCATAGAATAACATAGGAACTGGAGAGTTTATCTCACTGGAGAAGTTATCTCCTCTTTATCACACCTTAGTACATCTCCCCTGTAGTCTATAACTAAATCTCTCCCATAGAATAACATAGGAACTGAAGAGTTTATCTCACTGGAGAAGTTATCTCCTCTTTATCACACCTTAGTACATCTCCCCTGTAGTCTATAACTAAATCTCTCCCATAGAATAACATAGGAACTGGAGAGTTTATCTCACTGGAGAAGTTATCTCCTCTTTATCACACCTTAGTACATCTCTCCTGTAGTCTATAACTAAATCTCTCCCATAGAATAACATAGGAACTGGAGAGTTTATCTCACTGGAGAAGTTATCTCCTCTTTATCACACCTTAGTACATCTCCCCTGTAGTCTATAACTAAATCTCTCCCATAGAATAACATAGGAGCTGGAGAGTTTATCTCACTGGAGAAGTTATCTCCTCTTTATCACACCTTAGTACATCTCCCCTGTAGTCTATAACTAAATCTCTCCCATAGAATAACATAGTAACTGGAGAGTTTATCTCACTGGAGAAGTTATCTCCTCTTTATCACACCTTAGTACATCTCCCCTGTAGTCTATAACTAAATCTCTCCCATAGAATAACATAGGAACTAGAGAGTTTATCTCTCTGGAGAAGTTATCTCCTCTTTATCACATCTTAGTACATCTCCCCCGTAGTTTATAACTTAATCTCTCCTATAGAATAACATAGGAACTGGAGAGTTTATCTCACTGGGAGAAGTTATCTCCTCTTTATCACATCTTAGTACATCTCCCCCTGTAGTCTATAACTAAATCTCTCCTATAGAATAACATAGGAACTGGAGAGTTGATCTCACTGGAGAAGTTATCTCCTCTTTATCACACCTTAGTACATCTCCCCCCTGTGGTCTATAACTAAATCTCTCCCATAGAATAACATAGGAACTGGAGAGTTTATCTCACTGGAGAAGTTATCTCCTCTTTATCACACCTTAGTACATCTCCCCTGTAGTCTATAACTAAATCTCTCCCCCAGGCTGATGTACTAAGTAAAAGGTTCAGTTCTGGAGCAAACCAACGGCATATTGAGTAAAACACAAAAACTCCCCAAATTTTTATCTCAGAGTTTGGAGAGTTTATCTCACTGGAGAAGGGATCTCCTCTTTAGCACACCTTAGTACATCTCCCCTGTAGTCTATGACTAAATCTCTCCTATAGAATAACATAGGAACTGGAGAGTTTATCTCACTGGAGAAGTTATCTCCTCTTTATCACATCTTAGTACATCTCCCCCTGTAGTCTATAACTAAAGATCTCCCATAGAATAACATAGGAACTGGAGAGTTTATCCCACTGGAGAAGTCATCTCCTCTTTATCACATCTTAGTACATCTCCCCTGTAGTCTATAACTAAATCTCTCCCATAGAATAACATAGGAACTGGAGAGTTTATCTCACTGGAGAAGTTATCTCCTCTTTATCACATCTTAGTACATCTCCCCTGTAGTCTATAACTAAATCTCTCCCATAGAATAACATAGGAACTAGAGAGTTTATCTCTCTGGAGAAGTTATCTCCTCTTTATCACATCTTAGTACATCTCCCCCGTAGTTTATAACTTAATCTCTCCTATAGAATAACATAGGAACTGGAGAGTTTATCTCACTGGAGAAGTTATCGCCTCTTTATCACACCTTAGTACATCTCCCCTGTAGTCTATAACTAACTCTCTCCCATAGAATAACATAGGAACTGGAGAGTTTATCTCACTGGAGAAGTTATCTCCTCTTTATCACACCTTAGTACATCTCTCCCTGTAGTCTATAACTTAATCTCTCCCATAGAAATAACATAGGAACTGGAGAGTTTATCTCACTGGAGAAGGGATCTCCTCTTTATCACACCTTAGTACATCTCCCCTGTAGTCTATGACTAAATCTCTCCTATAGAATAACATAGGAACTGGAGAGTTTATCTCACTGGAGAAGTTATCTCCTCTTTATCACATCTTAGTACATCTCCCCCTGTAGTCTATAACTAAAGATCTCCCATAGAATAACATAGGAACTGGAGAGTTTATCTCACTGGAGAAGTTATCTCCTCTTTATCACATCTTAGTACATCTCCCCTGTAGTCTATAACTAAATCTCTCCTATAGAATAACATAGGAACTGGAGAGTTGATCTCACTGGAGAAGTTATCTCCTCTTTATCACACCTTAGTACATCTCCCCCCTGTGGTCTATAACTAAATCTCTCCCATAGAATAACATAGGAACTGGAGAGTTTATCTCACTGGAGAAGTTATCTCCTCTTTATCACACCTTAGTACATCTCCCCTGTAGTCTATAACTAAATCTCTCCCCCAGGCTGATGTACTAAGTAAAAGGTTCAGTTCTGGAGCAAACCAACGGCATATTGAGTAAAACACAAAAACTCCCCAAATTTTCCATTGATTTAAATGCCCTTGAATGCTAGCGAGAGAGCCAACACATTGAAAGGTACCCTCTCTAGCATTCAAGGGGGTTACATTTCCCATTTAAATAATATGATTTTAATTAGTTCCCTTTTATTTAATTGGGGAAGAGATAAAAATCCTGTTGCTTTAAATGGTTTAACCCACTTGAATGCCAGGGAAGCAATGTGTTTAGATGTCTTTAGCATTCAACTGGTTGAAATCCCTAATTACATCAACAGGAATTGTTTTTTTTTTTGTCCAAATGGGGAACTTGTTCCCCTTTAATTACTCCAGTTTCTTTTTGCACGTTATCTTTAACCCACAGCACAAGATAATCAAGTGTGTGAGCTTTCAACACATATTAATTCCAAACATCGCCGCCTATAGACTTATGTTCTGACTTTGCACCCAAAGCTAAAAAGTAAAATCAGCCTTTGTAATCAGTAAAATACAAAACAGGAGAAAAGCAACCTGTGACCATCCAGCTGTACCTGGACTACTGGTCCCATGACCCTTGGCTGGCTAAAGATGGTGGGAGTTGTAGTCCCAGAACCACTGAAGGGCCAGATATTAACCCTTTGAGTGGCAGAGTGGTACGCAACGCATTGCTTTGCAATGCGTTGCGTACCTGTCTGGCACTCAAAGGGTTAACACCCCCAAGTACAGTCTCAGATGCGTTGGCATTGAAACTGCAAGGTCTTTCCGGGAATATGAACATCAAAAAAATAAAATCTTAAACAGGTTAATATAACTTTAAATATAATTATATGACTTTAAATGCCACGTAGTTACAGCCAGCAGATGTAAATATGTATTTTTTATAGGTTACATCCGGAAAATAATAAATAATAAAAGTGTAAATTGCTCTCTTCAGAAACACATTTATCTATATCTCATTGAGTTTCCAAAATCACCTATATGTTGTATTGGCCATTTTTTATTTAGAAAAGTAGTTTTGAGTTATTTAGTTTCATAGATAAATATACATATTTATATAATTTTTTGGGGGAGTACAGTATGTCAATGGCCTGAAGCTGCATGCTGCAACAACAGCACCACTGTAGAATTTCAGGCCATGTAGGTGTACTGTACCCACAAAATACATGTTTGAACTGCAATAACCTTTGAATATTACACCTCTCAGCAGTGGAAATACCCTTGTTTAACTCAGCAGGATAAATCCCTACAATATATATTTTTTCATTATTAAGAGTTACTATCCCTTTAAGACTTAGGGGAAGTGGGAAATTGGAAGAGGTAATGTAAGGCCAAGACAGGAAGTGCCTTCACGGCAATACGTTTGAATAAGTCAGTACACAGAAACTTTCACAATCCTTATATACAGTGTACTTTTGATGGCAGAATCGTTAGTGCCAAAATTATACTGAATTGCGAATGTTTTTTCAGAATTAGCGAACAATTGTGCTTTTTTTTTTTTAGTGGGTGTGGTCAATATGCCCACCATTTTGTGAGAGGATGAGCGATTGAGCCTAATTCAGCAAAAGCAATTATCACACATTTTCATACATCTGGTAAATGTTACTTTAATTTAGGAGCATTTACTAACTTTACCATTAATATAGGAACAGTTGTTAACTTATGAGCATTCACTAAATTTACCATTAATTTAGGGGCATTACGAGCATTCACTAACTTTACCATTAATTTAGGGGCATTCCCTAACTTTGCAGTTAATTTAACAACATTTACTAACTTTACCATTAACTTAGGGGCATTCGCTAACTTTGCCTTCAATTTAGGGGCATTCACTAACTTTACCATTCATTTAGGAGCATTCTCTAACTTTACCATTAATTTAGGGGCATTTGCTAACTTTGCCGTTAATTTAGGAGCATTCACTAACTTTTCTATCAATTTAGGGGCATTCACTAACTTTGCAGTTATATTAAGAGCATTCACTAACTTTACCATCAATTTAGGGGCATTCGCTAACTTTGCTGTTAATTTAGGAGCATTCACTAACTTTACCATCAATTTAGGGGCATTCGCTAACTTTGCCGTTAATTTAGGAGCATTCACTAACTTTACCATCAATTTAGGGGCATTCGCTAACTTTGCAGTTAATTTAGGAGCATTCACTAACTTTACCATTCATTTAGGGGCATTCTCTAACTTTCACGTTAATTTAGGAGCATTCACTAACTTTACCATCAATTTAGGGGCATTCGCTAACTTTCAAGTTAATTTAGGAGCATTCACTAACTTTACCATTAATTTAGAGGCATTCGCTAACTTTCAAGTTAATTTAGGAGCATTCATTAACTTACCATTAATTTAGGGGTATTCGCTAACTTTGCCATTCATTTATGAGCATTCATTAACTTTACCATTAATTTAGGAGCATTAATTAACTTTACCATTAATTTAGGGGCATTCACTAACTTTCAAGTAAATTTAGGCGCATTCACTAACTTTATCATCAATTTAGGGGCATTAGCTAACTTTGCCATTAATTTAGGAGCATTCACTAACTTTACCATTAATTTAGGAGCATTCACTAACTTTTCAGTTAATTTAGGAGCATGTGATGTTTATTATCAAGGCATTAGTATGTTTCTTCATAATGTGAGCAATCACAAACAGCGCATAGATTTAAGGCTTTCAAAAAAAATAGCGAATGCTCCACTTTCTTGCATTCCACCCATAGTTATCTATATAAATATAGCTGATACAAGACATAGGTATTTTTGAAGGTCTTTAATAATTACTAAAGTTATTGTTCATTGATAGTGCCCCCTTTAAAAGCAGCTAAACCACATTGACTCTGATGTGTTGATGCAGTTGCGGCACCATGAAGTCCTCCAGTTGTTGCTAGAGGGCAACAGCTGGAGGGCCTCATGTTGCCAACCCCACTATTAAGTAGAACTGGAGAAATGTTTCAGGGCTCTCAATGATTGTCCAGGATTATCTGTGAATGGGATACGGTAGCAGCCTTTCTGAATACAAGAGCAGCGGCCAGTAATCAATTAACTGACATTTCTTATCTCTCAATACAGAAGGAACAAATAATATTAACCTCTTAAGGACCCTGGCACTTAACCCCTTCAGTGCCAGAGGGGTACGCAACGCTTTGCAGAGCAATGCATTGCGTACCCTTCTGGCACTGAAGGGGTTTTAACGATCGGTGACGGCCCTGCATAACATGGAATTCTGGGATGGCAGCACGGCCACCCACGCACTCTCTGACAAGACAATTTACACGAGTTAAAAGGCACGTTTAGGATCATATTTTAGGGATATTATATATGTCTCATTCATTTTTACATACGCTAGCTGTAAGAGTGTGATTTTTAACCCCATCCCTACAATTGAGTTACCAGGTACGTCCCGCAAAAACTGTCACTTAGTGACAGAGGACATACCTGGTAAGTCCCGGAAGTCCGGGTCTCCGTGCGGCTGCACGCTGTTTGGGGACTCTGGAATCATTTTGTTAAAAAAAACAAAAAACAAAACGTTAGCCGGGCGTTAAGGTGACAGCCACATACGTACTCGGCTGTCACTAAGGGGTTAACGTTATATCAACCCACTTCAGTTTTTGGTGTTAGTTCTCATTTACTCCATGTGCATCATTGTATCTCGTGGGTTGATGCCCTTTCTGTCTGTATACAAACAGAATGTTCGATACGCTCTGAGGATGATGTATGAACCCTTTGTGTGCCACAGAGGTAATGAAAAGTGGGTTGGGTACTTCTCTGGCACTCATTAGGAAATGGAGAAACTCTGGCATGGTCTTTTAACTGCTTGAATGCTAGAGAGGTTAACCCTTAAGGAGCCATGGCATGCTATGACCGTCATGTATGTATGTATGTATGTATGTATCTTTAGTTATATAGCGATATACATGTACACAGCTCTTTACAGAAGTTGTAATAATACAATACAAAAATAAAGAACTGGGTTAAGAGCAGTAGACAAAGTGTGATCATTGCATTATTTGCGGGGCAACGTGCAGCAATGGAATCATACACTGGGAAAGAGACCCTGCCCCAAGGAGTTAATCTAATTAGAATTTATGACGGCATACAGAGACAGTAGGGGAGGATTATAAGTACAAGGTGTGGTGAAGGAAGTGCAGAAGGATTCTGCTGTGACTATCGGTGTGCAAGAGGAGGATATTGCTATTGAGATGCCTCCTTCAGCAGGTGATTTTGAGGAGATACTTGGAAGTGATGAGTGAGGATGATTGGTGAATAGGAGGACATTCCAGAGTTGAGGGGCAGCCAATGAGAAAGCTTGTAGTCGAGAGGTGGCTCGAGTTGTGTAGGGAGAGGATGGGAATAACCCTTGAGAAGACCGTAAGTGGTGGGAAGGGGTGTAGCGGGAGATAAGAGCAGAAATGTAAGAGGGTGCTGAAGAACAGAGAGACTTACAGGAGAGGAGGAGAGTCTTGTAAGAAATACAACGCTTTATAGGTAGCCAATGGAGGGATTTCAGGAGGAGATAAGAGGGAAACTTCCGTTAAGGGCCCATGACGGTCTTGGCTCATTATGGAGTTCAGGGGTCCTCGTGCGGCTGCACGCCATTCGGGGACCCCTGAATCCACTGGGAAAAAAAAAGCATCCCGTATCCCTTAAAGGGATAGTAATGCTTAAAATGTAAAAAAAAATATGTTGTAGGGTTTATCCCCCTGAGTAAAACAAGGGTACTCCTACTGCTGAAAGGTGTTTCATTCAAAAGTTATTAATTTTCAAAGTTGAATTTTTTAGGTGCAATATCACAGTGGCCTGAAATTGTACAGTGGCGCTGTTGCTACACGATCCTATGGACAGCTCTGGTCAGTTGACCATGAATCTCCATAGGATGGTGTAGCAACAGCGCCACTGTACAATTTCAGGCCACTGTGATATTGCACCTAAAAAATTCAACTTTGAACATTAATAACTTTTGAATGAAACACCTTTCAGCAGTGGGAGTACTCTTGTTTTACTCAGGGGGATAAACCCTACAACATATTTTTTTTTGTATTTTAAGTATTACTATCCCTTTAACTGCTGGCTGTGATGGTTACAATCATATTTTAAATCAGTGGGTATTTTTCTGTTTTTATCAGAACTAAGTCCACTAGACGTAGGGTATCTCTCTCTTCTGTTTCTAATGCGCCAGTTTGCAGAATCCCGTGCAATGGATACATTTACTAGAAGATTAGATGCATTTATTTCGAGAGGGAACATACGGGGTTATAATGTGTATTAGTAGGTAAAATGGGAGGATCCGATAAATAGACTAATTCTCATTTGGCAGGAGGAAGACTTGTGTAATTCTCATTTCTCTGGGTTATAAGGCAAAGGCTGAACGTGATGGACTTGTTTTTTCAACCTAATTTACTATGTTACCCCTTAAAGCAGTGGTTCGCAATCTTTTTTTGTTCGGGGCACCCCTAACACGTAATCTAGAACATTCGGGGCACCCCTAACATATTTAATGTACTTTATCGAGGGCATAATGAAGGTACGATACATAGATATACAGTTATTATTAGGTCTTACAATCACAGTAACAAAACTAAACATACTGTGCATAACAATTTCTATAAATCTTTATTTAACCCTTTGAGTGCCAGAGGGGTACGCAACGCATTGCAAAGCAATGCGTTGCGTACCTCTCCGGCACTCAAAGGGTTAAAAGTACATTTTTGTTAGTGTTTATAGAAAACACAGGGCACACTAAGTTGATGTCTGTGGCACACCAAAGTGCCACGGCACCCTGGTTGAGAATCACTGCCTTAAAGGGATAGAAATAGCGGAATAAAAATGCAGATGAGACTAATCCGCATATATCGTAGGATCACGTAGCACTGTATTTCAATAGTTTATGTTTTGTAATTCAAGAGTAATTCAATTCTAAAGGATCCCCCTCCCGCCCCTTTCACTGACGTCACGCTGCCTCTTTCAGCCCGCCATATGGAGAGCAGCGAGGGACAATCTCCCGTGAGCATAAGGAAAATCCTGCTTTTATTTTTTTTTTATGAAGATTGTCCCTCGCTGCAAGCTGTCCGGATCAATCCGAGGGGAGGCAGCTAAGAGTCGGTAAAAGGGGCGGGTGGGGGACACTTTAGAATTGAATTAATCTTGAAGTACGAAACGAAAATTACTAAAAGACAGAGCTACATGACTCTCGTTACATGAGAATCAATCGGAGCAGCAGTTTTAAATCAGCTATTGCTATCCCTTTAACCCTTTGAGTGCCAGAGGGGTACGCAACGCATTGGCAATCAAAAGGGTTAATTTCCTCTGCAAGTCTTTCTAATTTTTAATCAACACAAAGTATCCCAGTCTAGAACACACCTACAGTATCAGAACTATGTGAGTATTCCAATCATATCACAGAGAAATCCATATTTACTCCACAGTGCAACAGGCTTTGGGTGGGGGTGGGTGATTTATTTAGAGTGAGAAAATCTGATTTTATGGAGATTTTAAAGTAGAGGTTCTTTAAAGAGCCAATAAATAGTTCTCATATACACACAAGTACTTGTAGCTAGTTACAATTTAAGAAATAACTTGCATAAACACAAAAATACAAATTGTTTATATATATCACTGGTATTTATTTAATTAACTTTTATATTTACATTTATATGTTTATATTTGCATATCAATATAAATATATATAACACACATTATATATAACGTGTATTTGCTTAATATATATGTAGATGTATTTGTGTCTATCTATCTTAGCTATCTGTCTATCTATCTATCTATCTATCTATCTATCTATCTATCTATCTATCCCATATCTATCTATCTATCTATCTATCTATCTATCTATCTATCTGTCTATCTATCTCATATCTATCTATCTATCTTTCTATCTATCTATCTATCTATCTATCTATCTATCTATCTCATATCTATCTATCTATCTATCTATCTATCTCATATCTATTTATCTATCTATCTATCTATGTATCTATCTATCTATCTATCTATCTATCTATCTATCTATCTATCTATCTATCCCATATCTATCTATCTATCTATCTATCTATCTATCTATCTATCTATCTGTCTATCTATCTCATATCTATCTATCTATCTATCTATCTATCTATCTATCTATCTATCTATCTTTCTATCTATCTATCTATCTATCTATCTATCTATCTATCTATCTATCTCATATCTATCTATCTATCTATCTATCTCATATCTATTTATCTATCTATCTATCTATGTATCTATCTATCTATCTCATATCTATCTATCTATCTATCTATCTCTATAAAATTAACAAGCTTAACTTTGTAATGAAAAATATACATTATATATAACATATGTTTGCTTAATTTGTATTTAGATATATTTGTGTATATATATATATATATATATATATATATATATATATATATATATATATATATGTATAAAATTAGCAAGTTTGTCCTGTAACAGCTTTTGAAAGAAATCCTCCCAAGAAAGTTTCATTAACACCTCGAATGCCAGGATTAATCTAATTCGGACATTTGAATTGTACAGTGAAAAAAATGATAGCACAAATATTATCTGAAGGCTATAATAATGGTCAATAAAATATTATCAGAACATGAAATAGCTGTGATGACTGAAACACTAATTTGACGCACTTTTCTGGTACTGGAAATGTTACCAGTTTAACCTGAGTTTAGTTTTGTGCTTGGTTAATGAAAGCGTGGCGCTGTATTACAGGAAATTCCCATGATAGCAATTTGCATCCGGTATCAGTTTTTACTTAATATGATTCCCATTGACTTCCACTGTGAGAAGGTGGTGCTTGAAGCTAATAACATTGCACCACGAAACGATATTGCAAATGGAGACTGGACATTTTGGTGTCCCGAAAGGTGCATTATCTTAGCTCCATCTGTTTCAAGACACTGACAATGATTTTTTATTTTTTTACCAACGGAACCCCCCCAAAAAAATAAATGATATATTAAGGAGAACTGCATGGAGATGCACCAAGGTGTGATAAAGAGGCGATAAAGTGGAGATAACTTCTCCAGTGATATCACTTCTCCAATTCCTATGTTATTCTATGGAGCCTATTCACTAAGATTGATCAAACTTTAGAGATCTTACTGCATTGACTCCATTGAAATGAATAACAAGGGGATTGGAGAAGTGATATCCCAATCTAGAACACACCTACAGTATCAGAAATATGTGAGTATTACAATCATATCACAGAGAAATCCATATTTACTCCACAGTGCAACAGGCTTTGGGGGGGATTTAAAGTAAGAAAGTGTTATTTGATGGAGATTTTAAAGTTTAAAGGTTATTTAAAGAACCATTAAATAGTTCTAGTATATATATATATATATATATATTTTTTTTATATATATATATATATATATATATATATATATATATATATATATATATATATATATATATACATATACACACACATACTTGTAGCTATTTGCAATTTAAGAAATAACTTGCATATATACAAAAATACAAATTATTTACATATATCATTAGTATTTATTTAATTAACTTTTATATTTGCATTTATATGTTTATAAATGTGTTGGCTCCATAGAATAACAATGGAATTGGAGAAGTGATATCACAAAGTATCCCAGTCTAGAACACACCTACAATATCAGAACTATGTCGGTATTACAATCATATCACAGAGAAATCCATATTTACTCCACAGTGCAACAGGCTTTGGGGGGGGGATTTAAAGTGAGAAAATCTGATTTGATGGAGATTTTAAAGTTTAAAGGTTATTTAAATAGACAATAAATAGTTCTAGTATCTATCTATCTATATATATATATATATATATATATATATATATATATATATATATACATACATACACACATATACTTGTAGCTATTTGCAATTTAAAAAATAACTTGCATAAATACAAAAATACTAATTATTTATATATATCATTAGTATTTATTTAATTAACTTTTATATTTGTATTTATATGATTATAAATGTGTTGGCTCTATAGAATAACATAGGAATTGGAGAAGTGATATCACTGAAGAAGTTATCTCCACTTTATCACATCTTTATAACACCTTAGTGAATCTCCCCCAACTTCTCCAGTGATATCACTTCTCCGGTTCCTGTGTTATTCTATGGAGACTATGAACTGAGGTCTCCAAAGCTGTAGAAATCTTAGTGCATTGCCTCTATAGATTAACAGGAACTGGAGAAGTGATATCACTGGAGAAGTTATCTCCACTTTATCACCTCTTTATCACATCTTAGTGAATCTCCCCTCGACTTCTCCAGTGATATCACTTCTCCGGTTCCTGTGTTATTCTATAGAACCTATGCACTGGGATCTCCATAGCTGTAGAAATCTTAGTGTATTGCTTCTATAGTATAACACAGGAATTGGAGAAGTGATATCACTGGAGAAGTTATCTCCGCTTTATCACCTCTTTATCATGTCTTAGTGAATCTCCCCTGACTTCTCCAATTCCTATGTTATTCTATGGAGCCTATGCACTAAGACTGATCAAACTTTAGAGACCTTTGTGTATAGGCTCCATAGAATGACAAGGGAATTGGAGACGTGATCTCACTGGAGAAGTCATCTTTATTATCTCTATATCACACTTTAGTGCATAACCCCCACAGCCTAATTGGGATCTTATTTATCAAGGTGAACCATGTCAAATCTGGAATAAACTTTTTTTTTTTTGGGGGGGGGGCGGTAACATTTCTACGATATGCTAATGAATGCAAAGCAATGTGTTGTGGACCTTTCTAGCATTCAAAGGGTTAACATCCCAACGAAAATCGGTGTGAATTTTGGTAAGAGTTACATGTTCCCTACAGTGCAGACTACCGCAAAACTACCACAGCTCTAAGTACATCAAAACCATTACGACTTTCAAAGAAATAAAAATCATCCAGTTCTCTATTATCCTGTAACACTTAACCCTTTGAGTGCCAAAGGGGTACGGAATGCATTGCTTTGCAATGCATTCCCTACCCCTCTGGCACTCAAAGGGTTAATGCCCAATATTTTCACTCCAAGCATCACCAGAAGCATAAATGTATTTTAGTAGCACTGATCTTTAAATTTGCCACCTACTGTTGATTTAAAGCGGACCTGTCCCCCTTAAGAAAAGGTTTGTCCATTTGAATTTGTCATATAAAAGGTTTTGGAAAAACGAATCTTTATTTTGTTTGCGGCACAGTCTGTAAGTTTATGTTAATTAGTTTGCGTGCTGGGCCAATCGTCTCATGCGCACTGTTATGAATGAATCTGGGCACATAATGAGAGCATTTCTAACAGCACACAGACAGTTAATTGTGGTCTCGAACATAACTAATGAACATACTATGCATGGAATTAGCGTAAAGGTTAATTTCTCAAAAATGAGATACTTTACAGAAAAATAAGTAACACAACAGAAAGGCAGATTTTAATTCTTTGTAAAAAAAAAAAAAAAATACAAAGTAAATACTAATCTTCCCCTTAAGGTGACAGGTTCACGGACAAGAGGAGGGGTGCCCAACGCGTTTTGAAGTAACACGCTGCGCAAACTCCCCAGGTCCTTAATCATTTGAGTGCCAGTGGGGTGATGCCAGCAATGCGTTGCGTACCCCTCTGGCACTCAAAGGGTTAAAAGAGCAGTGTGTTGCATACCCCCACTGTTCCTTAACCCTTTGAGTGCCAGAGTTGTACGGAATGCATTGCAAAGCAAAGCATTCCGTACCACTCTGGCACTCAAAGGGTTAAAATACAAATAGAAGAGAAAGGCGAGAGGCAGCTAGACGCCTGACACATTTATTGTAGTTTCTAAACCGCCCCCCCTTCATCGCACAAACCCCCCCAAAAAATAACAAACAAAAAAAAATCTCCCAACTCAAAAAAGAAGTTGTTTCAAGTTAGTTTTTTTTTTTTTTTTTTTTTTTGTATCTAAGTTGCATTTAAACTGTTTCAAAGCCGTGACTTTTTGGAATCAAATATAAACCGATGACCCTGCCAAATCATCCACCCCCCCCACCCCCCTTCTCTCCATGGAAATCACCCCCAGAATTCTTTCTTCTTTAAATTCTACTCCAAGGACATTCTGCGTCCCCACCTGCTGTTGCTCGTACCAAAAAATAAGAGAGCTGAAGGGTGAGAGACGGAGAGAGAGAGAGAGAGAGAGAGAACGAAAAACAGAAAAAAGGTCTTTGGCTTTGAGAATGCTAAAAAAAATTACATCCCCCTGGGCAGCGTCTCCCTGAAACAAGTGCACATCTCTTGGAGGCTTTTGGGCTGAGAGCCAGGATCCCTCCTGCTGTCTAATGAAGGCAGAAAAAAGCAGAGAGAGAGACAGAGCGAGGGGACGGGAAAAAATCTGCCTCCATCCATACATATAGGAAGAGGATTCCTTCCATCAGTTTTAAACTAGCAGCCAAGCATTAAGAAACTCCAAGACAATTCCACCTGCTAAATATGAACTTTCAATCGTTTCCCTTAACCCACTGCATGTTAAAAAGAGCTCCAGTGCATTGCTTTGAAACGCGTTGGAGCTCGTTCTAACATTAAAGGGGTTAACCTTTTCTTTCCCCACCCCCTGTAGGGTGTAAAAAAGACTCAAACGACTGCCAGCACTCTCTCCGTCAACTCCCATCATTTGCCGTAAACACAGTCTTGTTTTGTTTTTTTCACAATGTTCTATCCAAAAAAAAAATTAAAAAAAAAATAATAATTAAAAAAAGCCAAACACACCCCAAAAGTAAGATAGCCAAGATACGAAGACATACACACGGACAACATCGTACGCTTGGGAAACTCCCCCTACACACACACACACACACACTCGCCGTTTGTACACCGTTGGCGACAGTGAGATGGGCTACATAACGTCTCCTACCTGCTGTGAATTCTAATCAGCCAGGAGTTTCTCCTTTTTATCCACAAGACAAGGAACTGTTCTTTCCAAATTTATTAGAACCTCCTCCGCTGCCTCTTTGTTAATAAAAAAAAAAAAAAAAAAAAGAAAATGCCAAAAAAAAAAAAAAAAAGAAAAAAAAAATTGTCTTCTTTGTCACCCAAGTCCTGAGACTTCTTTTAAAAAAAAAAAAAATTAAAAAAATATGGCTTCGATGCTGCTTGTACTGTGGATATTGATTGTGTGTC